>CAJQZP010000393.1:3412500-4012500 GCA_907164705.1 Parnassius apollo
AGCCAGATACGATCCAAAAAAAGCTTATTACTTTATTTATTTACGTTATTTTATATATATCGTTACTTTTTAGACGTGGTAGAGTCGTGCTGCAGTTATATTAATAGTGTTGCGCGCCTAAGTTGACGTCATGTACCCGGCACTAGCGCCATCTAGTGTCGGGGACGAGAGCGAGGGGAGCATTCCAGAAAATGACATCACTAATCTTTCAACCGACAGCGCCATCTAGTATCGAAACGAAGAACTAAGCTTCTAGAAGCCCGACACTCGAACTTTCGACGCCTAGTCGATTAGCCCGCGTATTTACTTGAATATTCTGGATGTTTCGTTGATACACATTATCAACGAAACATCCAGAATATTATTATATTTAAAGGCGCTGCAAGATGCGATCGGGGCAGTATTGAATTAGGCGAGACAAGCGAAGCTACGGAGCGAAATAAAGTGAATCAGTGTGGTTAATTATTAGTGTTTTAAGTTTTAATTAGTGTAAAGTGAATTGAAGTATAAATTTTGGTAATTCAATCGGCTGTTTTTATTGTCACGAACTTCAAGCTCGTAAAAGTTGGTGTCAAAAGTGGGATAAAATCATGCCAATTTTACCTAAGGACGAAATGGAGGGTGTCCGTACCCGAAGTCAACGTCAGCAGGAGACGGACCAGAGACGATTTGGTGGTGTAACGCCGCAGATGTCTGAAGGCCAGCCGCCGGCCACGGAAGCCGGCCCGTTAGCAGCTCCTATGTCTGTGACACCTGACTTAGTTGCTCCGATGGTGATGATGCAGCAGCTGCAGCGCGAACAGAAGGAACAGGCCCGCTGATTGGAAGAGCAGCTGCGGGGTGGAAAGGAGGAACAGGCCCGCCGGTAGGAGGAACAGGCCCGCCGGCAGGAGGAACAGGCCCGTCGTTTAGAAGAGCAACTCCAACGCGATAAGGAAGAGCAGATGCTCCTCATGAAGGACCTTCACGCTACCTTCGGAAAAGAGATACGGGAGGTGAAGGATAAGGTTGCTCAACATGACAACCGCCTGCCGGAAGCCGAAACCCGAATCGACCAAGTAAACAATCGGATTGACAACGTAATGGCTGACGTGAAGAAAACGCTGGACGACCTCAAACTTGAGGATGGAGCAACAGCTCCCGTAGTAGCCACAACACCTTCGCTTCGTGGATTCAAAGTGCCGCCGTTCGACGGGACTTCTTCCTGGTCGGCCTACAAAATCCAGTTCGAGGCCGTCATAGAGGCGAACGGCTGGAATAAAAGCCAAGCCATGACTGCACTCACCCTAGGCTTGCGCGACCAAGCCTTAACTGTGTAGCTCTCGGTAATAAAGTGACCTACGAGCAGCTCCTTGAGGCGTTGGAGGCGAGATATGGCGACGCTCACCTGGAACACGTCTTTCGCGCGCAGCTTAAAGATCGCGTGCAACGCAGCAACGAAAACCTGCAGCAGTGGGCCCTTGAATTGGAGAAGATGGTTCGAAAAGCATACCAGTCTGTACCTGCGCTCGTTGAAGGGAACCTGGTTCAGGCATTCATCGACGGCATCCGCGACCTTGAAGTCAGAGCTGCTGTGAGGCTCGGGCACCACGAGACGCTTAAGGACGCCTTGGCCTATGCACTGGAAGTGGAAGTCGTGCGGCAGGATCTTCGCTACCATCGCGTCAGGGAAGTTGCAGCAGCTACGGTTCGCGACCGCAATAAAGGATACAGCCCTAGATGCTATGGCTGTAGGGAAAGGGGCCATCTTCGATCCAGCTGCTCTAAGCGAACCGTAGAAAGGGAAGGTGAACGATATCAGGATGCGGCTAACAGCCCCGCCCAGCAGCACGGAAACGAGTAAAAGCTAGAACTGCGGGGCGGGTGCTGGCTGATGTTAAAAGAGCCCCAAGGATTCACAAACTCACAAACGATCGTTCGATTCGATCTCACAAACCCATGATGGGAACAGTCTGATCATCAAGGGCGAGGTCAACGGAATGCCGTGTAAACTGATCATAGATACTGGAGCCTCTCGTACGGTTGTTAGTTCCCAACTTATAAGTCAGTTCCTTGGGGACTCCGCATACAACCGAGAACGCATTAATTTGGTAACAGCCACCGGTCAGCGTATACCCGTCCGCGAAGAAAAAGAGATGGAGTTGAAGCTAGGTAACATGATCTACCTGAATAATGTCATCGTGGCTGATATAATGGACGACAGCATCCTGGGCCTAGACTTCATGAGGAAGAATTTTTGTGCGATTGACGTTAAGCAAGGTGTTTTGAAGTGTGGACAAGAGGAACTTTTTGTGGAAGGGGCGTTACCAGGGAACGTGTACAGCCTTAAGAAGATTGTTCTTCCGCCGAGATCGGAAACGATTGTGCCGGTTAGTCTTCCTCGGAATCCTGGACAACCTCATCGTTGTGTACTCGTGGAAAGGTTAGACAATGACCTTCCATGGAAAGTGGCTCGAACCTTGGTCAGGACCACTAACATCTCAGGAGTACGTGTGCTGAACCTTTGTGACCAGGAACAGATTATAGAAAAAGGCACACTGGTTGGTACTTGTAAGGAAGTGGATTGGCTACGTCGGTGCCAATATCTATCGACTGGGACCCCCAGCAAGGATGCACAAACGAGAGTGAGCACACTTTTAGAAGACTGTCGCAGCGTTCTCTCCCCGAACGAAATGGTCAAGGCAAAGAAGTTGTTACTCAAGCACGCCGATGTATTCTCATCAAACGATGCTGACATAGGAAAGACTGGCTTAGTTCAACACAAAATAAACACAGGAGAAGAATTGCCTATCCGTCAGCGGCCAAGAAGATTGCCGGTAGCACGTGAAAAGGAAATAGAAACCATGATTGAAGGAATGGTGAAGGATAGTGTTATTGAACCTTCCTCTAGTCCATGGTGTTCACCCGTGGTGCTGGTAAAGAAGAAGAATGGCAGCATTCGGTTTTGTCTAAACTACCGCCGTCTAAATGAAGTTACGGAGAAGGACAGTTATCCCTTGCCAAGAATTGATGACACGCTGGACATGCTTACAGGAGTAAAGTGGTTTAGCACGCTGGATCAAAAAGTGGCTACTTGCAAGTTGAAATTGACCCTAAGGACAAGGAGAAAACTGCGTTCTCGACGGGAAAGGGTCTGTGGCAATTTAAAGTAATGCCGTTTGGGTTGTGCAATGCTCCAGCAACGTTTGAAAGGCTGATGGAACTTGTACTTACCGGGCTAATTGGCGATGCCTGTCTGGTCTACTTGGATGAATAATCATCGTGGGCCGTACGTTTGAGGAACACCTTCAAAACCTGGAACGCGTGCTCATGAAGATTCAGAGTGCCAACCTCAAGTTGAGTCCGAAGAAATGTTCACTATTCAAACGGTAAGTCAACTTTTTGGGGTATGTAGTGTCGGAAGAAGGTATCCGCACGGATTCAGAGAAAATCGCAGCTATCAAGGATTGGCCGGTTCCAAAAGACAAGACGCAGGTTAGAGCATCTTTGGGTTTGTGCTCCTATTACCGGCGATTTGTGAAGAACTTTGCAGACATAGTCAAACCTCTGCATAAGCTAACCGAGGAGAAGCGACATTTCTGCTGGGATGAAAGTTGCAATATCGCATTCCAGGAGCTCAAGGACCGTCTGTGCAAAACACCTATTTTGAGATACCCTGATCCAAGCAAAGAATTTATAGTTGACACAGACGCAAGTGATGTAGGACTTGGCGGTGTGTTGTCTCAACGGAATGGTGACCAAGAGGTCGTGATAGCGTACTTCAGCAAGTCGTTGTCAAAACTGGAAAGGAACTATTGTGTCACAAGACGCGAATTGCTAGCTGTGGTAAAGACGTTGCAGCATTTTAGCAAATATCTTCTGGGGCGAAAATTTCACTTACGAACTGACCATGCTGCACTAAAATGGCTATTGCAGTTTAAAAATTCAGAAGGACAAGTTGCGAGGTGGATTGAACTACTGCAGGAATACGACTTTAAGATCGAACATCGCAGCGGGAAATCTCATGGCAACGCAGATGCATTGTCAAGAAGACCTTGTCCTGAAGATTGCAAACATTGTACTAGGCAAGAGAGAAAGGAAGTGGTATCCGTGAGGATGCTCAGGGCAGACCACCTCAGCATCGAGTGGAAGGACAGCTTACAACGTGCGCAGCAGGAAGATCCGGACATCAAGCCGATTCTGGAATGGATGAAGGCCAGTGCTCCCAAGCCCAAGTGGAGCGACGTCTAAAAGCTATTTGGCCCAGTGGGACAGCTTGCTGCTTCAGGATGGAGTTCTGTGCCGTAAATGGGAAAATGTTCGGGGAGACAGCTGTCATTTGCAAATGGTTGTCCCTAAAGCTAAAGTATCGGATGTTCTACAGCTGTACCATAATGATTGTTCAGGAGGCCACCTGGGAGTTAAACGAACTCTACTGAAGATCCGAGAACGGTTTTACTGGGTCCACTGTCGAAACGATATCGAGGACTGGTGTCGCAAATGTACAAGTTGTGCGGCTGTAAAGGGACCTCAGACTCGTAGTAGAGGTGCATCGAAGTTGTACAATGTTGGTGCACCATGGGAGAAAATAGCCATTGACGTGGCGGGCCGTTTCCGGAGAGTGAAAGCGGTAGCAAGTATTTCATGGTTGTGATGGATTACTTCACTAAGTGGCCAGAAGTCTTCGCCATTCCAAATCAAGAAGCTTCAACAGTTGCAGATAAACTAGTTCATGAAGTCTTCTGTCGTTTTGGAGTATCTTTAGAGATTCACAGCGATCAAGGAAGGGATTGTGAGTCTCAAATATTCCAGGAAACTTGCCGAGTTATGGGTACTCATAAAACAAGAACGACTTCTTATCACCCGCAATCTGATGGAATGGTAGAACGATTTAATCAGACATTGGAGAGGTACCTATCAAAAGTTGTAGGACAATCGGCAACGAGATTGGGACAAGCACGTACAACCGTTTTTGTTGTCATATCGAAGCGCTGTTCACGAAAGTACAACAGTGACACCAGCTTTCGCAAACTTTGGAAGAGAATTACGGCTGCCTACAGACCTGATCACCGGGATACCACCTGATGCCCCACGCAGTGTAACCGATTATGCAAATGACTTGCGGAACAAAATGAATGACATTTATGAGCACGTCAGACAATCGGGCCAGCAAATGTCTGAAAAGATGAAAACCCGGTATGACCGCAAACTGAATAACAAAGGGTTCGACGAAGGTTCACTATTGTGGTTGCACAATCCAGTCCGCAGCAAAGGGAAATCTCCTAAGCTTCAAGCTAAATGGGACGGCCCGTACCGGATTGTAGCCAGGATCAACGATGTAACCTACCGGATACAGAAAGGCGCTAGAGGGACTCCTAAGATCGTCCATGTGGATCGCCTGGCGCGTTATTATGGGGCCGATAATGCTCGGGACAAGCATGTCTTAGGAGGGGGGCAGTATTGCGCGCCTAAGTTGACGTCATGTACCCGGCACTAGCGCCATCTAGTATCGGGGACGAGAGCGCGAGGAGCTTTCCAGAAAATTACATCACTAATCTTTCAACCGACAGCGCCATCTAGTATCGAAACGAAGAACTAAGCTTCTAGAAGCTCGACACTCGAACTTTCGACGCCTAGTCGATTGGCGCGCGTATTTACTTGAATATTCTGGATGTTTCGTTGGTAATGTGTATTTAAAGGCGCTGCAAGATGCGATCGGGGCAGTATTGAATTAGGCGAGACAAGCGAAGCTTCGGAGCGAAATAAAGTGAATCAGTGTGGTTAATTATTAGTGTTTTAAGTTTTAATTAGTGTAAAGTGAATTAAAGTGTAAATTTTCGTAATTCAATCGGCAGTTTTTATTGTCACGAACCTCAAGCTCGTAACAATAGTATAGTTATATCACGAATGGTTCGGCTTGACCGGGGAAGGACCACGCTCTCACAGAATACCAGCGTAAAATAATGCATTAATGTTGCTGTATTTCGTATGGTGAGTGTAGAGAACCGGAGACCCTTATTACTGGAAACGAGGCATTCCATCTCAGTCCTCACGGGTGATAACGCATCTGCATTTTGATTCATAATTGAGGATAGATGTAGCTGTCTATCGCCCAAAGCATCCACTTACCATCGTGTGGACTGTGTGCTCGCTTTTCAAACTATCCTATAAAAAAACTTGGTAATTAATTTAATTTTAATGCGTAATATAGAATGCTTAGTCCATATTAAAGGTCAAATAATTAAACTGAAAAATAAATAAAAACTGACATTATAACTTAAATAAAAAAATTGGAAAACCCGGAAACAAAAAGAGCTGATGATCTTTAAGCGGATGAACAGATTTTCTTGAAACATAGCTAAGAACCACTCTAGATTAAGACACCTTTCAAATGAAAAAAAACATAATCAAAAATCGGTTCATCTGTTCATAAGCTATGATGCCACAGACTGACACAACACCCTCTGTTTTCGTCGGGGGTTTAAAAGGATTATGAAGCAATTTTCACATAATTCAATAGCTGCTAAATTCGTTGTTAGGACATAGTGTATCGAAAAGTTGAAGCCATGACTTCAGAAGCTAATAAATTATGTGGAAATAATTATATTTGTTTTAACTTTTTACGTTTGTTATTCACTCATTGTTCGTTGTTAAGACATAGTGTATCGTAAAGTTGAAGCCATGACTTCGGAAGCTAATAAATTATGTGCAAGTAATTACATATGTTTTATTTTTTACGTTTGTTATTCACTTATTGTTCGTTGTTAAGACATAGTGTATCGAAAAGTTGAAGCCATCGAAATCAGTTCACCTACAAAGAAGTTCTGAGGTAACACACATAAAAAATACAGTCGAATTGAGAACCTCCTCCTTTTTTTGAAATCGGTTGAAAATAAATGTTTGCAACTAAGTTCTATTTTATTTAGCAATTAACATTTAGCAACCCTAACAGCACAGTTTGTTTTGACTGGCCATTACTGAACGCTTGGACGCTTACTCTGCCAAATACTGACTCAAATTTATTCTAAAAATACTTACATATGGATGGTTAACGTGGATACCTAGTTACACAGAAGGGATCCAACGTACACTTGAATATAAAAGGATTGATTAATCCTTAGATAAATATTTACAGTGAAGACAATACTAGCAAAACATACAATCAATCAAAGACAATATTTTTTGTGCCATGCGTCCTTTTTTTTTTACAAACAATATTTTTCTTCTATTTATGCTTGCGTAAAGTTTGGTTAATCCTTAAAGGAATATTTTAGTTTTTTTTAATGTCATGTACAACTTATAATTTAAATTTTTCATTTCAGCATATCAGAAGTCTTTTGAACTGAACTGAACATACGAGATCGCTCGTATTTACTCGTGTGCTTCCATAGATTGCCCCATAGGTGTATTTTTTGCCATAGTTGCTACGATGGAAGACACATTTATTTTGATGTATCACTATCAAAATAAATGTGTATCGACGAGTTAAAAAAAGTAAAATACAATCGAATTGGTAACCTTTTTTGCTATCGGTATTAAAATCTAAGGTTAAAACCCTAAAAAAAGCATAGAAAGAAACTCTATTCCTTATTTTGCTTATTCGGTTATTTTGTTAACATCAAAACGATAGTTACATTGTAATTGCGTCGTATCTTATAAGATCCGTGGTAGCTTTTATAGAAAAAGCGATCAGTTTAAAGTCAATGAAGTTAGCGAATAGGTCTGCTAGGTAATTAAATGATAGAGTTGTTTTTCTCTCTTAGGACACCGTCTTGATATTTATCAGAATCAAGCGTTACTCTGTTGAAATTCGTTATATTAAAGATGTGAAAGTTTATTTAAAATACTACTGGAAACGAGGCATTCAATCTTAGTCCTCAATCGTGACAACGCATCTGTATTTTGATTCTTAATCGAAGTTCTAAATAGATGTCTATGAGGCATAGCATCATCTTGCCATCAGTTGTTCTATATGACCCTTCGTCATTGTCACCCTTATTCCTTAAAAAGTTAACTAAGTTCCAGGTGAAAAATACTTTTATATTTTGATCAGTAGAACAGAACATTTAGAACAGTATGTATATCTTTTTTTACCTTTCACAATGTTTATTGTGCTATGCACATAATATCTGACAACACTGTAAAATATATCACACATTATCTATTCGTAGGGCAATATAACGAAACTAAATATACAGTAATGATTGTGTCACGGATGCCCATTGCTAAATGGTAGAACCAACTGTTACTTTGTGACCAAACACGGCCGTTTTCATATACTACCTTATACAAGGGGCGTAGTACTATTATAACTTTTGTAAGTAGTTAAAGAAAGAAAGTTACACACAGAAAGTTACTCAATATAGTTTAAAGTGCTAATAATTCTGTATATAAGTAACTTAAACGAAGCATCTTGTCCCTGGATATATGTCACAAGAGTTCACCGCACTTAGATAATTTTTATCAATTATACAGGATGTTAGTGTAAACACCGTTGTCCTTGAAACCAGTGGTTTAGTTTCACTTCTAGAACGTAAATTCAATGAATTAAAAAAACGCTATTTTCTTTCATAAAATTTAAAAAGTTTCTGTCCGACACCGTCCGTAAATTCATGGATACCCTATGCGCCCGAGTGACGTAATCAAGATCACCGTCCGCGCTAGCTACCTACACAACATTCCAATAAAAATACAATAGATACACATAACCTGTGATGTAACTTTTTCCTTCATACTTTCATCCTGGCTTACGACAGGCAAAAATTGAGGAATTAAGGAAAAATAGAGATTTTACTAAAAAAATTTTGTTATTTTTCATAGAATTTACATTCTATAAGTGAAACCAAACCACTGGTTTCAAGGATAATGGTGTATAAATCAAAATAAATGAATATTATATTATGATTATAAAGGATTTTTGCAATGGCGCCTCGTCGAATAATGTTGCTTTTCCAAGTGCACAGAAAAAAGCATTTTAACTTAGATCTCAAACGATATTCACGTTGTAGAGCCACGTTGTAGCTGTGTTATCGCTGCTCAACCGGGGAAGAACCAATCTCTCACATTATACCTTCGATCAACTATACCAACTAGATAACGGGTCACGTACAAAATCATAGCTAAATACTGTCCGCATGCATATAAACTATGAAAAGACATAAATTAAATAACATTTAGTGTGAAATCAACCTTAAGTTACAACAAATAAAGTTCTTTTTCCCGTTATTGCCTTGCGAGCTACAATCTCACGTGCAAGAGCTCACGTCTCATGTGCGCTCTTATTTACTCGGATGGATTTTTTGCTCCTACCCGACATCTAGTTGGTATTGTTGATCGAAGCATTATACCAACGTGAAGTAACAGCTTAAGCCGTGCCATATAGTGGCGGTTGAGAGTGCCGTGTCTTCCCGTGGGTGTCGTAAGAGGCGAGAGAGGACGGCAGGCAGAAGATGGGCAGCAGTATCTTCCTGATAACAGCAATTGTACAATAAAAAACTGCGGTTGCCAACCCGCTCGCGAAACGTGGTAACTATGGCAAATATCCTTTCATGAGCAACGGAGCAAGATTGGAATGGCTCTCCAGCACCTTAAAAACGACAAGTCCCCTGGCGAGGATGGAATTACAGCGGAGCTTCTAAAAGCGGGTGGAAAACCGGTACTTGAAGTCCTTCAGAAGCTCTTTAATTCGATCCTCCACCTCTATGGTGGCACTACTCCCGAGGCGTGGAGCAGAAGTATGTTCTACAATGGACTCGTGACGGGTTGTAATGATGAGTAAAATTAAAAATAATAATTTGGCGCGCGTTATGGACATTCATTTTAATATTCTGTCCTAGGTCATGCTTTCGTTTAGTTGTACGTTCTGTGATAGACAGCCGCCCAGCTTAAATGCTACGCTTAGTCTTTCGCATTCCTCTGTCTTTACGTCTGCTCAGAGCTGTGCTTTGCGCCTTGTTATTATATGATGTAAAATTAAGTTTTGTTCTTGCTCCCCTTACTGCTAGAAAAGTCTCAGACTGCTGTTTTACTTATTAAAAAAAAATATTACTTAAAATTGCATTTCACAGCTATGAAACGTTTGTTACGAATGTTATAAAAATAGCATAGTCGAGTAGTCCGTTGTTTACCTACATATATAAGTTTACTCGACTAATTGGTACGTTGCAGTTAAATATTGCACAATGTTGTGCTGACAAGTGTTGTCGTTCCGCTAATTGCTTGTACATTTAATTAGTGGGGCATGGCATCGCGGGAAGACATTGTGTTTAAATAAATGGATTTCTTTCATTTATTAGATCCTATAAATATGTAAGAGGCGATAGAGGAAAACAATATAGGAGGTGGGCAGCAACGTTTTTCTCATACTAACAAGGCCTTTTTTTAGGCCGGCAACGCACCTGCAATTCCCCTGGTGTTGCGGTTGTTCATAGCAGGCGTTAGTTACCTTTATGTGAGCCGCATATACCTTTGCCCCTCCTTTTTTTAAAAAAAACTAGAAAATAAAATAGTGCGGTTGCAAATCCACCTCCCAAGCGTGGCACCTACACTAAAATCCCCTCATGAGGCGATCTATGGGGAGGCGTGGGGAGGGTGGACGAATATGTCAAACTGAACAGTCGTGGGACGTTCACGTGTCTTCAAAAGGGTGTGGTGTTTCAAGATATTTATGTCCATTATTGTATCCTTTTTTTCTTCAGTGGTAGAGCCACGCCGTAACTATATTATGGTTGTAGCACGAATGGGTCGGCTCGACCGTGGAAGGACCACGCTCTCACAGAACACCAGCGTCTAATAGCAGCCCAATGCTGTTGTTGCAAGCAGAATTTGATTGGCGTTATATAACTCAACTCAATTCCAAAATATATTAGAATCATTATTTAATAAATTCCATTACAGCACAATTACGCCATAATTGTAAGGACTATATAAAGCAATGAATTTGTATAACCTGTAACGGAACGGAACAATACCGCCTTAGGATTAAACTATCATACCGCAAAATTATTAGCTTTCCTATAACTCCTAAGGGTTAAACCTATCTTATTTTTATAAAAAAAATCTGCAGTTATATTTTCGCAACAGAGAATATATCCACGTCGTAGAGCCACGCTGTAGACAAGCGGAGACCATTTTACTGGTAACAATGCATTCAATCTTAATCTCAAGGGTTGACAACGCCTTTGGATTTTTTTAATTCTTAAGGAGAAATATAATCTCAAATGGCTTAGCAAGATCCTTCGTTATACCCGAAAATATTGCAGCATTAATTTTGAAATAAATATATGGTAAAGTTGAGGATTAATGTTAAGGATTAGGTTAGACGAAAACACGATTTCGTAAAATTTTCTCGATAGAAAAAAAATACAAAGTTACCTCCAAAATAAACAATAAATCGCTGTTGTTGATAAAATACCTTAAATATGATCATGAAACTTTGCATACTAACTGAACTAACTATAAAGCAGTGCTTATGTTATTTACTTTTTTTTTAAATACCATTATTTTCACTGTAAAAAGAAATTAACTAAACTATCGGCCTCTTGAAGCGTGATTCCTGCCGTCCGGTCATCCGGTAACTTCGCTTCGGACTTTGAAGGGGGAGGTTGTGTCGCTTACGATCAGCATACACATTACGCAACAGAACGACGTAAAATTAAAATGGGAAATAATCGTAATAAAAATAGTAAGCGGCTGGCTTGGCGTTAAGAAACAGGCATAAATATGATAAACCTAATGAAATAAGTGTCTAACGACCTTTCTACTTACAGTATTAGTGATTACAAACATGTCGGTAGGTACATAGCATACGACGCGCGGGCAAGTGGGGACGAAATTAGAATTTGAGCTGACTTACTATATCCCCTTAATTGAGGATATAATATGTAGATATATTTGGGCCACAGCATCCACTTACCTTCGCTAAGGTTAATAAAAGTTGACTACGTACTTTTAAAGCAGACAAACATCAGCCATTAATTAAGAATTATAGTTCTTTAAATATAACTTGATTAAAACGACAGCTGTCACAAAAAGGAACGGCATAAGTTTGTAAGAGTAGTAGTGTCTAACGTAACGAGTGATTCGATTAGTATTGAAAAACGAAAAACCATTAATTTCTGGCGGATGAACAATATTTTTGATGACAGCTTTTCAAAACGTGCATAACACATAAATTCGGCTTCAAAATTAAAGCAGTTAGTTTTTAATTCATTATCACAAAAAATAAGCCTAATAATTTGCTACCACCTTACAAGATTACCCCTAGTTGCAAAAATGTTAGAGATGGGACATATCGACAAATGTGAATTTATTAAAATTCACATTTGTCGATATGAAATAAAGGTAAAAAAGGGATTAAATATACACATTAAACGATGCCATAGTAAAAATATTTCGGCTTCACAGCCTACCGTAGAAATTCATGACTCTTCTGATAATATACCTAATGACACAAATTCTTCATTTTTTTCGAAACAATTATACAATTTGTATAGTAACGTACCAGTGGTTAAAAGAATTCCCAGAGGCGCGAGGATGCAACTTGCTAAAGCATTATCATTAACTATTCAAAATTGTCTAACAAATTGTGAAAAAAGTTGGCAAAAATTATTTACATTCGCGTATTCCCACTTTCATTTTAGTAAAAAAATAAATAAATCAATTACGTCTCAACTAAAAGAAAATTCTTTTCAAAATTTGAATTACCCGATTAATACTCATTTCTCTCGACCTTATCCTAAATTTGATTTAAAAAAAGTAGTTGAATCAAAAGTAATGGACGGCGACTTAAAAAATGCATCCCGTATTTTATTCTCAGATGACATCCTCGCTCCTCGTAATGTCGAAACTCTTGAAGGCCTTCGTCAGAAACATCCTTCAGTCAATCCTTCCCAGAATTTACCGCTGCCTCCCAACACTTCTATGCAACCATTACAAGTTTCCGAAAAAGACACTTTAGACGCAATATTGTCATTTTCGAATGGCTCTGCCGGCGGCATTGACGGGATTACGCCTCAGCATCTCAAAGACCTTGTAAGCGTATCTGCCGGTGACGCCGGTAGGGTACTTCTTAATGACATAACAAAATTATGTAATTTTATGCTTTCTGGTAATGTCAATCCCAATTTCATTCCCTACTTATATGGGGCAAGATTGTGTGCCTTCAAAAAAAAGGATAACGGTATCCGTCCTATTGCTGTTGGTTCTACATTTCGACGTTTAACTTCAAAATTAGCTTGCAGGCACATAATCTCAAACCTTAAGACAAAATTTCAACCTACTCAACTAGGCTTTGGGACCAAAGGTGGCTGTGAGGCGGCGGTACATTCGGTGCGTACTTTCTTAACTAATTCCAATGCAGATGTTCTTCTGAAGGTTGATCTTAGAAATGCTTTTAACTCAATTGATAGGATAACCCTGCTGAAAGAAGTGGCTAACAATACCCCAGAAATATATCATTACGTTTGGCAATGTTACAGTCAAAATTCAAACTTGTTCTATCACAACCATATTATTGAGTCTGCTGTCGGTGTTCAGCAGGGTGATCCATTAGGTCCAGCTCTTTTCAGTTTGGGAATTCAACCTATTATTTCAAATTTAAAATCCAAGCTGAATGTCTGGTATCTGGACGACGGTACACTGGGAGGTAAAGCAGATGACGTCCTCAATGATCTTACTCATATTTTTCAAAATTTTAAAAATATTGGTCTTGAACCAAATACAAATAAATGTGAAATATTTATTTCTAATAATTTATCTAATTCTAACAGAGATACCTTAATTCAAAATTTCAATCAGATTTCTCCAGGAATAAAAACTGTCAATTCGGAATCGCTTTACCTGCTTGGTGCTCCGTTGTTTTTCGATAGTATTAAACCTGTTTTAAAAACAATATTTGATCAATTTTTAAATCACGTTGATAAATTATATATTTTAAACCCCCATATTGCCCTTACCATTTTAAAATATTGTCTCCTTGTACCTAAATTTACATACTTGTTACGCTCAAGTCCAATCTGGAAATGTTCGGATATTTTAAAAGATATTGATAGTAATCTTAAAATTGCTTTAGAAAACATTCTAAATTTGAGATTAAATACAATAGCCTGGAATCAAGCCACTTTACCTATCAAATTTGGTGGAATTGGTGTAAGAAATATTTCTAGCGTCGCATTGCCTGCTTTCCTTGCTTCCGTGCATAGTGTCAATGACCTATGTAACACAATTTTAAATAATAAAGTAGACCTGTGCTTTGCTTCGGAGGCAAAGCAAACATGGCTGACGCTCTGTCCCGACGAAAATATCCCACTGGAAGTTAACCAACAAAAACAGTGGGATATTCCGTTGGTACGGAGTGTCCAGAAAAATTTATTTCAAAATTTCCATATTCAACAAGATCAGGCTCGCCTTCTAGCTGTTTCGACTAAGGAATCTAGCCACTGGTTACATGCTCTACCATCAAGTAATCTCGGCACATTGCTTGATGGGGAAAGCTTGCGCATCGCAGTAGGAATCCGGCTAGGAGTGGCTATTTGTCAACCTCACCAGTGCCCCTGTGGTAGCAGCGTCGATGAGTTTGGGCTCCACGGACTTTCATGCAAGAAAAGTGCAGGTAGGTTTTCCCGTCACGGTTCTTTGAACGAAATCATCCGAAGGGCTCTTGTCTCTATAAATATCCCCTCGCTTTTAGAGCCTAGCGGGATATTTAGAGACGATGGCAAGAGACCCGACGGTATGACTTTGGTCCCTTGGGAGAGAGGTAAAGCCCTAGTGTGGGATGCTACTTGCGTTGACACTTTGGCGGCCTCTCATCTCAAGGGTACCTCTTTTAGAGCCGGGGCGGCGTCAGAGGCAGCCGAATTTAGTAAATGGCGCAAATATGAGTCTTTGAGAAATGACTACATATTTGTGCCATTTGCTGTAGAGACTATCGGTCCGTGGGGTCCACGTGCAATGAAGTTTCTAAAGGAACTGTATCCACGACTGGTCGTCGCTGCTGGTGATAAGAGGGCTGGTTCTTTCCTCGCTCAAAGGCTAAGTATAGCTATTCAGCGAGGAAACGCAGCCAGCGTTCTTGGCACTATACCACGGGGAGCAGGTCTTTTTGACGATTTAAATTTTTAGTTTTAGATTTTCTCTATTATAGTTTCTTCTTTTATGTTGTATATAATTAGTTTTAATCTTTAATATTATAATTTTAATTATTATTTTAGTTAAGTTCTTTATTATAATTTTTGTAATATAAATTGAACGTTGTAACACCATTAAATATGTAAAATTTATTAAAATAAAATAAATTTACTTTAATTATTGTTTTAGAAAAAATGTTGTAATAACAGTTTTTGTGATAACGAAATATTTCATATACAGCATTTTTTTTACTGTTTTATTCTTTTTATTCTTTAATTACACAGCTATGTTCAAAATTTGAAATCACTAGCTCATAAGAAAGTTAGTTTAAAATCAGTTACTAAATTCAACGCGAACAGACGTACAAGTAAACAAATTAGTAAACACATGGTAATATACAGAATACAGATACGTTTTCAACCCTGAAGACTAAAACAAAATGCCTCTTTACTAGTATAATGGGTTTTCGTCTCTCAAGTCTCAACATACGAAACACTACAGCTTTACGCTGACCACCTAGTAAGTAAAGAAACCCTCCTACCTGATAAAACATTTTATATTATTCAATTTTTTGATATAATTTACGTTGATATGTAAAAGCGATTCGTAACAGAAGCTATAGTTTGTGCTATCTAAGCCGAGCACGCAAGATAAAAACTCCAATTATATACAATTATCAATATGGATCAAAGATAAGTGAGTACACAACAAGATTAATGTTTTAGTGTTGTTTTTTAATGTTTAAGATTTCAATAAGTAATAATTTGTAAAGTTTCATCATCATCATCATTACAGCCCTTCACAAGTCCACTGCTGAACATAGGCCTAAAGTAAGTAAAGTTTTTTGAAAATAAATATACTATCTCTTCGCACCACTTAGGTTTTCGAAAGTTTATATCGAGCGTTATAAGCTTCAAGGCTTTTTACTTCGTCTCACCGACGAGTGTTTCGACTAATTTACTGATGTAGGTAATAACATCTATTGTGCTGGGCGGCAAAGTAAAATTTACCATGGAGATGCGTAAATGCTGTAAAATAGGATGTATAAAAATGCCGCACTATAAAAATCTTGTTAAATGACTAATTGTAGGGTTTATGTTGCTGATTGTTTTAAATTGATCTATGATTATATATTTTAATGAAATTTAGTGGGTAAGTTATTAATTTCATATAAGAAATCGAGCATACTTGATCGTGTAATCTAATATGTAGTAGATCCACGCTGCAGCTGTGCATATTAATTGGAACATGAATGTGTCGGTTCGACCGGAGTAGGACTAGGCTCTCACAAAATACCAGCATAACTGCAGTCTTTCGTATGGTGAATGTAGAGAACCGGAGATCCTGAAAACGAGACATTCCATCTTAGTCCTTACGAAGTGATAACGCATCTGCATTTTGATTCTTAATCGAGAACAAATGTAGATGTCTATGGGCCACAGCATTCACTTACATCAGATGGACTGGATGCTCGTTTATCACCCTTATAATTAAACTTGCTATTAAAGTGGTACTTATTATTAAAGACTCTTTAGATAAGGCTTTGTTTGAACGAATTATACTTACAGCTTATTAAAATAGAAAAATAATCATTATCAAAATAATTTCTTTAGTTATCCGAGTAACGGTAACCAAAAAGAATATTGGCATCAAAACATCTTTATCGCTGGTCGTACAGCCGGTAAAACTGCGTACAACGTAATTTCTACCACTGGTTAAAATTGTGAATACTGTAGTTTTTTTTTTAAAGAAACCATAATGTTGATGATGAAAATCCTTAGTTCCTTCTCTTTGATGTTCGGAACATTTACGAGTACAGCGGTAATAAACTTGCTCTATTTTGTAACTGTTAGAATAAATAATTAAACAATATAAAACAAAAATTATTACAACCAAATTTATCTCACGGTGCTAACCTTTATAGGGTACGTGTATATGCTTATAGTTTATTATTCTATCATAATTCAATATATATATATATATATATATATATATATATATATATATATATATATATATATATATATATATATATATATATATATATACTCGGCGTCACAAAAATCGCACTATGGCTCTCAGTGTTTACCTACATTTAATCACTATTGTTATCTACTGAAAGTGCGTTTAATGACCTTTAAAATAACCTTTTTGTTTCATAAGCCTAAGAAATTTCCTAATTACGAGACATTGAAAAACACTTTTTCAAAAATACGCGTCATAAAGATCACTAGTTGCGGTGCGTTATGTGCTATAAAAGGACTGGTACAGGTAAAATGTGAGTCTTTCGCTTTACAAAACGTTCAAGAGGATACACGTTAACTTCTGAAGCAAGCTAAAAACCCTACAATATGGATACATCTGCTGATGAAGCCGCTCAAGTGATTGCGCTACTGCAGTCAGGGATGCGATAGTGTGATGTCGCTCGTCAACAATCTATATCGTTTCTCCGTTCGACAAGTATTTCTACGATTCAAGGACACTAGTGGCTATGTTTGGAGACGTGAATCTGGACGACAGCGCTGCACATCTCAAAGAGACGATCTATTCATTGTATCGACATCTTTACGCAATAGACTCTCGAATACTGTAGAACGGCAACAGCAGGTACGATCAGCTCGCAGAACATCTGTTAGCATCTCTACTATCAGAAGACAGTTAAGAGAAAAAAAATTGTAGCGCATAGGCCTGTAACTGGTCCAAAATTGACCGCACAGCATCGCAGAGATCGATTGCAATTTGCACGCGATCATATTGATTGGACGATCAAACAATGGAGGACGGTACTTTTTTCGGATGAGACGAAAGTATGTCTTTTCTGCAATGATAAACGCAGAAGAGTATATCGAAGGCAAAGGGAACAATTTGCACAAGCCTGTATTGAAGAAACAGTTGGATTCAAGGGTGGCTCATGCATGTTCTTGGGTGGCATGTCAGTCGACGCCAAAGTCGTGGTCAAGGGTCGCTGACTGCTCACCGATACATAGTAGAAATCCTAGAAGAGCAAGTGGTCCACTGACCTCTATAAATACAAGTACGTATGTATAGAGGTCAGTGATGTAGTCCCATACGCGGCTTTTGTTGGCGATGGATATTTACATTAATGCGTGACAACGCCTGCTGCCACACTGCATTTATTGTACATGATTACCTTCAAGAGGTCGGGATCTCTGGTATACGGTAGCCAGCGCAAAGTCCAGACATAAACTTGATAGACCACCTCTGGGATGTTGTAAAGCAGCGAGTAAGGACTTGCGATCCTGCCCCAACCATACTACAAGAACTCGAGGAGGTTGTCATTGAGGAATGGGACAACATTCCTCATTTAGATGAATATATATATGAATAGAATGAAAGACCGTATGGAAGCAGTAATTAAGGCAAGGAGTGGTAGCGCTGGGTTTTGGGCCGTTTTAAAACATACATACATACATACATATACACTCACGCCTGTCACCCAGAGGGGTAGGCAGAGACTACGGACTTCCTTCTTATGGACATTAACTTTTTTTTATTTCCCGGCAAAAACACATGATATCCATTAATTATTTTTTCTTATGAGTAAATTTAACTACCTTTCCAATGATATAACATACTCATAGAATTACCATCGATTAAACGGATTTAAAAGTAATTTGAAGTAGAAATTTAAAGAGGTGCGATTATATATATATATATATATATATATATATATATATATATATATATATATATATATATATATATATATATATATATATATATATATATACACACTCGGCAGCAGTTGTCGTTGTTTACACTTAGAGATAGCACGTGTCAGTATTAATTGAAACGAGTTCTGAGCATCAGGGGTTACAAACACGTTCTGCTTAGTTCATTTTCTATCAGCTTTTTTTTTACATTAGTATATCTTATTTGTTTACGTCGAAAGTATTTCTTAATAATAATGCATTGTGCACTATGCAATACGGATTTTAATGATGGCGTTAAGTGTGGATCGTGTAAAAAGCAACTTTGTTTTGGCTGCTCTAATATAACCGAAGCTGGGTATAGAAAGTTGGGTGCTGACCGAAGGGCTGCGTGGAGGTGTTCTTATTGTCGGAACATTCTATGCGCCCCTTCAACGCCAACGCCAACCACGTCGCCGTCGATCCCTACCAATGATGGGGGTGCTTCGATTGATTTGGTTCTGCAGGAAATACGTGACCTAAAACTACAGCTTCACTCCCAGCACTCATTAATGACGTGAAAAGCATTAGGCGTGAAATAGGAGAGCTAAAATCATCCTGTGAATTTAATAGTGAAAAAATAATTAACTGTGAGTCCAGAATAACTGATCTTGAATCCAAGATACCTAATATGGAGCAAATAAAAGTAACATTTGACTCGACCCTCTCTGAAATAGTGGCCCTGAAAAATGGTGCGTGTGCGTGTCGTCGTGCGTGTGCGTGTGCGTGTGCGTGTGCGTGTGCGTTCTCTGTGTGCTGTGCGTGTGCGTGTGCGTGTGCGTGTGCGTGTGCGTGTGCGTGTGCGTGCGTGTGCGTGTGCGTGTGCGTGTGCGTGTGCGTGTGCGTGTGTGTGTGCGTGTGCGCGTGCGCGTGCGCGTGCGCGTGCGCGTGCGCGTGCGCGTGCGCGCGCGCGTGTGTGTGTGTGTGTGTGTTTAACTCTTGTGGCTTTTTCGCGGACACAGAATCTTTTAATTGTCATCTGAAAGATACTCTTTCTCTCAGACCTCATTTTCTAATTAGCTCAATATCGAATAGCATCGCAAATGGAACGAAGCTACGCAAATACATCAAAGTTGGTATCCATTAAAGCCAAGATTTCATAACAAGCGTCAAGCGACCGCATCCCGTCAGTTATTTCAGTTCGAGTGGTGTAAAACTGACCGAAATAGACGGATGCGTCCTGTGACGCTGTTATATTATGGAGTTTTGTAAGATTCGAATATTTCTGCGTCAGATAGAGCTGTATTGGCTTAAGGGATAAGCGCGCACTTTAAAATTGCATAGAATACATCCAAAGTGTTAATGTAAAATTTCGTACATTTCAGACACGTATGTTTACTATTGTATAAAAATAAATTATGAATTGAATAACACACTTTTATTAACATTGGTATTACTGTTTTTTTTGTAGAATCAGGGTGCGAAACGAGCACACAGTCCACCGGACGGTAAGTGGATGCTGTGGCCCATAGATATCTACATTTAACCTCGATTAAGAATGAAAATGCAGATGCGTTGTCGTCCCTGAGGACTGAGATCGAATGCCTCGATTCCAGTAAAACGGGTCTCTGGTACTCTACACTCTCACCATACGAAACACAACAGCATAAACTACTATTTTACGCTGGTATTTTGTGAGAGCGTGGTCCTGCCCCGGTCGAGCCGACCCATTCGCGCTGCAACCACAATATAGCTGCAGCGTAGCTCTACCACGTATCAAATTGTGTACGATTTTCTTTCACATTAATTAGTGTCAAATCAAAAATTATATCAAAAATTATCCCCCTTAATATGACATTAAGCGGGGTTCGTTCTTCCACCATCGGACAACCAGACGTTTGGCCACTCTTTTGTTATTGACACAGTACATGTACTCGTATAGCAAAGGAGTGAAACAAGTTGCCAGCATCTGTCTTTCCATTCAATTACAATGTAGGTGTATTCAAGGCAAGAGTGAATAGGCTTCTATTAAGTCAGTAAGCTTCATCGTCTTAGGCTGTATCACCACTCACCATCAGGCTTGCTTAAAATAGTAAAAAAAAAGATTGCCTATTAGGGGTACCTGTGGTAAGGCTAATTCGCTTTTATGGGATAGGCTGATGATGATACAACTATCGGAAACTTTGACTTCCTTTGAACTTTGAGATCCTACTGACATTTCCCATAGTCGTAAGCACCCACACAATGAAATGAGGTGATGGGATTCTTTACGTCGTCATTACACGGCAAACATTTGTCAAATTCAAATAATAATAAAAGTAAAGGAAGGTGAAGTAGAAAAAATACGCTACACGGCACCTATATGTGTAGAAGGACTTGACAATTTCTTTTTAATTGACCACTGTAAAACTTTGTAAAAACAATTTCGTTGATGCTGGTTGTATGGGTTGCATGCGTATGAAAGTCTTTAAAAAAAGATAGAGATATAAAGTTATAACTTCCGATTTAATGGTTCATAAAACGAGTGAAATGTATTTTCATCGAACACTGAATAGAAAAACATATTTGAGTTTTTATTTTAGAATTCAATGTACATAATAATCTAGTAGGAAGTACACAACCGCGCTTTTTAGAGTTCAGCTATCAAGAACAAGGAACATTCGTAACTTTGAATTACGAATTATATATATATATATATATATATATATATATATTATTTATTTTATTTTTATGTAATGGAAAACCAACAGCTTACAAATCTTAAATAAACAACATGTTAAATTTACAAGAAGCCAATATCGCCGTCGTCGTTTAAATCGTCGTTTAAAGGACATAGCACATTTATGAGCAACAAAAAATGGAGTCTAATTTAAATGCACAACATCATAAATTTAATAAGTGAAACTAACAATAATAGCCACAAAGGAAAAGAAAAGCAGGGCTAAACGCACAACATAATTGTTCCTAAAGTAAATTAAATTACGACACAAAAAAATCTCGACTTAATGCCCGCCTTGCCGATACATAGCTGGTATTAAACAAATCAAAATCATGCTTTTTGCACAGATTATTAAAAATATTACTAGACCGATGTAAGAAAGTATTTCTTCCGTAATTAGTTGATGAAGCTGGTAAGTAGAATAATGCATGCGTTCTAAGTTTAACCGTAGGTGTTCTCAGTGATATTTGCGATAGCAGATTTAAGCAGTCAACATTGCCAGAACAAATTTTCAATAAAAATACAATGTCAGCAATCTCCCGACGCTTTATCAAAGGTAACAGATGATGTTGTTTGCATAAGGATATATAGTCTTCTGAACGGTATTTTCTATGGGTACGATAGCAAAGATATCGTATGAATTTACGTTGAATACTTTCAATCCGTGAAATGTATGTATCATATATTGGATTCCAGACTTGCGAAGCGTATTCAAGCGTACTTCGGACGTAAGTGCAGTACAATATTTTAATTGTTTTAATGTTATTAAACTCCTTAGCAGTACGCATGACAAAACCTAACGTCTTAGATGCCCTAGCTATGATATTGTCGACATGGTTGTTGAATAATAACTTAGAGTCGTAGAAAATCCCTAGATCACGTACAACTGATTGTTTTTGTAGCTTCTGATCTTTAAGGTGATAGCCGAAATGAATTAAGTTTCGCTTGCGTGAATATGTAATGAGGGTGAATGATTTGGATGAATTTAGTTCAAGCTTATTAATAGTACAGTATTCCTCCAATCTTAGTAGATCTTCCTGCATTAATTCAGCATCTGAGATGAGATTGTGGAAAATATTTTCATATCATCAGCAAAACACAGTAGGTGTGATGATTTAAAACAGGTTTCAATATCGTTAACAAATATCAGAAATAGCAACGGTCCCAGTAAGGACCCCTGTGGTACGCCACTTGGTATTGACACCCAACCTGATATATAATTGTTAACAACTACAGCTTGCGAGCGATTGTCGATATAAGAGGAGAACCACCGCAGTAGGTCTCCACAGATACCAACATACTGAAGTTTTTTTAAAAGCAAATTATGTTCAATCCGGTCGAAAGCCTTACTATAATCTGTATAAACAACGTCAACTTGATGACCATCATCCATGGCTTTAGTCAAGAATGAATTAAAAAGCACCAAGTTGGAAACGGTGGATCTACCCTTGAAGAAACCATGTTGAGACTGGCTTATGCTTTGTTTGAGTAACGGATATACCTGCTCATAAACCAACTTTTCAAAGACTTTGGAAATAATGCACAACTTAGAAATTGGCCTATAATTTGTGAAATTAGTCTAAGACCCTTCTTGTGCACAGGGGTGATATATGCACGTTTCCAAATATTAGGAACTGAGCATTCATCCAACGATTTACGAAATAGCAAACTTATTGGTAGTGCTATCGTCTCTGCACAATTAATAAGAAAAATGGCTGGTAGCTTATCAGGTCCAGCAGATTTAGATGGATCAAGAGCTTTCAACAACCGACATACGTATTTAGAGTTAACTTCTATTTTTGATATATTTGCAGTTGATGTTGATGTCACATTAGAAATATTTGGAGGAGTTGATTGAGCGCCCTGGTATAAAAAATTTAACTTGAAATAAGTTGCAAAGGCGTCACTAATAGACTGACATGTGTTGTAGATTACACTACCTAAATTGAGACTACTCGGAATAGAGTGAGTTTTTGATTTACGTTTAACATATGACCAGAAATATTTAGGATTTTTTTCTATTGAACTTTCAACGGTTAATATGTAGTTTTTATGACACATATCTTCCAAATATTTGACACGAGTGCGTAGTATTTTATACGATTCTTCATCGGATCTATTACCGTAGGTTCTGAATTTACGAAGATTATTTATATTATATTTACTTATGTTTTTCTTTAATTGCTCTCTTTAATGCTGGGGAATACCATATATGATAGGACTCCGGTTTAATTATTTTTGACGGTATATGCTTATCTCCTAATTTCTCAAATATTTCATAAAAATATTTAATGGAATCATTAAGAGATTTCGAAGAGAATACGGTTCGCCAATCAATTTCAGCATATTTTTTATTAATTGATTGATAATTACCTTTATTAAATAGAAACTTAATAAATGGAGTTGTTTTAAGTATACTTAGCTCATAAAAACGTACTTCCATTACTAACGCTCCGTGAAAGGGATCTACTGGTACCAAAGAGTCGTCACTTCAATCGGATACGGCTACATCACAGTTAGATAATACAAGGTCGAGTGTCTTACCATATTTATTGCGTATGCCATTATATTGGCAAAAGTTAAGCGCATTAATTTCGTCAAAACCGTTCGTGGTGCGCACTATAGTTAATTGGCTCATAGCAATAATTACAACAGTTGGAACAGTTGGAAGCGGGTATCCATTTTATGTTGCTTAAATTAAAGTCACCCACCATAAGATACTTATCCGTGGGATATTTTAAGACTGTATCATTTAATTTCGGAAAAAAAATTCAATAACTGGTCCGAAAAACTAAAGCTTCCATGTAAATTACATAAATATAAAACACAAATATGCAGAGAAGTGGGCATTTTACTATCGCTTTTTCTGACAGTCAGCGTGAGCCAAAAATCTTCAGCACTGGAGTTAAAGGTCGGTTGAGGTACAACAGACAGCTCTCTGCGTGTCGCAATGAGCACACCGCCCCCGTACACTTGGCTTGTCCCAGCGTAATCACGATCGCGGCGCCACACAACATAACGACTATCAAATAACTCAGAGTTCGAAATACCATCCAGAAGCCACGTTTCAGTTATAACAATGACATCGTATTTAGACAGGCAGGTTTTACGGTAGAAATCAGATGTTTTAGTACGCAGACCTCGTGCATTCTGGTAATAAATATTTAATAAATAACTATTCGTGTTATTAATTAAATTGTTAGCCATTATGAATCATTAAATTAAAAATAAAATATAAACAAAGTATAATTAAAATTATAAAACTAGACAATATGCAGAAAGTCTTAAAATAATAACTAAAATTCCTTATTTTGATTTTAATTACAAACTCGAATAGTAAATCAACATGGTAACTAATTATCACGTTAAAACAGTGCTGTAATAGTAAATATGTAATTAAAAAAATAATTGTATCAATATCATTCAATAACATAATGCAAAAAAGAATAGCGAGAAAGCCAAGTCTAGTATTAAAAGAATTGATTAAAGTGTAATGAAAAAGCAGGTTTTTAAGAACATAAATGTTGATGCAACGAAAAACTAAAGTTATTAAACTAAGCGGAATGCAGAAAGTCTTAAAATAACTACTTAAAAATATATTATTTGTATTAGGGTTAATAGCATGATAAGAAAGCAAACCAACACAAAAAAAATTAATAAATCAAAACATTTTTGCAGCGTGGAAAAAATACAATCAATATCATTCTGTACCAAATAGGATATAAGAGCGAAAAGAGCGAGCACAATATGCATACGGTTACCTAAAATATATCGATAAGGCGGGTAGAAACAATTATGCGTCAAGCAATATATCGAACAAAGAGTTTTAGAAAAAAACACAGAATAACAACAGCGATACATCGGCAATGCAGTGGTCGTAAACATTTCATTACAAATGTAATTTACAGCAGAAGCAATTAAGCAATACGTAATTAAGCTGAGACATAAGTTAAGCAAATTATACGTTTGGAGGCAGATTAAGCTAACTTGTTTAAATCACTATCACTTGTGATAATCATAACCCTCGTAGTATCGTTTTTTCTAACATGAATTTTACAATACTTTACCCAAACGTATTGAGAAGCCTTATCTTTACAAATAGCTTTGGTTCTAGTTAACAAGGCCTTAGAATACGGTGTTAAGTGATCATTAACATACAGCCGTTGTTCGTTACCCACAAATCCAATGTCCTTCGCTGTCATAAACTTCTTACTTCGCGCCGCAGCGACAAATTCTTCCTTTATGTAGCGGTTGATGAAGTTGACAATAATAGATTTATCCTTACCAAAATGTGTCGGCACCCTTGCTATGTAATTTATTTGATGTTTCGGGATCGTGTAACCAACCTGCGTGCATATGTTATCTACTATTGAAAAAAAGGTTTTCATCTTCTTTAGGGGAACTCCCTTTATCTCGACATTGTTAAGTCGAGACCATTGTTCCTTAGTAGCTAACTCCTTTTTCAGGGCCACTATTTCAGAGAGTGTCGAGTCAAATGTTACTTTTATTTGCTCCATATTAGGTATCTTGGATTTAAGATCAGTTATTCTGGACTCACAGTTAATTATTTTTTCACTATTAAATTCACAGGATGATTTTAGCTCTCCTATTTCACGCCTAATGCTTTTCACGTCATTAATGAGTGCTGGTAGTGAAGCTGTAGTTTTAGGTCACGTATTTCCTGCAGAACCAAATCAATCGAAGCACCCCCCTTAAATTGGTAGGGATCGACGGCGACGTGGTTGGCGTTGGCGTTGAAGGGGTGCATAGAATGTTCCGACAATAAGAACACCACGCAGCCCTTCGGTCAGCACCCAACTTTCTATACCCAGCTTCGGTTATATTAGAGCAGCCAAAACAAAGTTGCTTTTTACACGATCCACACTTAACGCCATCATTAAAATCCGTATTGCATAGTGCACAATGCATTATTATTAAGAAATACTTTCGACGTAAAGAAATAAGATATTCTAATGTAAAAAAAAAGCTGATAGAAAATGAACTAAGCAGAACGTGTTTGTAACCCCTGATGCTCAGAACTCGTTTCAATTAATACTGACACGTGCTATCTCTAAGTGTAAACAACGACAACTGCTGCCGAGTGTGTATATATATATATATATATATATATATATATATATAAATCGCACCTCTTTAAATTTCTACTTCAAATTACTTTTAAATCCGTTTAATCGATGGTAATTCTATGAGTATGTTATATCATTGGAAAGGTAGTTAAATTTACTCATAAGAAAAAATAATTAATGGATATCATGTGTTTTTGCCGGGAAATAAAAAAAGTTAATGTCCATAAGAAGGAAGTCCGTAGTCTCTGCCTACCCCTCTGGGTGACAGGCGTGAGTGTATATGTATGTATGTATGTATGTTTTAAAACGGCCCAAAACCCAGCGCTACCACTCCTTGTCTTAATTACTGCTTCCATACGGTCTTTCATTGATCTAAATGAGGAATGTTGTCCCATTCCTCAATGACAACCTCCTCGAGTTCTTGTAGTATGGTTGGGGCAGGATCGCAAGTCCTTACTCGCTGCTTTACAACATCCCAGAGGTGGTCTATCAAGTTTATGTCTGGACTTTGCGCTGGCTACCGCATACCAGAGATCCCGACCTCTTGAAGGTAATCATGTACAATAAATGCAGTGTGGCAGCAGGCGTTGTCACACATTAATGTAAATATCCATCGCCAACAAAACCCGCGTATGGGACTACATCACTGACCTCTATACATACTTACTTGTATTTATAGAGGTCAGTGGACCACTTGCTCTTCTAGGATAAATCAAAAACTCGCTCTATTCCGAGTAGTCTCAATTTAGGTAGTGTAATCTACAACACAGGTCAGTCTATTAGTGACGCGTTTGCAACTTATTTCCTAGTATAATGGGTATAATGGGTTTTTTATATTTACTAGTATAATGGGTTTTCGTCTCTCGACATACGAAACACTACAGCTTTACGCTGACCACCTAGTAAGTAAAGAAACCCTCCTACCTGATAAAACATTTTATATTATTCAATCTTTTGATATAATTTACGTTGATATGTAAAAGCGATTCGTAACAGAAGCTATAGTTTGTACTATCTAAGCCGAGCACGCAAGATAAAAAATCCAATTATATACAATTATCAATATGGATCAAAGATAACTGAGTACACAACAAGATTAATGTTTTAGTGTTGTTTTTTAATGTTTAAGATTTCAATAAGTAATAATTTGTAAAGTTTCATCATCATCATCATCATTACAGCCCTTCACAAGTCCACTGCTGAAGTCGCACCACTTAGGTTTTCGAAAGTTTATATCGAGAGTTATAAGCTTCAAGGCTTTTTACTTCGTCTCACCGACGAGTGTTTCGACTAATTTACTGATGTAGGTAATAATATCTATTGTGCTGGGCGGCAAAGTAAAATTTACCATGGAGAAGCGTAAATGCTGTAATAAAATAGGATGTATAAAAATGCCGCACTATAAAAATCTTGTTAAATGACTAATTGTAGGGTTTATGTTGCTGATTGTTTTAAATTGATCTATGATTATATATTTTAATGAAATTTAGTGGGTAAGTTATTAATTTCATATAAGAAATCAAGCATACTTGATCGTGTAATCTAATATGTAGTAGAGCCACGCTGCAGCGGTGCATACTAATTGGAACATGAATGTGTCGGTTCGACCGGAGTAGGACTAGGCTCTCACAAAATACCAGCATAACTGCAGTCTTTCGTATGGTGAATGTAGAGAACCGGAGATCTTAACTGAAAACGAGGCATTCCATCTTAGTCCTTACGAAGTGATAACGCATCTGCATTTTGATTCTTAATCGAGAACAAATGTAGATGTCTATGGGCCACAGCATTCACTTACATCAGATGGACTGGATGCTCGTTTATCACCCTTATAATTAAACTTGCTATTAAAGTGGTACTTATTATTAAAGACTCTTTAGATAAGGCTTTGTTTGAACGAATTATACTTACAGCTTATTAAAATAGAAAAATAATCATTATCAAAATAATTTCTTTAGTTATCGAGTAACGGTAACCAAAAAGAATATTGGCATCAAAACATCTTTATCGCTGGTCGTACAGCCGGTAAAACTGCGTACAACGTAATTTCTACCACTGGTTAAAATTGTGAATACTGTAGTTTTTTTTTTAAAGAAACCATAATGTTGATGATGAAAATCCTTAGTTCCTTCTCTTTGATGTTCGGAACATTTACGAGTACAGCGGTAATAAACTTGCTCTATTTTGTAACTGTTAGAATAAATAATTAAACAATATAAAACAAAAATTATTACAACCAAATTTATCTCACGGTGCTAACCTTTATAGGGTACGTGTATATGCTTATAGTTTATTATTCTATCATAATTCAATATATATATATATATATATATACTCGGCGTCACAAAAATCGCACTATGGCTCTCAGTGTTTACCTACATTTAATCAACTATTGTTATCTACTGAAAGTGCGTTTAATTGACCTTTAAAATAACCTTTTTGTTTCATAAGCCTAAGAAATTTCCTGATTACGAGACATTGAAAAACACTTTTTCAAAAATACGCGTCATAAAGATCACTAGTTGCGGTGCGTTATGTGCTATAAAAGGGCTGGTACAGGTAAAATGTGAGTATTTCGCTTTACAAAACGTTCAAGAGGATACACGTTAACTTCTGAAGCAAGCTAAAAACACTACAATATGGATACATCTGCTGATGAAGCCGCTCAAGTGATTGCGCTACTGCAGTCAGGGATGCGATAGTGTGATGTCGCTCGGTAACTAAATCTATATCGTTTCTCCGTTCGACAAGTATTCCTACGATTCAAGGACACTAGTGGCTATGTTTGGAGACGTGAATCTGGACGACAGCGCTGCACATCTCAAAGAGACGATCTATTCATTGTATCGACATCTTTACGCAATAGACTCTCGAATACTGTAGAACGGCAACAGCAGGTACGATCAGCTCGCAGAACATCTGTTAGCATCTCTACAATCAGAAGACGGTTAAGAGAAAAAAAATTGTAGCGCATAGGCCTGCAACTGGTCCAAAATTGACCGCACAGCATCGCAGAGATCGATTGCAATTTGCACGCGATCATATTGATTGGACGATCAAACAATGGAGGACGGTACTTTTTTCGGATGAGACGAAAGTATGTCTTTTCTGCAATGATAAACGCAGAAGAGTATATCGAAGGCAAAGGGAACAATTTGCACAAGCCTGTATTGAAGAAACAGTTGGATTCAAGGGTGGCTCATGCATGTTCTTGGGTGGCATGTCAGTCGACGCCACAACCAGCATTGTCTGCGTTTCCCGGAATGGAGGTGCTCGTGGTCAAGGGTCGCTGACTGCTCACCGATACATAGTAGAAATCCTAGAAGAGCAAGTGGTCCACTGACCTCTATAAATACAAGTACGTATGTATAGAGGTCAGTGATGTAGTCCCATACGCGGCTTTTGTTGGCGATGGATATTTACATTAATGCGTGACAACGCCTGCTGCCACACCGCATTTATTGTACATGATTACCTTCAAGAGGTCGGGATCTCTGGTATGCGGTAGCCAGCGCAAAGTCCAGACATAAACTTGATAGACCACCTCTGGGATGATGTAAAGCAGCGAGTAAGGACTTGCGATCCTGCCCCAACCATACTACAAGAACTGGAGGAGGTTGTCATTGAGGAATGGGACAACATTCCTCATTTAGATCAATGAAAGACCGTATGGAAGCAGTAATTAAGACAAGGAGTGGTAGCGCTGGGTTTTGGGCCGTTTTAAAACATGTTTTTATTTAATTTTGTAAGTTGCAATAAATCGTAATTTTCTTCTTTTGGACATTAACTTTTTTTATTTCCCGGCAAAAACACATGATATCAATTAATTATTTTTTCTTATGAGTAAATTTAACTACCTTTCCAATGATATAACATACTCATAGACTTACCATTGATTAAACGGATTTAAAAGTAGTTTGAAGTAGAAATTTAAAGAGGTGCGATTTATATATATACATATATATATAAAAAAACTCGGCAGCAGTTGTCGTTGTTTACACTTAGAGATAGCACGTGTCAGTATTAATTGAAACGAGTTCTGAGCATCAGGAGTTACAAACACGTTCTGCTTAATTCATTTTCTATAAGCTTTTTTTTACATTAGAATATCTTATTTGTTTACGTCGAAAGTATTTCTTAATAATAATGCATTGTGCACTATGCAATACGGATTTTAATGATGGCGTTAAGTGTGGATCGTGTAAAAAGCAACTTTGTTTTGGTTGCTCTAATATAACCGAAGCTGGGTATAGAAAGTTGGGTGCTGACCGAAGGGCTGCGTGAGGTGTTCTTATTGTCGGAACATTCTATGCACCCCTTCAACGCCAACGCCAACCACGTCGCCGTCGATCCCTACCAATGATGGGGGTGCTTCGATTCATTTGGTTCTGCAGGAAATACGTGACCTAAAACTACAGCTTCACTCCCAGCACTCATTAATGACGTGAAAAGCATTAGGCGTGAAATAGGAGAGCTAAAATCATCCTGTGAATTTAATAGTGAAAAAATAATTAACTGTGAGTCCAGAATAACTGATCTTGAATCCAAGATACCTAATATGGAGCAAATAAAAGTAACATTTGACTCGACCCTCTCTGAAATAGTGGCCCTGAAAAAGGAGTTAGCTACTAAGGAACAATGGTCTCGACTTAACAATGTCGAGATAAAGGGGAGTTGCCTTAAAGAAGATGAAAACCTTTTTTCAATAGTAGATAACATATGCACGCAGGTTGGTTACACGATCCCGAAACATCAAATAAATTACATAGCAAGGGTGCCGACACATTTTGGTAAGGATAAATCTATTATTGTCAACTTCATCAACCGCTACATAAAGGAAGAATTTGTCGCTGCGGCGCGAAGTAAGAAGTTTATGACAGCGAAGGAAATACGAACAAGCGAAGCAAATTGGCTTTGTGGGTAACGAACAACGGCTGTATGTTAATGATCACTTAACACCGTATTCTAAGGCCTTGTTAACTAGAACCAAAGCTATTTGTAAAGATAAGGCTTCTCAATACGTTTGGGTAAAGTATTGTAAAATTCATTTTAGAAAAAACGATACTACGAGGGTTATGATTATCACAAGTGATAGTGATTTAAACAAGTTAGCATAATCTGCCTCCAAACGTATAATTTGCTTAACTTATGTCTCAGCTTAATTACGTATTACTTAATTGCTTCTGCTGTAAATTACATTTGTAACGAAGTGTTTACGACCACTGCATTGCCGATGTATCGCTGTTGTTATTTTGTGTTTTTTTCCAAAACTCTTTGTTCGATATATTGCTTGACGCATAATTGTTTCTACCCGCCTTATCGATATATTTTAGGTAACCGTATGCATATTGTGCTCTCTCTTTTCGCTCTTATATCCTATTTGGCACAGAATGATATTGATTGTATTTTTTCCACGTTGCAAAAATGTTTTGATTTATTAATTTTTTTTGTTGGTTTGCTTTCTTATCATGCTATTAACCCTAATACAAATAATATATTTTTAAGTAGTTATTTTAAGACTTTCTGCATTCCGCTTAGTTTAATAACTTTAGTTTTTCGTTGCATCAACATTTATGTTCTTAAAAACCTGCTTTTTCATTACACTTTAATCAATTCTTTTAATACTAGACTTGGCTTTCTCGCTATTCTTTTTTGCATTATGTTATTGAATGATTATTGATACTATTATTTTTTTTAATTACATATTTACTATTACAGCACTGTTTTAACGTGATAATTAGTTACCATGTTGTATACTATTCGAGTTTGTAATTAAAATCAAAATAAGAATTTTAGTTATTATTTTAAGACTTTCTGCATATTGTCTAGTTTTATAATTTTAGTTATACTTTGTTTATATTTTATTTTTAATTCAATGATTCATAATGGCTAACAATTTAATTCATAACACGAATAGTTATTTATTAAATATTTATTACCAGAATGCACGAGGTCTGCGTACTAAAACATCTGATTTCTACCGTAAAACCTGCCTGTCTAAATACGATGTCATTGTTATAACTGATTCGATGGTATTTCGAACTCTGAGTTATTTGATAGTCGTTATGTTGTGTGGCGCCGCGATCGTGATTCCGCAGGGACGAGCCAGGTGTACGGGGGCGGTGTGCTCATTGCGACACGCAGAGAGCTGTCTGTTGTACCTCAACCGACCTTTAACTCCAGTGCTGAAGATTTTTGGCTCACGCTGACTGTCAGAAAAAGCGATAGTAAAATGCCTACTTCTCTGCATATTTGTGTTTTATATTTATGTAATTTACATGGAAGCTTTAGTTTTTCGGACCAGTTATTGAAATTTTTTTTCCGAAATTAAATGATACAGTCTTAAAATATCCCACGGATAAGTATCTTATGGTGGGTGACTTTAATTTAAGCAACATAAAATGGATACCCGCTTCCAACTGTTCCAACTGTTGTAATTATTGCTATGAGCCAATTAACTATAGTGCGCACTACGAACGGTTACTAGTTGACGAAATTAATGCGCTTAACTTTTGCTAATATAATGGTATACGCAATAAATATGGTAAGACACTCGACCTTGTATTATCTAACTGTGATGTAGCCGTATCCGATTGAAGTGACGACTCTTTGGTACCAGTAGATCCCTTTCACGGAGCGTTAGTAATGGAAGTACGTTTTTATGAGCTAAGCATACTTAAAACAACTCCGTTTATTAAGTTTCTATTTAATAAAAAATGTTGATTAAATTCAATACAATTAATAAAAAAATATGCTGAAATTGATTGGCGGACCGAATTCTCTTCGAAATCTCATTCCATTAAATATTTTTATGAAATATTTGAGAAATTAGGAGATAAGCATATACCGTCAAAAATAATTAAACCGGAGTCCTATCATACATGGTATTCCCCAGCATTAAAGAGAGCAATTAAAGAAAAACATAAGTATTTTCGTAAATTCAGGACCTACGGTAATAGATCCGATGAAGAATCGTATAAAATACTACGCACTCGTGTCAAATATTTGGAAGATATGTGTCATAAAAACTACATATTCAACCGTTGAAAGTTCAATAGAAAAAAATCCTAAATATTTCTGGTCATATGTTTAACGTAAATCAAAAACTCACTCTATTCCGAGTAGTCTCAATTTAGGTAGTGTAATCTACAACACAGGTCAGTCTATTAGTGACGCGTTTGCAACTTATTTCAAGTCAAATTTTTTATACCAGGGCGCTCAATCAACTCTTCCAAATATTTCTAATGTGACATCAACATCAACTGCAAATATATCAAAAATAGAAGTTAACCCTAAATACGTATGTCGGTTGTTGAAAGCTGTTGAATCCATCTAAATCTGCTGGACCTGATAACCTACCAACCATTTTTCTTATTAATTGTGCAGAGACGATAGCACTACCAATAAGTTTGCTATTTCGTAAATCGTTGGATGAATGCTCAGTTCCTAATATTTGGAAACGTGCATATATCGCCCCTGTGCACAAGAAGGGTCTTAGGACTGATGTCACTAATTATAGGCCAATTTCTAAGTTGTGCATTAATTCCAAAGTCTTTGAAAAGTTGGTTTATGAGCAGGTATATCCGTTACTCAAACAAAGCACAAGCTAGTCTCAACATGGTTTCTTCAAGGGTAGATCCACCGTTTCCAACTTGGTGCTTTTTAATTCATTCTTGACTAAAGCCATGGATGATGGTCATCAAGTTGACGTTGTTTATACAGATTATAGTAAGGCTTTCGACCGGATTGAACACATAATTTGCTTTTAAAAAAACTTCAGTATGTTGGTATCTGTGGAGACCTACTGCGGTGGTTCTCCTCTTATATCGACAATCGCTCGCAAGCTGTAGTTGTTAACAATTCTATATATCAGGTTGGGTGTCAATACCAAGTGGCGTACCACAGGGGTCCTTACTGGGACCGTTGCTATTTCCGATATTTGTTAACGATATTGAAACCTGTTTTAAATCATCACACCTACTGTGTTTTGCTGATGATATGAAAATATTTTCCACAATCTCATCGCAGGCTGATTCTGAATTAATGCAGGAAGATCAACTAAGATTGGAGGAATACTGTACTATTAATAAGCTTGAAATAAATTCATCCAAATATTCACCCTCATTACTTCAGCAAGCATTAATTCATCACCTTAAAGATCAGAAGCTACAAAAACAATCAGTTGTACGTGATCTAGGGATTTTCTACGACTCTAAGTTATTATTCAACAACCATGTCGACAATATCATAGCTAGGGCATCTAAGGCGTTAGGTTTTGTCATGCGTACTGCTAAGGAGTTTAATAACATTAAAACAATTAAAATATTGTACTGCACTTACGTCCGCAGTACGCTTGAATACGCTTCGCAAGTCTGGAATCCAATGTATGATACATACATTTCACGGATTGAAAGTATTCAACGTAAATTCATACGATATCTTTGCTATCGTACCCATAGAAAATACCGTTCAGAAGACTATATATCCTTATGCAAACAACATCATCTGTTACCTTTGATAAAGCGTCAGGATATTGCTGACATTGTATTTTTATTGAAAATTTGTTCTGGCAATGTTGACTGCTTAGATCTGCTATCGCACATATCACTGAAAACACCTACGGTTAACCTTAGAACGAATGCATTACTGTACTTACCAGCTTCATTAACTAATTACGGAAGAAATACTTTATTATATCGGTCTAGTAATATTTTTAATAATCTGTGCAAAAAGCATGATTTTGATTTGTTTAATACTAGCTATGTATCGGCAAGGCGGGCATTAAGTCGAGATTTTTTTATGTCGTAATTTAATTTACTTTAGGAACAATTATGTTGTGAGTTTAACCCTGCTTTTCTTTTCCTTTGTGGCTATTATTGTTAGTTTCACTTATTAAATTTATGATGTTGTGCATTTAAATTAGACTCCATTTTTTGTTGCTCATAATTGTGCTATGTCCTTTAAACGACGATTTAAACGACGACGACGATATTGGCTTCTTGTAAATTTAACATGTTGTTTATTTAAGATTTGTAAGCTGTTGGTTTTCCATTACATAAAAATAAAATAAATAAAATAAATAAATATATATATATATATATATATATATATATATATATATATATAATTCGTAATTCAAAGTTACGAATGTTCCTTGTTCTTGATAGCTGAACTCTAAAAAGCGCGGTTGTGTACTTCCTACTAGATTATTATGTACATTGAATTCTAAAATAAAAACTCGAATATGTTTTTCTATTCAGTGTTCGATGAAAATACATTTCACTTGTTTTATGAACCATTAAATAGGAATTTATAACTTTATATCTCTATCTTTTTTTAAAGACTTTCATACGCATGCAACCCATACAACCAGCATCAACGAAATTGTTTTTACAAAGTTTTACAGTGGTCAATTAAAAAAAAATTGTCAAGTCCTTCTACACATATAGTTGCCGTGTAGCGTATTTTTCTACTTCACCTTCCTTTATCTTGTTTTATTATTATTTGAATTTGACAAATGTTTGCCGTGTAATGACGACGTAAAGAATCCCATCACCTCATTTCATTGTGTGGGTGCTTACGACTATGGGAAATGTCAGTAGGATCTCAAAGTTCAAAGGAAGTCAAAGTTTCCGATAGTTGTATCATCATCAGCCTATCCCATAAAAGCGTATTAGCCTTACCACAGGTACCCCTAATAGGCAATCTTTTTGTTTTACTATTTTAAGCAAGGCCTGATAGTGAGTGGTGATACAGCCTAAGACGATGAAGCTTACTGACTTAATAGAAGCCTATTCACTCTTGCCTTGAATACACCTACATTGTAATTGAATGGAAAGACAGATGCTGGCAACATGTTTCACTCCTTTGCTATACGAGTACATCTACTGTGTCAATAACAAAAGAGTGGCCAAACGTCTGGTTGGTCCGATGGTGGACGAACGAACCCCGCTTAATGTCATATTAAGGGGGATAATTTTTGATATAATTTTTGATTTGACACTAATTAATGTGAAAGAAAATCGTACACAATTTGATACGTGGTAGAGCTACGCTGCAGCTATATTGTGGTTGCAGCGCGAATGGGTCGGCTCGACCGGGGCAGGACCACGCTCTCACAGAATACCAGCGTAAAATAGTAGCTTAATGCTGACGTGTTTCGTACGGTGAGAGTGTAGAGTACCAGAGACCCGTTTTTCTGGAATCGAGGCATTCGATCTCAGTCCTCAGGGACGACAACGCATCTGCATTTTCATTCTTAATCGAGGTTAAATGTAGATATCTATGGGCCACAGCATCCACTTACCGTCCGGTGGACTGTGTGCTCGTTTCGCACCCGAAAAAAAAAACAGTAATACCAATGTTAATAAAACTGTGTTATTCAATTCATAATTTATTTTTATACAATAGTAAACATACGTGTCTGAAATGTACGAAATTTTACATTAACACTTTGGATGTATTCTATGAAATTTTAAAGTGCGCGCTTATACCTTAAGCCAATACAGCTCTATCTGACGCAGAAATATTCGAATCTTACAAAACTCCATAATATAACAGCGTCACAGGACGCATCCGTCTATTTCGGTCAGTTTTACACCACTCGAACTGAAATAACTGACGGGATGCGGTCGCTTGACGCTTGTTATGAAATCTTGGCTTTAATGGATACCAACTTTGATGTATTTGCGTAGCTTCGTTCCATTTGCGATGCCATTCGATATTGAGCTAATTAGAAAATGAATTTCAGATGACAATTAACAGATTCTGTGTCCGCGAAAAAGCCACAAGAGTTAAACACACACGCACGCACGCGCACGCCCACGCACGCACGCACGCAACGCACGCACGCACGCTCGCACGCACGCCACGCACGCACCACGCACGCACGCACGCCACGCCACGCACGCACGCACGCACGCACGCACGCACGCACGCACGCACGCACGCACGCACGCACGCACGCACGCACGCACGCACGCACGCACGCACGCACGCACGCACGCACGCACGCACGCACGCACGCACGCACGCACGCACGCACGCACGCACGCACGCAGGCACGCACCCACGCACGCACGCACGCACGCACGCACGCACGCACGCACGCACGCACGCACGCACGCACGCACGCACGCACGCACGCACGCACGCACGCACGCACGCACGCACGCACGCACGCACGCACGCACGCACGCACGCACGCACGCACGCACGCACGCACGCACGCACGCACGCACGCACGCACGCTCGCACGCACGCACGCACGCACGCACGCACGCACGCACGCACCCCACCCCCCCCACACACACACACACAGGTAAGTAAGTAAATAAGAAAGTATATAAGTCGTCGTGTAGGCAAGTAATCGGTATCCAAAAAAGAGAAAACAGTCGTCAATAAAGGCTACAATAATACACTGGAGAGCACACATTCACACAATAAGAGCAACCAACGGCGGAATGCATTAAAATTAGTATTTCATGCGATTTGACACTTGACGGAGAGTTATAGACAGTAGAATAATGTGACACTAAACTTACGTTCTTGTCGCACTTACACAAAATTCTGTATGCTATCCAGCTTTCACAGTAATATTGTATACGTTTTTACATGTTTTACGCATTTTAGGTTATAACAGCTTTTATTTATCCTTTCGAATTTCGATAACATTGCATTACCTTTTAATATGAGTGGTATTATTATAATTGGGGACCAAACTTCTAAATAAAGCATTTTACTCCCCCAAACTCCTGCCAAAGTTCTAAAAAATTTAAAAATTCTAAATCCAACCCCTCAAATGTGTGTTGTTGGATTTCACGTGCCTTCAAAATATTTTATTCGGCAGACATGCACTTTTTCTTATGATAATATCCTTCATCACCGAGCACGTGGTAAATTAGCAGTGAAATTGCAACGCAATTGTAATTACGAACGCGGGTTACTCTCGTACTGCAAAATATATGAATGTTGTGGTAATCGTAAAGTGTAATCCCTTTTTCATCTGATGTATATTTTCAAAGAATCAAAATCTAATTTAACTTAAAATATAAAATCTACTAAATCTGACACTCAGAAAAGAAGCAAATTAAAATTATAAAATGTAGTCATATATGGAAATTGTATGTTTAATTTTAATTGCGTGATCAAGTACAAGTGTATATCCAATAACAAAAATGTATGTTTTAGTTATTTCAGCAACATGTCATCAAAATTAAAAATATTAGTGACATGGGAATTTAGAGAAATATAGATAGAGACTTTTGAGTGTTGTCGGCAAATTTGAAGTTTTAATAATTTTCGTATTAAGGCCATTTATTAAGCAGTATTATGACTTAAGCCCAAAATGAAGGAAAAATTCGAACGGAAAAGTAGCACACGCGTACAGAATAACTAAAAATAAACACAGAATAACAATGCTGCTGCATTTGGTATGATGCCTGTAATAAACGACGCAACGTCGCGACGGGGCATTTTAGATCCTCAGGGGTGACAACGCATTCGCATTTTGATTCGTAATTGACAATAAATGTCATTCTTTAATTTTTTCATTAATTATTGAATTATATTATACTTACCATCAATTAACAATCAAAATGCAGATGCGTTGTTACCTCTGAGGACTAAGTTGAAATGCTTCGTTATCTGTTAACTGCATCTTTAATCCCTTTGAATAATTAATCAATTATTCATCCATCCATCACAGCTTATAAAAGTTCGCTGCTGAACATAGGCCTCCCTCATAGAATGCCTCATGGGGGGATTTTGCCATAGTTGCCACGCTTGGCATGCGGGTTAGCAACCAATTTTTTTTTAATTTTGCGTTGTTATATGGAAAATGCTGCGGTCCATCTCCTGTTTCAGTTTCTCATTGTTGCCTCTTAGGACACCCACACATAAGGGGTAGCAGATATTCTTACACCGCCACTACACGTTTGTGATTGTTAAAGATTAACTTCATTAATTATTTGTATAAAAATTTCACGTATTTTATAATTAGTATAAATAAAAATATCTGTGTATTCTTTTTTTTATTCAAATCTATTAGCGGATATGGAAATGTTTGAATAGTTCGAAATTTACCCAAAAAAAAATTGTAATATAAATATTAATTTATTTTCAGCGGGCAGACCGGTACACAGTCAGACGGCCGGTGGAATCTCTGTGGTCCTAGTCCAGACCAACATCACAAGACTAACGGCGCGGGCTATACACGCAACGGGATACCACCTGCATCATGTTGAACATCTGTATGTTATTTACTGTTTAGTCGTTATACTTAAGTTAGGGTTGCCACCCATTCTTTATAATAAATTATTGAATGCTGTTTCAGGCAAACGTACTTTAAGCTTTATTAGACCAATAAAGTACGTTCAAATATATTAGTTTTTACCTATTTTTACGATTTTTGTGAATGTTGAAAAGAGCGCATTATGTCACAGATATAATTTAAAGATCTCTGTAATGCACAATATTATAGCTATAAGAATAAGCTACATGCAAAAAGAAATAATTCTGTCAATTTTTCAGATTTATCCATATCCCAATAGTGGCATAATATTTTTCGAAGTAGTATTGATTTTCTAAGTTTGTACAAGATCACGTGTGCTATCCATTCAGTGTTATTGACAGTTTTTTCTTTTCTTTAATGGATGATAAGTGATGGAATGAAAGGAACAGAGTGTTATCTGGCACATGGAATGTAAAGATATTGTTTGAACAAAATAGCATGTCATATAAATAGTACTTAATTTTCACTTGTTGTACTTATTTTTTAGCTTAGAAAAAAATTATACTTACTTCATTTACTAAAAAAAAGTGGCAACCCTAACACAAGCTAATACTAACCGCCAAAACTTTAACTTACTTATTATTATTTTTATTATGTGCGAGCAGCTTCACAGGTCTAGAGAGAAACCAGCATCACTGCGACCTAAAAGATCTATTGTGATCGCTGCTATGTCTATTATAGTTCACTGCTAAGCCCTACGTCTTCAATGAATAGAAGTAGTTGCTTTGCTGTGAGCAATGTCACTTCTTTTAGGTAGAGTACATGGTTTCCCAGATTAGTATTGCGTTTGCGCATTAAGGGTCCGCAATCAGTTAGGAGGTGCATAGGCGTTTCTTCCGTTAAGGAACAGACCAGGCACATTCCTTAAGTTCCTTAGTCCCAAGATGGATATGTGCTTTTTAAAACAACAGTGCCCAGTCAGGGCCCTTGCCAGAATTCTCAACTTGTTTTTACTTAATTCGAGAGCTTCTGAAGCGAATTTACGATCAAAAGCCCGGATTATAGTTTTAAAATGTTTTAAGCCTGGTGTGTCAGACCTGATCTTAAGTAGTTTATTGAGATAAAGAGTTTCAAGCGTCAATCGGGCTAGGCTTTATGAGATTCTACAAAATGGCTCGGGTCCAAATTGTGTAAGTACTCTTTGAGTCCTCACGTGCGAGCTTGTCGGCGAGTTCATTACCTACAATACCCGTGTGACTCAAACCTACCTTAAAATGACCCAGTGGTTACATCCCAGGGCGTTTAGACGGTTCACGCAGTCTCTAACTCCGTTCCAACTAGCTTCGAGTTTACCAAGTTTGACCTCAGCGCTAGCAGTGCTGCATGACTGTCAGAGTTTATATAGATTATAATGGTTCACGTAGTGCTTTTGCAGATTGATTTCCGTAGACTGAAGTATGGCGAAGATTTCTGCCTGGAAGATAGAGGTGAATCTACCCATATTCATACTAAGTTCCCCATAAATTCCAAAGTCTACTTCGCGGCTCATTTTTGACCTATCGGTAGACCGTATAAGATTACCGACCTCATAGATGACTTGACAATTGAGCCAGTCTTCTCTGGAGGGTCGTTTTACTGTATACTTTTTATTAAAAGTGTATAGTGGACGCATGATATCTGAGATCATGCATAAGGCCGGTGTTTCCTTAATTGAGTCGAGCATGAATCTCACTCTATAGGAAAGCAAGCTCAAACCACCCTGGGCGTTAATCATATATATATATATATATATATATATATATATATATATATATATCGCATAAAAAATGTAATGTATTAAATGAGTCCTGGATGCTTGAAATTAAAAATATTAAAATAAGTAACTCCAATTGCCATTAAGCAGGCAATCCTATGTAGACCACTAGTTTGTCCGCAGTCGTCTTTTGGCTGGCCTTATTACACCAGACAGTGGAGGCGTAGCTACGAATCAGCCATACTATGCTGTTGGAAAGCCATAGGATCATACTGGAACTCAAGCCCCAGTTGTTCCCGACCAAACGACTGCACGTACCTAAAGCAATTTTAGCCTTATCAATGTATATCACCTTAGCAATGTGACATACATTGCTAAGGTGAGAGTTCCACGTTAGTTCTTGGTCCATTGTTACGCCCTAGTACTTTATTTTAGTGGAGAATGGTACTTCTTTACCATTGACTTTTGGTGTGACTAATTTATCCAACCATCTCTTTTTGGTAAAAGATAATATTGCAGTTTTATCGGCCCTAACTGACAAACTGTTATCTCTACACCAATTATTTACGGTGTTTAGGGCTCTTTGTATAATTAATGATAAGGTACGTTGGCAAAAGCCCCTCGCAATGATCACAAGGTCATCAGCATAACCTAGTGTGGCAATGCGAAGGTCTGCCATCTTGTACAATATTTGGTCAACCGCAAGAGACCAAAGAAAGTGTGACAAAACACTTCCTTGTGGAAAGTCTCTTGTAGTTGCAACCTCAATCGAAGTTTGAAACAGCGCTATTTTTGCCTTTCTGTTTGAGAGCATCGACCTCATCCACCTGATGGTTGTGGGGTCAACACTTTTAGATGTCAAGCCCCCAACCAACAGTGATGTGGGGCTACTGTCGAAAGCATCCTCAATATCTAGAAAGGCAAAAAGAGCTATTTCTTTATCCTTCCGTATCACGGCTGTTTCCGTAGATTTGCCTCTGCGGTAAGCATGCTGTTTGTAATGTATGGGTCCCGTAGTTGCTACATAGTAGAGCTACATCCCTAATATATTTATCTATAATCTTTTCCAATGTCTTAAGAAGAAAGGAAGATAGGCTTATAGGTCTAAAGGACTTTGGTAAAGCGCAGTCCTTTCTACCAGCCTTAGGTATAAATAGAACTTTGAAAATTGTCAATCTCCATGCAAAACTTGCTCTGATGATGTTCATCAGATAGGGAAGAAGGATGTCGATACCCCTCTGTAATTGGATGGAAATTATTCCATCCTCCCCGCTCGTCTTATATGGTTTAACGGAATCAACAGCTCACTGCACCAGGTTTGGCCTTATTATCTTTTCAGCCCCACACCAGTTATAGTTTAAAAGTGGTAGAGCCACGCGGCAGCTTTTGCTGTTGCACGTATGGACCGGCTCGAGCCGGGGTGGTACCACGACCTCACAGAATACCGGCGTGAAGTGGAAGCTCTGCTTCCGCGTTTCGTCTGGTGAGTGCAGGTGGCCGGAGGCCCACCCTGCCACGCTATCCGTGAATTACTGCAATATCAGGGGACTTCACACGAACACCCGATCCCTAAAAAAGGCGACCGCTCAGATCCGTCAAACTACAGGCCTATCGCCATCACCTCCTTGTTCTCCAAAATAATGGAATCCATTACAAACTGCCACCTCGTGCGGTAACTTGAGGATCACCAGCTGATTAGTGACCACCAGTACGGTATACGTCGGGGTCGATCAGCTGGTAATCTTCTGGTCTACCTGACTCATCGATGGGCAGAGGCAGTGGAGTCCAAGGGGGAGGCATGGGCCATTAGTTTGGTCATTGCCAAGGCCTTCGATCGGGTTTGGCACAAAGCGCTTCTTTCGAAGCTCCCTTCCTACGGGCTTCCCGAGAAATTGTGCTATTGGATCAACAGCTTTTTTGCAGATCAGAACATCAAGGTCGTTATAGACGGTGCATGCTCCGATTACAAGCCTATTAAAGCTGGCGTTCCACAAGGCTGCGTACCACCACCAACGCTCTTTCTTCTGCATATCGGTAACATTCATTAATTTGCGGATGATAACACTGGTGATGCTGTGTACACCGACCGTGCCAATATTTCTCGGAAAAACGTCTCCGAGTACCGAGACAAACGTGTGTCTGAAGTCGAATCTTTGCTGAACAAAGTCTCGAATTGGGGGCAACTGAATCTAGTCCAGTTTAACCCTCAGACGACACTAGTTTGCGCGTTTACCCCTAGAAAAAACACTTTTGTCGTAATTACTCAGTTACAAATCACTCCCCCTGTTGCCTCAGCCAGTATTGGAATTCTCGGCGTCGACATATCGAGTGACGCTCGCAGAGCGGGACAGTATTTCACGCTGGTACGCCGCCTGCAACTTTACGAGGCACAGGTTTGGCCTAACATGGAATACTCTTCCCATCTCTGGGCTGGGGCTCCCCAGTGGGCCAACTCCTTCCACTTGACCGCATCCAGCGCCCGGTGGACCAGGCGCATCTTCTCCACGCTCATAGCACTCGGATTGTGAATTTCTACACGCGCGGAGCCATCTACGGCACTGAAGCTGAGCTTCTTCTTCCCTGTTGCCAGCTTCATAGATTTCCTGGGCTGGTCTTTGGGGAACTCCCCCTCAGACCGACTGCATTTATTCACCTTCGGAACCAGGGGAGGTTTGAGCAGATGAATTTCGTCCCGGGTCTTCTGGTAAATAGAGAGGACCTCTTCGACTCCTATCTTAGATATCAGTCTTCTGTGCCTCTTCCTTGCTCCCCCAGTAAGCTTATGGTTCGTTTCCGATTGTAGTTCAGCTGCAGACGTGCTCTCCACTTCACGTCCATGTCCCAGGTCGGTTCGTAGTGTTGTAGGGTGTTGGTAAGGCTGAAAGACCCACAAACAGTTCCATTAAAAGATATGTTTCACTGTTTTTCTCAAAATGTCGAACTTCATCCATTTTGGTCCCACGATTAGCTAAGGATAAAACTCGTTCACCCCCAGCAGAGCCCCGGTCTCGGGTAGGCACCCTTTGCGACTAGACTCCCCCCCCCCAACCTCGCATGGATGCGTGGCTGGGGGGGGTCCAGTTTTCCATCGGTACGGTACGTTTAACACCTTGGATTGGGTTAGTATAGGAAAAAGGAGGCGGAATAAAGAAAAATAGCATTGTCTGAGTGTTTCTGTTCTGTCTGTTTCCTATTGAATCAGACCAAATAATATGCGGCAACCACGTGGAGGGAGAACTCTTCAGACTTGCCCTGGGGATCAACACGACCTGCGCTCTCCCCCAGAGCCATTCGCCAAACTGCTCGCCAAACAGGAGAGCAGAATAGGTGTTAATCTAGTCCTACTGATAATGTCGACATATGAGAATTAGGAGTAGATTTATCTTCACCCAAACTACTAACTTACTTAACAGGCCGAGGTTGATGTCATTTTATGGAAACTACATGTTTAATAAAATTAATTTTTCAGATCATATTGCGATTTATTTATTTTTAAGTTTCCTGACGATTTAAATTGTTTTTCCTGTGCCCAATTGAAAATAGTAAAAAAGTGCCCTCATTAAATGATATCAGCAAACTTTTAAACCATGGTGAATTTAAAAATACTTAAATAAAAAAGAGATAAATCACAATAAAATTGTATTATTAGTTCACGCTCATGCTGAGTAAAATCTAAAACGATTTTGTACTTATCCCTTTGTACACCGACACTGCTTCCATTTAACTAGTAGTAGTTCTGTCAGTTTACGACGAATATGTGATTGTAAGGCAGCTAACGGCATAAGAAAACCTGTATGTTGTTACTAACAATATATTGAACCTATGGAATTTATCTCATAAATGTCGTTTGAAATGGCTATTGAAGCTAATTGTCTATTGAATGAAATGCCAGGAAAATACAATAGTAAAATATCGATATACTCGTAAAGTAAATAAGTAACCACATTAGCAGGCCTACGTTGATGTTTAGTTGCCGCGTCACGGGGACCACGGGTATTGCAATCGTTATTCCGGAAGTATTCAGCAGTAGAATGAAATATTCCATCACCTTTTGTAGCTGCCAGATCGCCTTACTTTTAATTAAAAAAATTAAAAGTATTGTTTAACTTCGAACCATATCTTACAGTTAAACTGACTGTAAACTCGAAGACTATCGGTCGAGCCTAGTAGAGACCTTTTTTTAGAATGTTTACCGAGAGATTTATCTATTCTTAAAGTGGCTTTCAAATTGCTGATGATAATGACGTAGTGTGATGATTTCTGTTATTCTATTTTTAAAGGAAAAATGTCGCTATAATGCCTAGTACTCACAGAGGCTTAGGTAACTTCGTGCAGCTTGTATAATTTAACACACAAGGGTTTTCCACGATGTTTGGTATAGTTATTCTATTTCACGATGAAGGTTTCGCCTTGATTGTAGTAGTGACGTGTACCGACAGGCGCGTTTGTGTGTGTAACTGCGATTCGTTCGACTCGCGATCGTGACTGCGCACTCCCGAGGACTACGCACACTAACATAATGTGTATGTGCACGGTTAACAACAACCAAAGTCAAACCTTTATCGTGAATTAAAATAACTATAGATTTTTACATTTTTTCTTTATGCATGTCATAAATAGAAAATGTAAAAATCGCTGATTACGACCATCGTATTAGATACATTCATACACAGAAATATAAAACGTGTTTATTTTATGTGGACCGAATGGGTTCGCTCAACCGGGGAAAACCGCGTTCTATTCAATTAAAACCGTGAGATATCAGCTTAAAGCTACTGTGCTTTTGCATGTTGAGTGTATATAACCGGAGATCGTCCGATTAATTACTGGTAATAAGGAATTCCATCTTAGTCTTAACAATTCATTTGCATTTTTATTCTAAATCAAGGACCGATGTAGAATCCACTTACCATAGGATGGAATGAGTGCTCATTTGGCCCCGAACTTCTAAAAACAATATGACTCCAGATGATGCACTATTTATAATACGATGTACGCTCAGCATCTGACGCTAAGTAATAAATTGGTATGTGCCTTTTGTTTGCAGATCAATTATTGACGCACCGAAGTTGGAGCACATTGTTGTTGAAGATCTGAGTAAGATGCCTAATCTTAAGTCGTTGTAAGTATTATTTATATTTAAAAAAAATTTTTGGTTTCCGGACGCCTACGAACAAGAAAATCGATAGCATATTTTTCTGGATCTGGATGCAATCTGCTCATTCCGTATAACTAATATAAAAAAACACATTACAGACTTCTGCCTTATGGAGTTAAAGTTTTGTAATGGAAAAAGAATAATCTAAAATGTCATTAAAACTATTAACAAAGTTATTTTATTATCGCTTTATTTATCTTAAGTATTAATTACCCCTTTACTTGTCTCTTTTTTGTCATTTACTGAAGAGAGAGAGAGAGTGAGAGAGATGGAGGGAGGGGAGTTAGAAGCATTGACGTCGATTTCATTGAGTAAGACCACAGTTTAAATACAGTATCTTTAAACTGTGCTAAAGCCATAAAACTGTAAGAGACTAAACACAATATCTAATTTAGTAAGTTTTAGTAGTTTTAATAAATAAAAGCTTTTATTGGGTAATATTTATGCGTCACCTCAAGGTCGTTGCGGTGCTCTGGTAGGTACTGTTGGATGAACTTTACATTCTTGAAATAAACTTATTATAATACTAGCTGTGCCCGCGACTTCATTCGCGTAGAATCAGTACTTTTGCTATTCTAAGTGATGATGATTTATTTGTAAATTAAATTGTCGCGAGGACTTAGAAAGACACTAGCTTGAATAAAAATATTCAGTTAGTTAGTCAATCAGAGAAACAAACGAACCAACAAATAAACCCACAAACGAACCAAGAAACGAATAAAGTAAACTCTACCCTTTTGTTTTACATTGTAAATAAACAACAAAATAACTGCAATAACGTATTCACTAATTTGCTCCCAAATTTCCCTAGCCAATACTTGGTTTCCATACAACAAGTAAGATATTACCCAAAATAAACAATCATTCATTAATTATTATTGATCTTAAATAAAAAAAATGAAATGAAAACTACAATCCGATGCCTACCTAAAACTAAACACCTACACCAACGACTACACAGCCCAATAGACGCCTAATGTATGTAGTATGTACTTCTGCATCCAAATTCCAAACCTGTCTGTCAAAAGTCTGAGGTAAGCGGTACGGGGGAGGCGGGTTGAAATGCACGCTAATTGGTTAAAATCAAGGTTGCGACACTTGCTAATAAGCAAACAGTGATGGGAACTTTAACAAACACCAATTCCAACCAAGTCTACTTAATCATTACCAGAATTATATTCTACCGTAAATTAGTACAAAATAAAAAAAAAAACAAAAGAAGTTTTATTTAATTAGGTATCGCATCAGTAAAATACCTATAAATTTTGTTTTAAAGAATATTTTTATTAAAACAAGCTTTCTTTACAATATTGAAATAATAATAGAGTACTATTAAAAATAAAATAGCAACAGTTATTTAAACTGTCAAGTTCACTTTCGTTTCCTACTTGTCTTGACATGGCGTCTTAGCAATAAAGAGAGCGAAGTGCCGTCTATTAAAAATTATATCAATTTTATTATGATTTTTTCAAAAAGTTTTGAATAGTTTGATTTAATAATTAAATCAATTAATTCAAATATGGATTAACATATATTCACTAAAAAAATTCAGCATACTACTAATGTCGCTTATAATATGAGTGTAAAACATTCACGATAACATGCATAATATTTACTTGTACCCAACCCAACCCAATATTATAATTTAACTGGTACAGCAATAGTTATACGTGGCGGTAATTAAAGAAAAGTATAGCAACAATGAACTGCATTGAAAAGAAAGGAATGCATAGTCCGAAAATATCCGAAGATGTCCAAATAAATCAACGCGAGTTGCTTGTGACAAATACAGGTTGAGCTCTGATTTAATTTTAATTAATGAATTTGGAAATTAAAATTCACTTATCTATGAAAAGTGATGCGATTTTTTTTTAAATTACACATTTGGCTACTATTTCCGCACTGTTTTATTGTACAGGGAACCATGCGTCTGTTGTATTTTATTTTGTCGAAAATTCACGACTCACATGCAAGATTTTCACGGTTCAGGGAAGTGGTCGCTACTAAAGTAGATCGTGCGATCGTTTTCTTAAGTAAGACGTATTTGTCTAACGTGTTGACAGAAAGTGGTTGCTTTGCATGGGGAGTCTATTCGGGCTGTGTAGTCGTTGACCTACACTAACAAAATAAATGAAATTGCGTAAGTATCTATATTTTGTCTCATCCTACAAAGAAATGAAAATGAAAACTAAGCTCAACATACGAAAGTTTTTTAACCTTTAAGTAATAAGTAGAGATGGGACGGGTACCCGGTGTGGATCCGGTATCCGGCGGATCCGGCACTTTTTAAGCATCCGGCCGGGTATCGGGTAATGGCGCCGGAGAGGTCTAAGATGAAATTTAAAAATTTAGTTATTTCAAAACGGACATTTATTTCAATTAAACATGAATCAGTAGAAGAATTAATATTCATAATTCAAAAGAGGTAAATTGTGGTGAAGAAATACAAGCTGTTCAGCACGATCCGGGTCAAGTCTGTGGCGCTTTTTCTCATAGATATTACCAACCTCCAAAAAGAGGCGTTCACTATATACAGAGCTGGCGGGAGTGGTTAAATATCTAATCGCGAGACTTTTTATAATAGGGTAGTGACCCATATTATCGGCCCACCACTTATAGGGATTTATTTACGATCCCTTGCTGAGTTGAGATAATAATTCGGCAACGACTGAGTTTTTGGAGGAGTTCTGGTTAATTTCTGATTCTTCGGCCGCCTCGTCGAAACAGGCTCAAAATAAATTATGTGTTTCAACATCCAATCTCGACCTCTTTCCTGCTGGTCCTGTCTCGTTGTCTGATTCCTCATCGTCCCTGTCATTTCTAACTACCGAGCGTCTGCCGGCCGGCAAGAACGCGCGAGGTGCGGACCGCTTGACTTGACCGTCAATCTCAGTCGCGCCCAAACAGGGAAGTGGAATATGTACGTCTTTTCATGCCGGGCACCCGGCTACCCGACATAAGCTTGCAACTGGTACCCGGTTGCCGGGTACCCGGCAAAAGTAGGATCCGGTGCATCTCTAGTAATCTTTGAGTATTCAAACTCAAAGCTAGTAATATCATTACTACTAGTAATAGTAGTGTCATCGGGTTGGAAATCAGTTGGGTTTTCTATCAAGAAATTCTCAGTAGTAGCCCGGAGTCAAGAGTTTAGTAGTGTTTTATCCCTATGCCGTTTATCTGTATCTGATCTCACTATATTTTTGTCGGATTACTAACTCGGACACAATTATAAATAGCAAATTTTTAATATTTTGTATACAATGATCAAACGAGGCAGATTTTTGTAAAGTTCTATAATAAGTAGGTAATATTCATAATTATCATAATTTCGTTTTACTGATTTCCCACCACCATGCAATTAAAAACCACTTTTTCGCGCAAAACATGTATCCTGGATTTAACACTTTAAGGTGAGATATTGGGAAATTTAAAAAAACTAATTGCATTATTTTAATTCTAAAGTACTCGTACTAATTTAAAAGTTACAATAATCATTTAATAATTTTTCCCTATAATACCAATATGAAATCATCACCCCTTAAAAAAACATTATCTACCTTAATTTTAAGGATTTTTATTTGTTTCTTTCTTTTTAAACTAAAGAGAACCAACGCGTCAGGACTGCACTATGGACTCTTCCCCGCTCCAAGAAGTATGAGAATGCCTACAACGATATCCTCTTTTATATATACATTTCATTAAATGTATAATATACTCAGCCATGGACCATATTATATTGGCTAACCATATGGTTGTATATTATAATATATAGCCCGCTTCTTCGGTTCCGTAATCGGGTGCTATGCCAAATATGAGTCACTCAATGGGGAGGCCTATGTACAGCAGACGACTTTAAAATGCTGTAACGGTTATAATATAATAAACTGTTATAATATGTTAAAGGAAGAAACTTATATTTGCTAGTCCAATTCAAACATTGTGTTGAAAGCAGCAAGCAAAGTAATTTACAGATTATGTCCTTCATATCTTGTTTATAATTAAACCTTATGGTGCTTGAAAATACTTATAGCGCCATCTATATAAAATAAGTTCATTTATTATTACAGTAAAATATAAATTATATAATATTTAGAAAAGAACGGCTACGAATAATATAAAAAAACTCAAAATTGGGAGAAGTAATTTTTCAATTTCACGACAGTGTAAATTTTAATACTTTTGTAAATGTAAAAGGGAAGCATAATATGTATATGTTTACTACCAAGCTTCTATGATCCTTGCGGAAACCAAAGAAATTGTTAATAGCTCTTTAAAATTTGATTTCCCACAAAAAAATTATAAACACACCTACCTACTTAAAATTTTGTAAATAATTTGCACAACATCATCTATCGATGACATTGTTTAACTATTATACATTTTTACTAAGATATTAGGATTTACATATTTTATAAATATTTATTACGTTATTCTTAATTATTTTTGTTTACTGCATTTAGATAGAATTATATCATTAAAGAACACTATTTTACATTATTTAATTACAAAAATATCCTTGATCACTCAACGCCACCATTGATCAAATTCGTACCTATATTTCATACCCATAGTTCAGAATATTAATCATAACTTTTAATAGGATGAACCGATTTTAATAAAACAAAGAATAAATTTAAAACGAATATATGCTTCACAATTTTTCTAACGATTATTTTGATATAAATCAGTTCTTTATACATGATACTTTAACAAACAAACAGACAGACAGATAATTCTAAAAATGATAGAAATGTATTCAGTTACTTACTTTTAGTCACTCTCGATCTATTTTGTTACAAAAATATAAAATGTACAGACATCTGCATTTTACATTTTTATTATATGTGCATATAGAAGAAGATTTTTATTTATATTATTTTTAATAATATCTTTTTTTGACAAAATTAGGTTTTACTCCTACAATGGGTAAATCAGCGAATATAACTGGGGCTCGAACTGTTAACTAGTATTTCACAACTACATAAGTTTCAATTAAAATGAACTGTCTTCAACACTGAAGATTTATATTCTGTCAGAGTATTTAAACTAATAAAAAACTAAAACAATATTCATCCATTAATCGCAACAATGTTATATTGTTGAAAATAGCCGGCGAAAATATTTTGAATGTAATGTTGTCTTGCTGAAAGAGCATAAAATATATCAGTTATATATATATATATATATTATATATATATATATATATATATATATATATATATATATATATTGAATTGGTCGACTTGATTACTGGGAACATCTTAAAAACATTCAGGAATCCGCTTAATTCGGTAGTCATGATATTATACTCGTACATAATAGACTTAGAATATACGGGCGTAATATACATCGCTAAAATACGACAGTATAAGAACGTTGATTTTGCGTTTTGGAATACTCGTACTACGTAGCTATATTAAACGTTATCACAGGTTTATTGCTAGAGATTTAGGAGCTTACGTTTCTTTATCACATAAAAAGTCTAAAACAAAGATGGTTTTAACTAATTTTTATTTGCTTCACTGGTAAATATTACATTGTTTATTTTCTTTCGTTACATCTCTGAATGTAGAGTAAAATTAGAATCTGATGTGATGAAAATGAACATCTTTCGCAGCAACTGTTTTTCATGCATAATTTGCCTATCCTGCACGGAAATAAATAAAAGATTATCTTAGCCTTAACGGAGACTAGCCATTGTCGCAGGACAGGATTATACGTTATAGCACCCATCCATCATCTTTTTCAGTGACGATCATCAAATCGCTTATACCTGTAGTGTTGAGTATTTTTCTCAAGAACAGCTATACGCCTTTCGGGCGTCGCTTTCAGACAAAATCTGTTCATATTGTAATGAAAAGTAAGCTGTAAACATTGCACTTATATAAATACAAATAGCAAAATTATCCAAAGTTGTTAAATCTGTAAGCCGTGTACAAATTTAGATTTATGTTTCACGATAATACACGATAAGATATTTTCTTACTTTGCGCTTTTTTCGTAATAATCAATACCAAAGGGACAAACTAAATCGATCGAACATTGCTTTTTTAAACATAAATGATAATTTCATAAATAACCGATTACGTCATTCGGTTTAATATTTACACTATACATTATTATCATTATACATCATAAGTCTATTTTAACATTGCTAATGCATCTTATTATATCCGTATTATAACCAAAGTAACCGACATAACCCAACGGATTAAGCTATACAAAATATGCAAGAGTCGGTGGATGTAGGTAATTTAGGACCATTCTTTTTGGTATTACTTTGGGGAGGTATTGTGTTCAGCAGTAGACTTGTTAAGGGCTGTAATTATGATAAATTCCGTGGGATAATTTTCAATGTTGGTCCAGGACCAGGCAAATGACGGCGCGGGTGGAAGCTGGTGAAAATAAAAACGACAAAGTAGATTACAGTTAATACTCGTAGTAATGGTATTTGTTACTTAAGTAAACAATAAATCTAGGTTTGTCGATTATGGGCCAAAATGTTAAAAGTCGATTTTTTTAAATTCAATTAAGATAATAATTATATTTTTCAAAAAATAATATTTTTGTTTACATAATCTAATACCCACAATATATATATATATATATATATATATATATATATATATATATATATATATATATATATATATATATATATATATTAAAATATAAAATATGTAACGTAATTAACGCACACCCTCAGACACCCCAATTAGCATATTATGTTATAATAATAATACATACACTGAATTTTTAGTTAAACATTTTTATGCACTGATTATTTATCAAATTAGTTATACTAATTCCGGAAAAATGTTGTGGTCACAATACAAATCCACGAACGCAAGATTTTAACGTCCTTGAAATAAAGTTCATTTTTCTTTATTTTTATTGAATGACAGAATTAGTAATAATACAAATAAAACTGCACTCTTAAAAGTCTTATTACCTTAAGTTACGGTACATTTCAGTTGTTTTGACTGTATAGATTTAGTGTGCCTGTAATTTACCTAATTTTAATTATTTTTAGGATAAAAAATTACCTATATTAAAAATGATAGGAATCGATTCAGTAAACGATTCTGAACAAACTACTTTCTCAAAGTGCGTTAATTATGTTACGTGTTGTATATATATATATATATATATATATATATAATATAATATATATATAATATATATATATATATATTGGTTTCTAATAAGCTCAGGGGTTTGCATATATGTATTGAAACATAAATACACATTTTTTTAAATTTGACTGTCTGTCTGTAACCTACATAATGGCCGAACCTTACAGGTAAAATATAGTCCAGGAATAATCTAGGCTATTATTATCCGAAAATTTGAATTTTGCATCTGTTTTATCTAAATTCTGTAGTGTCAATGTGAAAAGCATGTTGTAAATATAGTTATAATAAAAATTTAAGGTACCTACATAAAATAACATGTTACATCTTATATAATTAATATATATATATATAAGTATCCAAGCATATAGAAATATTTTATTTTTCAAAAAAAAACACATTTAAAAAAAATAATTTTGATGAAAAAAAATTACTTTACAAATTATATGTGGTTTTAATATCTGTAACTCACACGAGTATCGGTAATGCGGGGTCTTTGACAATCCTATTACTCCTCGGCCAATGCAGAGATAATAAAACCACATACAATTTGCAAATTAATTTTTTAATTAAAATCAATTTTTTTAAATGTGTTATTTTTTGAAAAAAATTATTTCTATATGCTTGGATACTGATTCTGATAACGCAGTTAACGGGAACCACAGGGTTTTTGTTACATGTTGTATATATTATAATATAATAAAAAATATATATATATATATATACATATATATATAACCTTTTTTTATTTTATTCAGTAGTATTTTAATTTAATTATTAAATTAATTTTATTTGTAAAAAAGCTGCTAATCTAAAATCTATACTGCAGTGCAATAAAATATTATTTAAATGATACTAAGTTACAAATTTACCTCTCTGCTTCATAAGTGTTATTCAGCATGTTGTGAAACTCTGTTATTGGCTAAGTGTACTATCTATATATATTATTTTTTAAGTATGTTTGTAAAAAAATGCTGTTGAGTTTCCTAATAAAATAAATAAAAAATATAAAAATTGATCAAATTAATGGTTTTTGATTTTCTTCAGTTGACTTGTGGAGGGCTGTAATGATGATGATGATGATTCAGGCTAAGCCTGGGCGGATCGCTAGTATATATAATATTCACTTACATATTCTTAATTTGCGATAACTGCAAAAATAAATAAATACAAATAGGGATCAATTGAAAGTCAAGGAACCACTGAAACTTTTTTATAAACATTTCTTACACACTACAGAGATAAATCTGGAAAACCATCGCACAGAATAAATAATAGTACCTACATAATAGCTTTTATCTTTCAGTTTTATAACACAAGCGCCGCGGCTGCATAGACTAGCGCCGCTCCCGTCTCTGCCCGAGCTGCGCACATTGTACGTATGTATGTTATTGTATTTTTATCAACCATGTAATTATATATCTTTTTTATTATTGTTTATAATAATTACCCGTTTTACTGGAAACGAGGCATCCATCTTAGCCCTCAGGGGTGACAACGCATCTGCGTTTTGATTCTTAATCGAGGATAAATGTAGAGGTCTATGGGCCACAGCTTCCACTTACCATCAGGTGGACTGTGTGCTCGTTTGTCTCCTTTATTCTATAAAAAAACCATTACATCCTATAAAAGACCACTGCTGAGTAAAGGCCTCCCCCATAGGTTGCCTCATAGGGGGGATATTTACCGTAATTGACACACTTAGTAAGTGGGTTGCCAACCGCAGTATTCTATTTTTAGTTGTTATTAGAAAGACCCTGCTATCTATCTCCTAATTTGTTTCCCTCTGTCGGCTCTTACGACACCCACAGGACAATATCTGGTAGTGGATATTTTTACGCTTCACACACACCTAATCCGTCATCGGCCGAAGTCTGGTCGGGCCTCGGATAGGAGTAATATTGTTCTGTGGGTCGGGCGATGACGGCCGAACTCGGACGATCGAATCAAACACTTGTAAAACAAAGAGAGCGCGTACACAAACACGACCGTCATCGTCCGATAACGCACGAAAACGGCCGATCAACCGTCGAATCCGAACTTGTTGGGATTTCTCGCCCGACTGCCGGCGTCTACAGTGCAAATTGAGTGTATTTATAGTTTAATTTAATCAATTTGTCTTTATTCTGTTGTTTCTGTCAATGTTGTTATCTACCTAAACGACTATGGATATTGAAAATATAATAATAGAAAAGAATACCGGCAACGTCCAATGTCGACACAAGTGGTACACTGTTGCTGTGTAAGCACATACACGTCCGAGTTACTCGTCCGGGTAGTTCTGTCCGCGATTGGCCGATAAAATCGATTTTGGTGTACATGTACAAATTTACACCCCCACGACACGGTATCTATATTAATTATCTCTATATATAAAAATCAATTGTCGTCCTTTAGTCTAGCTGAAAATGAAAAACGGCTCGACCGATTTTTTGTGTGTGTTTTAATGGGTTTCTAGATGGTTTAGATTTAAATTAAGAGCCGGGGACAGCCACAGGACACCCGTGTGGATAGATAGTATCATATATAAAACTGTGTTAAAACTTTAAGTTTTAATAATTTAATTTAATTTTCCATCATAGGTGGAGGTTGACTCTCCGATTCATAATATTCATGATCTAACCTTTGAGAAGACCTACAAGCGAAGAAAGTACAAGACTTGTCCTTAATTTTTGCATTGCTTTTAAATTGTCGTTTTCGATAATTTCGTTAATAATTTTCGTCGATAATTTTCGTTCGACTTACTTGATATTGATCAATTTGTGTACTGAAGTGTCTTGTTAAAGAAATCCACTTGGATGCTTGTTTAATTTTTTAAGGTGAAATGGGCGTCAAAAGCAAATTTTCACGCTTTGTAGGTGCGCAGAAAATCAATTTTTTGTCATTAAAAACTACGAATGCACCTTTTTTAAAATCATTATGAAAGTTACAGATGTGATGGCCATAACACGATTGACACATTTTGGCTCAATACAAAAAGACCGCATAATTTCCTCAAAACCTACAAATTTAGGTACGTCCATTAAGGGAAAAAGCAGTTTCATTAGAATTTAATTAAAGCAAATTCGATGAAATTCTGTCTATATGTTCACCAGAATTATGGGCTTAGTTTTCAATAAAAGAATATATTTCATATTAAAAGGAAATATTAAATAAATATCGTGCAATAAAATTAAGCGCGGAAGCCAAACACGAGCATATCGCCGCTCCTGACTCGTGACCACGATACCATTTTGCCTAAAGTCCGCCAAATTAAGGACATTCGAATTGGACAGCCACTCGTTATGAAAAGCTGATTTAACGTGACAGTCAAACTTTCATCCTGTTCGTTGGGTCCGTGAGAGTTTGTCGAGAATTGCAAACGAAGAAGAACATGTTTTCTATCAAGCAACCGTGACTTTTCTTTTTTCTTCTTCTGCTTTGATCTTCTACTACTCCAAGTCAATGCTTGTCAATACATGGTAGAGCTATACCATTGCAGTACAAATGGCAGTACCACGCTCCCACAGAACACCAGCGTAATATAGAAATATAGAAGATTAATGCTGCTGTGTTTTGTATGGTGTGTTATAATATATATATATAACTTTGAAATCCCATATAAATATATAGAATTACAAAATTACATTTGCAGTGAATGAATCAGTGTACTTGTATATGTGTAATGGTGTAGATAGGTACGTTGTTAGTATTCAAAAAGTAGAAGGTACCGGAAAGGAATAAAATTAGGACTATCTTATCTACAAAAAAGAAATGAGGTGCCATCAAAAACATAACTTGTAAAAAAAAACAAGTCTCGCAACTCAGTTTTTCTACAATAAAAAGTAGTGAGATCCATGTAATACCAAGCCGGTTAATTTGTTCAGTCCCTACTTAAGTGTCCTGTTCTAAGTTATTATGTAATTACCTAACCTAACAACATTTTATAGTGACCATATCAATGTTGAAAATCTTTTATGTTTTAAATAAATAGATTGACTACTATATATAGATATATATATATTCAACATTGATATGGTCACTATAAAATGTTGTTAGGTTAGCTAATTACGTAATAACTTAGAACAGGACACTTAAGTAGGGACTTATTAAATTAACCGACTTCGTATTACATGGATCTCACTACTTTTTACGGTAGAAGAACTGAGTTGCGAGACTTGGTTTTTTTTACAAGTTATGTTTTTCATGGCACCTCATTTCCTTTTGTAGATAAGATAGTCCTAATTTTTTTCCTTTCCGGTACCTTCTACTTCTTCAATACTAACAACGTACCTATCAACACCATTACGCATATACAAGTACACTGATTCATTCACTGCAAATGTAATTTTGTAATTCTATATATTTATATGGGATTTCAAAGTTATTGATGCAGTTAGTGTATCTAGAAAACTGGACCGAAATTAAAAAAATATTTTAGTTTTTCTTGATTTATACACTAAACAGTAAAGTATAGTACGGCCGTGCCGCTTTTTTGCTCGACTTGGCGGGAGCACTGCCGTGCCGCCAGATGGCGGGGACACTGCCGTGCCCCCAGATGGCGGGGGCACTTCCGTGCCCCCAGATAGCACAGTCTAGCCAAGATTGGCTTTTACGGTTTTCCATATTTTTTTTCAAACTTCCAAGATTTTTCGGGGTAAAAATTTCAACTAGAGAAAATAAAAAAATATATCTATTATTAATAATAAATATAGAGCTATTCAGCGAGGAAACGCAGCCAGCGTTCTTGGCACTATACCACGGGGAGCAGGTCTTTTTGACGATTTAAATTTTTAGTTTTAGATCTTCTATATTATAGTTTCTTCTTTTATATTGTATATAATTAATTTTAATAGTAAATATTATAATTTTAATTATTATTTTAGTTAAGTTCTTTATTATAATTTTTGTAACTTAAATTAAAAATTATACATAACTAGAGAAAGATTTCACGGATTCCCGCCCCAATAAATTTTTCATAAAAGAATTTGTTTAACGCAAAACGCATATTTTATAGATAAGCATATGCTTATCTATATAACGGAGACAGTAAGACACACAAACACTGAAACACTCTTTTAAGTCTATGAGGGATTTTTACTAAAATAATAAAAACAGTCAACTAAATACCAATTGTAGGTACAGAAAAGTTAGAGAAAAATTACTTGATTTCGATTAATACCATACTTACTTACGTGGTAGAGCCATGCTGCAGCATATTGTGGCTGTATCACGAGTAGGTTACCTGCGTCTCGACCGGGGTAGGACCACGCTCTCACAGAACATGAGCATAAAATAGCAGTTTTATGCTACTGTGTTTCGTATTGTGAGTGTTTAGATCCGGAGACCCTTTTTACTGGAAACGAGGCATTCCTTCTGGGTCCTCAGGGCTGACAATGCATCTACATTATGATTGTTAACTGTAGAAAAATGTAGGTATCTATGGACCACAGCATCCACTTATCATCACGTGGACTGCGTGCTCGTTTATCATCCTATCCTATAAACCTAAGATACGCGAAAATTACCCTAAAATTTGGTAGCATTAATAAAGATAGTGTGGCAACACTCCTGTAATACTCCTATCTTTAACTTCGTATAAAATTCTGAGAAATAAATTTATAAATTATTTATTAGTTAGCCTCCTCGATTCTTTACAGCATCATCACAACGTCGGGGCTGCTCGAGGTGCCCAACCTAAGTCATGTACATGACCATAACAGAGTCAACATGTCGCTACCCTATTTGCAGGCAATGTAAGTTCACATTAAGTTTACAAGTTATTTGACTTTTGACTACCTCGTTAGTCTAGTGATCGCTAACGCAACTGTTAATCATGTGTTCCCGGTTTGAGTTCCAGGTCGGGCTAAAAATTATTAAAAATTAATTATTGGGTTTTTCTGCCAAGATTCATATTAGCAACCCGGAGTAAGGGAGGGCGACGTTTTACGCCTTTGCCTCGGAAAACACGTTAAGCCATTGGCTCTGCGTCTGATCTCTCTACGATTGTTTGCCGTTTCATTGGATTAAATGAAGGAATAGAGAGTATGTGCTGTGCTTTCGCACACGCTCATAGACTGTACCTAATCATGTCCTGCGTAGATGACTATTCCCCGTTGGAACTGGCGACCGTGACCAATTTCCGTCCGGAAGACATTATTGAATTATTAATTATTGTTTAAAGCACATTGCACTGATTATTGCTATGTTATTGTACGTATGGGAATCCATCACTCTCTCGTTCAAATATTGCGGTAAAAATGTGATAAAAGAGTGTGAAAAATTCCATGGCCTCCGACGGATGGAGGAAATACATCTAGAAAATTTGCAAACCAATAATGTTCAATGCAATAAAGAAAACTTCGTCCGTTACGAGCAAACAACGAATTACGAACAAACAAGTTATCGTACCAAGATATTCTACCAAGCGTGACAATACATTGGCCTCCCCAAAGATTGCCCCATAAGGTGTTATTTCCCACATTTGGCAGGGGGGTTGGAAAACGCAATTTCCATTTGAAGGGGTCAGGGGAAAAACAACTTTTGTCACCTAATGAACAGAGATATTATTAAAAGTTAAGATCATAAAAAAATGAGTTATTTAAGGACAAATAAATGACAAAAATTTATTTTGTTGAAAATATATTTATTGTAAAATGTCTTTCTATATTTTTTTTTATTTTTACTTTGCATTACTTTAGTTATAATAAAAAACAGTCAGAATAATCAGGAAAACATCATCCTATGTCCATCAAAATCAGGGGAAAAACAACCAATGTCACCAAGACACATAGGTACTTACTTTAATTAAAACTAATGTATTGGATTAGTATTTTAGGTAGTGGAATAGTATTTAAGTTCTGAATAATATTTTTTTGCTACAGGTCTGCAATATTTTGATAATGACTGTACATCTAGGAATTTTGCTTTACTGATTGGTAGAATGTCCTTGTAAGCTTGGTCAGGCAAAATAAATTCTGTTGAATGAGAAGCATCTGCACAGGGAGTTGAGTTTGCCCTTTTTCTCTTTGCATCCAGGATAACAGATGAAGTCCACTGCCCATTATATGAATCTCTGTAGAAAATGAGACGGGGATGTGAAATATCAACTCTCACGGATAAGTCTAGAAAGAAATGGACATGTCTTTTTATATTTTGGTGACAAAAACTGGGTCCAAGATCTGACTAAAGGCTGATCAACATCTATAACTCGAAATGGTGAAGGTTTTAGCCTTGACTCAGATACTACTTTTTTTTTGAAAAAAAAGAGTATCTAGTCACCTTCACCATTACTACTTTTCTCAATCTTTTGGTGTTTCACATGGAGCCTTCAGGTTTATAAGTGCCATGTTTTTGTCACATTCTAGGTAAGAATGTCCTCTAATCGGAAATACCATTTTAATCATATCTAAACGCTTGGCTGTATGAACTACGTAGTGTATAAATCTAAACATACAATAGTTCTTATTCTGCCCACCACATGAATCACAGTATATTATTAACTCTCTGATATTCGCATTGAGTTCTGTAAAGATATATAATGATGTAGGAAAGAACACACTTCATCTGCTCCTTTTTTAGCAATGGTCTCATCATAGCAAAAAAATAGGAATCTGAGGAAGCCAAGACATAAATGTTAAATAAATTGAAGGTAAGCTGTCTCTTATAGTAGGTCTCATTAGAAGCTATGTTAGGCATGCTCAAATTCTTTTGATAATCCATGGCGATAGCTTCTCTTGTAGAAGATGATTGCCAATAAATTCTAGTTTCTCTTTTTCTGCAATAGAATACCTCGGCTTTTAACTTGTGTACTTTATTTTCAGTTTCTAAATCTCTAATCTTTTTTTCAATAACACCCTTTTCTTCACTATTAAATGCATTCTTTAAGTCAACTTCTAAGCCTTTCAGTTTAGCCTTAAACTCGTCACAATTTCCACAAGTATCTGACCTCGGGTAACCAAAACCAATATTAAAGTTATTTACAAAAAGAGTTCTGTATGACTCATAAGACAATGAATCTTTGTATTGAAACATATTGTACATTTTTTTGACGTTTAAATCTTCTGAAAGATATAGTTTCGAGGATTCGTGTAGACTATAATGACTTTTACGGCCACGAAATGACCTAATGTTTCCTTGGCCGGTTACTGTGCTTGCCTCGCCTGTCTAATGGGGCATGTCCAGTCTCTTGCAAAGACTTCTTCAGGGTTTTTAATCTTTGTTGGGTAATGCCATGTATAGCCATGAATGCCTTAAAACAAATTGGAACATCTATCGTTTGATTATTGCTAGTGATTCTAACCCGGTATGCATAAGTTGCTGAATGTAAATTTGCATCATCTTCGTCTTTTCTTGGACGCCTTCTTTGTACCTCGTAAACTGTGATGAGACCACATAAATACAAATTTTGTGCATCACGAGTTGGCAGGAGATTAAAATCTCTTAAAATATTGTTTCTTTGTTCTGGGTTTACAACTTGAAAACACTTGTACCTCTTACAGTAACAATTTTCACCCACTTCATGACTTCGAAGGTTTAGCTTCTTGTTAACTTCTGAAATTGGACCAAAAGTCTTCCTCTTTTTACTGGACCTTTCACACCTTAAAACATTACACTCTTCGTCTAACATTTTTCGTAAAAAACTCACAAATCAAATAATTCGACAGGAATGCTTAAAACAATAACGATTGGAAAGAACATAGATAAATAAATATGTAGCAAGCTAGGAAAGGAAAAATAACCTAAAAGTGTCACTGTCATGTTTCATAGTCAACCATGGACAACGGATGTTTTTTCCCTGAACTCTATGGACATAGTTTGTTTTTACCCTGTACCTATAATTTAAAAGCAAGATTTATCAGTGACTATGAATGTTATTGTCCGGGTTGTTTTTGGCAAAACATAGAGACGGGTATGTTCATTAACACTGCATTGCCAGCTGAAAAAAAAAACAAAAAATGTGACAAAAGCTGTTTTTCCCCTAACCTCTTAATTTATTTATTATACCAAACCCAAAATTCCATGGGATGTGAGGTTATTCTATGCAAAAGTATCGGTACTGTACCCATTAAGGGGGCGTTCAAGTATTACGTACCGCAATTTGGGGGAGGGGGGTCTTGTTAAACGTAACGATCCGTTACAGAGACGGGAGGGGACGTTCGAACAACGCTTTACATAAAATTGTTTTCGTTTAATTTTAATTAAAAAACTAGGGACTTAAAGTCTCTCAAGTTGGCAACCTTTTTCGTTTTTATTTTACGGGGTATCCCTCAATTGTATTGTACGTCGTTTTTATAATGTTATCCCAAGTTGCAACCCTTTTCGTTTATGTTTTACGGGGAATACCTCGACTGTATTGTACGTCATTTGTATTTTGTTTTCTTTGTCAGTATTTGTTAGTGTTTACGTAGAAGGGCATTGCAGAATATAGAAAGTCCGAAGATAGTTTGCAGGATCCAGCAGAACCTAATCCGGCGTGGTATATCGCTCACGACCGTGAATCGCAATAATTCTTGCAAGTGATCAAATGCGCGGAAGAATCCAGCTGTTCCCGGTCGAGGAATGCATTGAAATCTGTATTTCCGGATATTTTCCTGTCGCCACCCTACCCAATTATTCAAACCCCAAGCAGGCTCGTGGTACCAGTCAGCTAGAGAAAGTATCATACGTGTTTTCACCATTTCTTGTGAGGTTTTCCGTTGATTTGTCACCGCCTCTAGAAGGTTTTAAGTAGACGCCTTACGATTTCTTTTGCTCATCAGTACAATCCGACCTCAACATACAACATACGTACATGGCAAGACTGCCCATGACCGTCATGAAAATAGAGTGCCACAGCGACTTGCTGCCTGCACGGCAAATGAGCTGCATTGGGCGCCGCTGTGAAATATCGTCTGAGAATGCCGATTGGCTCGACGTAGACTAAGTTGATGCAAGAGGTTTAACAATTCCAGATCCTTCTTCGGCTGCTCTCTGAATTCCAGTAATGAAACAGTTTGTGTGGCTGGCAAACCCGTGAACAGAAAAGCAGTAACTGCAATTGAATTGTTTTTACATACCTAATTATCTGAATTATTATGGCCGATTTTATTTTCATTATTGTTTCTAATTGCATTTCCAAAGGTTAAAATAAATATGTTATTTTATTTAAAGAGTTAATGAAAATACATGAGAAGAATAACGGTGGATGTAGCTAAAAATGTATGTATGGACGGGGCCAATCAGGAAAACGGCATAATTAAATGTAAGATTAGTAGCAAAAGTTTATTAGGACAAATTTGAGCCCATTTTAACATCATTTTTTTTTATTTTAACAAAAAATCTTCATAAATTGCTTTACGTAGTACTTGAACGCCCCTAATCTGCCTGCTCAGCGTATCTTTAAGGGGAAATATAACCACAAATGACTTAGCAAGATCCTTCGTTATGCCGAAAATATTGCAGCATTAATTTTGAAATAAATATATGGTAAAGTTGAGGATTAACGTTAAGTACTATGTTAGACGAAAACACGATTTCGTAAAATTTTCTCGATAGAAAAAAAAATCCAAAGTTACCTCCAAAATAAACAATAAACCGCTGTTATTCATAAAATACTTTAAATAAGATCATGAAACTTTGCATACTAACTGAACTAACTATAAAGCAGTGCATCACTTTTTTTAAATACCATTATTTTCACTGTAAAAAAGAAATTACCTAAACTATCGGCCTCTTGAAGCGTGATTCCTGCCGCCCGGTCACTTCGCTACTGCCTTTGAAGGGGGAGGTTGTGTCGCTTACGATCAGAATATACATTACGCAACAGGACAACGTAAAATTAAAATGGGAAATAACCGCAATAAAAATAAGAAGCGACTGGCTTGGCGTTAAGAAACAGGCATAAATACGATAAACCTAATGAAATAAGCGTCTAACGACCTTTCTACTTACAGTATCAGTGATTACAAACATGTCGGTACATAGCATACGACGCGTGGGCAAGTGGGGACGAAATTAGAATTTGAGCTGACTTACTATGTTCTCTTAAGGCTGATGTACCTATTATTGGCAAAAGACTAAAAATATCTGTTTTTCTCCAGCGATCTAGAGGGCAACCACATCCAGCGCATTCCGACCCACGCGCTCCGTGTTCGCGCCGATCAAGTGTAAGTCACTAGGTACATACCCTTATGCTATTTTATTTGATTTTTTTTTTTGTTTTAATTATATTTGCTTCATTTCATTTATTATTTATTGGTCGTTAATATTGTTTATGATACATTATACACATAAAAGTAAAGTAAAGTTACAGCCTATATACGTCCCACTGCTGGGCTCAGGCCTCCCCTCATTTCTGATAGGGTTTAGGGCAACGAAGTGTCCGCCACGCTGCCCAAATGCGTGTTGACGAACTTCACATGTCTTTGAAATATTTTTTTTTCTTATTCCTCAGACATGCAGGTTTCCTCACGATGTTTTCCTTCACCACCGAGCACGTGGTAAATCAGCACTTAAAATAAAAGAGCCGTGGTAGCTCAGTGGTTAACGCTCGCTGTAAATATACACATAAAAGAATCCGTTAAATCATTTCGTCAGGGTTTCGTAAGACCCCCCGAACGGGTTCCCGCCTTGTCGTGGCGGGGGGGGCTTAGAAGCCGTGGCTTGGTCACCCACGGCGAAAAAAAGAGGAACCCATATGGCTGGTCCGAGGTGGAGGGCCGGCCCGAGGTGACCACTCCGAGTGGGCTTGGGAAGCCCACTTTGGATGTGTGTTGGTGAACTGCGGTGAGAGGTGTGTCCTCCCCACCTACCGCTGCAGCCGAGGTGGAGTCGCGGAGAAAGAGGAGTGTTGGTATGACGATGCGCCACTCGCCCTATCCTCCGCGACTCAAACGGGGCCGCACCGTTGATGCGGTGGTGGTGGGGCTGCGGGGGGAGAGGATTGTCGGTATTGCGAGGCGCCGCTCTCCCTACCCTCCGCAGCCGAATCTTGGTTGGCGGCGGAGCCATAGACCAGATCCGCCGCTGGGGTCGGGAAGGCTAGTACTTCTAAGTGCTCGTTTTTCCTGGCCCCATGGCCTTTGTGCATGGGACGCGGGGGCGTCTGTTGCACAGACGTAATTGGAGGCCGTGGAGGAAGGCGCGCCATGTGTTCTGGTGCGCCTTACCTAGAAGGAGAACGGGGAGGAATTTTCCTCTCCCGAGGAGGTGCTGCCATGGGGCGGCAGGCGCTAGTAGGGCCGCGGATGTGTGCGAAAGCGTTCCCGTAGCCCTGCCAATATGCGACAAAGGTGGAACAGCATGGGGTTTTAGTCGGTGCGAGTCCGACATAACCCGTCCTTGCCCCCCGCGAGGTGGGTATGCGTAGGCATTTCCTCATGTAACAAAAAAAAAAAAGGGTTTCGTAAGAGGCTATGGAAAGTGGCAGATAAATGTTAACTTTTTCGATAGATGGCGTTATAATTAATCATTGTGAATTAGATATCCTTCACTTTCATAATATAGTTTTATAAAAAATATTGTAGAACTTAACTAATTTATGATTGGTATAATTGGTTTCACTATAAGTTGTGTTTGTAGTAATATTACTTTTAACTGCTTAAGTACCTTTTGTTTAATTATAAATACTTACCATTCAATTATTTTTCTTCTTTTATAATTTAAATGTTTATACAACATATTGTGGTGCAAGCTTTTAGGATGTATTAGAGAGATCTTTGGAAACTTTATTGATTTTAAGACTACGTTTACATGTTTTATAATATAATTAATTATTATACTGTATGTTTCCCTTAAAAAGCAAATTTAAACAAAAAATATTTTACGCCTGATGTAAAATGTCCAGACGAACGACGGAAAGCAGAAACAATAAATAATTCTACCTACTACGGGATTGGTCTATGTCCTGCAGTAGGCTTTGACGGAAACATGAACTAGAATAAGATAGCATACAATAAACATTGTGTACCACCTACACCTACCCAGTCGTACTCCTAGGCTCGACGGCTCCTTGGCGCAGTGACTTAGCTTTGAGTTGCAGTGCTAAAGGTCGCGGTTCGAATTTCACACGAAACAAGTTTTTCAAGGGCCTGCAAATAATTGTTCCTGGTCTGGATGTTTGTCCTTGTATACCCGAAAATCTTATTGTGGCAGGTAACGTTTTAAAAGCAAAGAAAATGAGTCATTCCATCTAATTAACTCTTATTCATCTCGTAAATGGATAATATAGATTACTAAGTAATTTCCAATTTTTTTTCTCTTTCAGTTCCTTAAACTACAACTTGATAGAAGAAGTGCCTGCACATGCCTTCAAGAACTCCCAGATATCCAAATTGTAAGTATAATGAATAAATTGAGTTTGTCGTGTATTGTATATCGGCGTAAGTAAAAGTTACAGCCTATGTACAATCCCACTCCTGGGAACAGGCCTCCCGCTCATTTCTGAGATGGTTTTAGGGCAAAGAATTGTCCGCCGCGATGCTCCGTTGCGTATTGGCTAACTTCACATTTCTTCGGAATATTTTTTTATCTTATTTCTCAGACATGCAAATTTCCTCACGATGTTTTCCTTCACCGCCGAGCACGTCGTAAATCAGCACTTAAAATTGCAATTAACAATTTCATTGGTGCCGGCGGGGATCGAACCCGGTTTGCTCGCGTACTGTGAAATTGACAGCGAGTGCTAACCATCTAAACTACCACGGCTTTTTCTGAGCTACCACGACTTTTACCATCGGCGCGAGTACACATAATAAATCCCATTGTAATCGTTCCAGTATTTAAAAACTATATTAAATTGTATAGTTGTGGCACAAATGTGTCGGCTCGACCGGGGAAACCACGGTCTCACAGGATACCAGCGTAAACTTGTAGCTTAATGCTGCTGTGTTTCATATGATGAGTGTAGATAACCGGAGGCCCTTTTTACTGGAAACGAGGCATTCCATGTTAGTCCTCACGGCTGACAACGCATCTGCATTTTGATCCACGAACGAGGATAACCACTGGGCCACCACTTACCATGAATTCATTGTAATTTATTTTTGTCCTGTGGTGGTAGCGTAATAAAATCCATCATTTATCATCATCATCATCAACCTCTTTGGTATCGTAAGGAGCTAAACAAAAATGTTAAGGCGTCCGATAGATGCCAGACATAATAGAGAGATTAGAGACAGAACAACGACGTGGAGCAATGATAAAGAAGGGATATCTGGTTCTAAAATTACTTTTCCAACTGGCAAGCGTTGCAATTAATATAAAACCTTCCTACAGAAAGCCTAACTTCTGGTTTTAATGTGGTTATGAAAAATACGAAGAAGGAGATAGCTTAATGCCTCTCTGGTCTTGTTTACAACACACAGATATATTATTTGTAAAGATAAAATAATCTGTATATATATATGTACTACTTTCGACTATTTTTTACTACTACGTACTATTTTCGGAATCTCGGAAACGGCTCCAACGATTTTCATAAAATTTAGTGTCCAGGGAGTTTCGGGGGCAATAAATCGATCTAGCTAGGATTTATTTTTAGAAAATGTCTTTTTGTCCGTGTTTTCAGGCAATGAAAAACTGCTACAATATAAGAAGGTAAATTTTGACACTGTCTTAATGATCGTAATAGCTCAAGTGGATATCGAGCGGTCGCGAAATCTATATATATATATATATATATATATATATATATATTTGTGTGTTTGTGTGTATTGATTAACCTTAACTTGCAACTTTTTTCAGGAGTTTCCGTGGTAATGCTAAACTAAAGCGGCTAGATGACTTGGCCTTCGCTGGAAACCTTTTGCTACGTCAACTGTATGTGTACATAAAGTCATATTATTATAAATTATAGAAAATTAAAAATACGTAGCTGTACATACAAAGTTTTAATCTCGTATTCAATACTTTTTTGAATTCTAGTACTATAGTTATATAGTAACATTATTTAAGGTTTTTGCTATAAATTATTGAATTAAGAACGCTATCCATTTCTCTTTCAACGAAAATATTTCGGAACAAAAAATTTAACATTTTTAATTTGAAACCTAACGACGTTTCTGCAATAATCGGAATTTAGAATACTATCCAAGAAGATTTTTCTCTATTATATTTCAGGAAGGAAAATAAACTTCTTTTTTTAAAACAGAGACCTGAGCAACACAGCAATCACCTCTCTACCAACGAAAGGCCTCGAAAAACTAGAGATCCTAAGAATAGAGAAGACTCCGTCTCTGAAATACATTCCGTCTATTTACGAATTTCAGGTATGTTCAGGTTTTTCAATCATCAGATAAAAGTTCCTATATTAAGCATCATTAACTAACATCATTAAGAATCAAAATGCAGATACTTTATCCTTATCACTATTTCGGAAAAAACCTCTGTCCAGACTAGAAGAAACCTAGCAGGATTTTTAAATTTTAAGTATGGTTATTTAAGACACTAGGCTATAGCCAACTGACCTCTTAGCATCGTACTTTTCAACAAGTCAAAAATATGTTTTTTCCTTAAATAGCTAAGACTTCTATAAAGTTTTATGACGTTTTAGAAATTTGAAGTTGTTTTTGTGTACAGAACTTGCAGAAAGCGTTCCTGACGCATCACTTCCACTGCTGCGCGTTCGCGTTCCCCGAGCGGCACAACCCTGTGCGCCACGCCTTGTACGAGACACAAAAGGCTATTATGGCACAGGTACAATAAACAAACTCCTCACCTGAAATCCATTCATCAATCCGTTACACTCTACAGAAGTCCACTGCTGAAAATAGGGCTTCCCTATAGACTGCTTCATGGGGGGATTTTGCCATAGTTCCCGTGCTTGGTAGGCGGGTGCCAACCGCAGTTTTTTTATTGTTTAGAATTGTTATTAAACTGCTCCCCAACTCCCTTTTTAGTTTCCTTCTGTTGCCTCTTACGACACCCACGGGACGATATGAGGTACTGGATATACAGTAAAGCGTTTATTTTATAGAATGAGGGTGACAAACGAGCACACAGTCTATCTGATGGTTAGCGGATGATGTGGCCCATAGACATCTACATTTATCTTCAATTAAAAATCAAAATGCAGATGCGTTGCCAGCCCTGAGAACTCAGATGGATTGCCTCGTTTCCAGTAAAAAGGGTCTCCGATTCTCTTCACTCACCATAATAAACACAGCAGCATTAAGTTGCTATTTTACGCTGGCATTCTGTCAGAGCGTGTTCCTACCCCGGTCGAGCCGACCCATTCTTGCTACAACCACAATATAGCTGCAGCATGGCTCTACCACGTAAAACCCCCTGGTCACCTGACACACAATTTTTCTTTAAAGTTAAATTTACTTATTTACTTAACTTATTAATATACTTATGTCTCCATTAGGTAAAGTATGTAATACATAGTATTTAATAGTATCTCATGTAACATACATACTAAGAATCAAATAAAAAAATACTATTAGAAGGTAGCTAACAATTATAACGAAGACATTATAGTGCTTCTTTGGTCTGGCTAATACACTGACACACGTACACTTCCTCACTCATACGCGCACCTGGGGTTATACGATAATACCTAAGCCTGAATGCTTGTACTGATTCACCATAGTAGGAGGAGTTAAGCGAAAAGGTATACTTTCCTTTGACAGACGTTCCGTTCCATTGACTGGTGCGAATGGTGCAAGCTCGTAGTGTGGTAATCAGGGGCGTAACGCTGTATCAGCTGTATCAATGATACGGGCCCCCGGGCTACAGGGGCCCCGATCATTTGTAAGCAAATACTCGTAAAATGATATCTAGAATCTCACTTAAACTCTAAGGCCGTACTTTCTGAGAAAAAAAATCAATCATTAAAAGTGATAACGTGCCTAAAGAAGCTTTCACTTCAAAAATTACGAAAGTCATAAAAGGCTATTTATAATAATCAATATATAATTATTTTAATTCAATTTGTCCCTTTATCCCCCCCCCTCCCAACAAATTTTAATACAGGCCCCGTCTAAAGCACGCTATGCCACTGGTGGTAATAGCGGGTGGGGCAGTTTTATACGTTTCCGTAGCCCTGCCGATATGCTGCGAAGGTGACAAATCAGTCACGAAACAACCAGCTATGTAAATTAACAATTTGTGATTTGGATTTGCACAAGTATAGGCTCTACCAGGAATTCTACACAGTGGTCATATTGTAGCAGAGGCTATATTGTATTTGAATGATACTTTATCCTATCAAGTTACCAATTTTTTTTGACAGAGGTGCCAGCAACTATCCGTATCACAGAGGCGGAAACGATCTGTGAACTCAAACAGTTCATTTAAATTCAACGACAATAACGCGCAAGAGTAAGTTATAACTACCTGCTTTCTTCTTTTTAGTTTTGATCAATATATATGCTACGATTTATTTCGCCTATGGAACATATTTTACTTATTAAACAAAAATTAAACAAACAACGCAGACCTTCACCGGAGGATTCATCGGCGACAACCAGCGAGGAGTACGACAAGATGACGGACGATGATTACTTCTCTGACTCGGGCAGCTTCGAGGACGATGAGCAGGGAGACTTTCACGAGCTGGTCAACAACACTCTCCCTAACGGCGTCACTTACTTTGCATCATGTGGAAACTTCAGTCTGAGGTAACTCTCCCCGCTATTTAATAATGTCCTCCAGAGCGAATTCCGGTCACGGTGGCGTGCCTCAACGGAGACTAGCCATCGGCGCAGGACATGATTATAGTGCCCGAGTGTGTGCGCAAGCACAGGTGCACTCTCTATTCCCTCGCTCTCATAATCCGATGGGACGGTAAACCGACATGACCGGAGAGAGATAAGGCGCAGGACCAGTGGCTTTACGTGCCTTCCGAGGCACGGGAATGAGACGCCGCCAACTTCCTGACTCTGGGCAGCTACTGAGAATTTTTTGACGAAAAAACTCAGTAATTGATTTTTTTGGTCCGACCCGGGATTGGAACCCAGGTACCTCATGATCAGCAGTCCCACTACAACCACTAGACCAATGGGGCAGTCCGGCTATTTACTAAAGGTCTTATTTAAACAAATTACAACACTATTAAATACGAATATAAAATGTCCAATACAAGGGGCTAGGACTAGTTTCCTACCAAGGATTCCGCTCACTCAGGTAGCGGTGTCTGAATTATTGTACTCCAGTTTGAGAGGTATAGTAGAAAGCCAGGATAATTACAGGCTAAAAAATTCCGAATTGTGAATATTGTGACGCCTCGAACTAAGGCCTTCTGTAGTTAAGATATTCTTAAACCTTAGTTTAAATCTGAGAAGTTTATCAAACCATGATTTGTAATAAAAAGGGATAACTTATATTGAACAGAATATGTACTTGTTAAGTTTATCAGTAATTTTTACTGATATTATTATACTGTACGAAGTAAATAATGCTATATCTAAATTAAGTAGTGAATTCGTTTAATATTAATTAATTGCATCTAAGTGGCACTAAAACTAAATGTATGAAATTCATAACTGCGAATGTCAAACACGTTAATGATGAAACATGGGGAGGAGCTGAATCTTGTCGATGCCACCATTTTTCTTGGAATCACACTAGATGCAAAGCTTCAATGGTCAATGGGCCCTCATATTATAACGAAGCTAGCAAGCAAACTTAGTTCACGGACACGGGGACACGCGACTGACACTGAAATTATATTTGTTGTACAGAAGAGGGCCATTAGAGCAATGTATGATTTAAATCCTAAAGAGTCGCTCAGACGAATTTCAAAGAAATTAATGTATTAACTTTGGCCTCTCAATTCATTTATGAAATGTAAAAATGTATGCACTAAAAATAAAAATTGTTTTACAAAAATGAGTGATATTCATTCTGTAAATACTATGAACAGACACAAGCTAGTAGTAGGCAGTTACACGACTCCACCGAGTCAGTAATTCATTCTTGGGGCGATGCATACGCTTTTACAACAAAATCCCAGAAAATATACAAAATTTGACATGCAAAGTTCGAAACTTTATTAAACTAAGTTTGTATAAAAAAGGATTATTATAATATTAAGGAATTTATAGATGATATCCCCTGGGAAGGCCGATCGCTACCAAGCTGTTTCTAATTTATTATGTGTTGTTAATTGTAACAAACATGTTTGTAAGCCATTTTTTTGTGTCACGTCATGTCAGTTTTTTAAAGTTCTGCTGGGTTTCTTGCTGATTCTTCTCAGGACAGAAGTTTTTTTTTTTCGAACCAGTAGTAAATTAAAAAAGTGACTTTCAATAAGTATCATTTATAATCTATATTGAATAAAAAGTTTCTGTTTCTGTACATACATAAACTCGCTCAAGGAGATAATAACAGACTCCTATTGCGCGATATTCTCTGCAAGTTTGCAGAGATGCGCTACCCCGCGTGCTGCCACCAGAGTTGCATTATCTATCATTAGAGACCACACTGCACCAATAATAAAAACCAGTCTAAATAAATCGTAGGCATGTTATGTAATAATATACATTACACTTAGCTATCTAAAATCGCAATCTTTATCTTTATTAATAAATGCTTTGTTTATTTTGAAGATTTGAATAACATATCGTGGTAAAAAAAAATTAAATTTGGTTTTCCTTAAATACTTGGTCGGCAGTTATTAAGGCTGACTAAATTTCACCATATTATGCCTTTGATACCCTACACCAATGATTATTTTGAATGATTATTCGAATGATTATTTCGAACCAATGAGTATTTCAAATTTTCCTTAGTTAGGCCTTATTAACCGCAAGTACCATATATACACAAATAAAGAAAAGCTAAGAAAGCTCTGTGTCTGAACATTCTTATCTTAGTCGTATAAATGTTATTATATAAAAATTTTGCCAGATGGGAGGTTCTATTTAACTCAACCAAAATACTGAGATTATGTTTTTTTACAGTCGACGCAAAATCGAGTGTACACCGCTACCAGACGCACTGAATCCGTGCGAAGACGTCATGGGTTGGTTCTGGCTGCGAGCGAGCGTCTGGTTTGTCATTGCGGCCGCGGTAGTCGGGAACGTCGCCGTCCTATTAGTCTTGCTCACTAATCACGCGGAACTCACCGTGCCCAGATTCCTCATGTGCCATTTAGCATTCTCCGACCTGTGCACGGGGTTGTATCTCTTCATGCTAGCGGCTGTAGACCTACGATCGTATAGAGAATTCTTCAATTACGCGTACAGTTGGCAGTACGGGACCGGCTGCAAGATAGCCGGGTTCCTTTCGGTGTTTTCTGGGCAACTCTCAGTGTTCACTCTGACGATAGTAACGTTGGAGCGCTGGTTTGCAATAACATACGCAATTTACCTAGAACGACGGATTTCCTTGGGTGCTGCCGCGAAAATAATGATTGGTGGATGGATCTTTTCCATTATGATGGCTGGACTACCTCTTGTCGGTGTATCCGACTACTCTTCTACCTCCATATGCCTGCCAGTTGAGAGCGTGAGCGTCGGCGACGCAGTTTACCAGGGCTCGTTGTTCCTCACCAATGCTGTAGCCTGGGTTACCATCGTCGTTTGTTATGTACAAATATACAGGTCTTTGGGTAGAGGAGGTGAAAGTTACGGTGGGAGGGGGGCGGCAGCCGCGGCGGAGCGCCGGATAGCGAACAAAATGGCGCTATTAATCGGCACCGATTTGCTATGCTGGGCTCCGGTTGCCTTCTTCGGTGTTACAGCGCTAGCTGGAGTTCCCTTAGTGGACGTTAGCCATGGGAAAGTTCTGTTGGTATTCTTCTACCCACTGAACGCCTGTGCGAATCCATTCCTGTACGCTATTCTAACGAAACAGTACCGACGGGATTTTATAACGCTGGTAGCACGGACAGGGACGTGCAGCTGGTTAGTAGAGAAGTACAAGCTGGCGGCGACCCCGCCCCCCACGGCGCACACGAACCCCTCCGCCCACGCGCCCCACATCCCTCTTATCGACTGTAACAGATCGCAATCGCAGGTCAGCAAAGAAAATGGTGAAGTTTTGCTTTAATTACTTGTTAAGTCTATATGTTATTATTAATGATATTAATAAACTATTATTTATTACAGTTTGCGTTTTATTACATAATCATCCAGATTTCTGATATGCCCATATATTTACATTTCTTTTTTAATTTATTTCGAAAACCAACAGCGTATACAGTAAATATTTAATATTAATTGCTCCATTACTTTCAAATAACTATTTTACCAAATACACTAAAATCACTCAGCCATTACAAGTACTACGAGTACGAGTACGAGTACGGGAAGACTAAACAATTCTCTGCCAGATTATTCTTTCTGAATACGAATTTTTTTGCCCGACTCGGGATTCGTATTTGGGACTTCATGATGAACAATTGTATACTGGACCAACGCAGTAAACAATAAATACCATACAATCAAGTGTCAGTAAGTGTACCTTCGGCTGCGTGAATAATGGATAGCTTACAAAACCCACGATGGTTACGATCAGCGTAAACGAAAAGTCGCAACCGGAGCCTCTTCCTTCCTATGATTTGATACTATGCTACAGGCACGGCCCAGGGGCAGTAATGCCCCCAGCACCCTCGCAGTGATATCAATATGCCTCGAGACCACTTTTGAGTCATCATCCTTCGCGGGAGTTAAACTTTACCCCCAGATGCTCTGTTTCAGGAAAGGGGTTATCATCATAAAGGGGTGAGTCGCAACACAAGGTGTGGGGTTTTAACGCCTCCGTGACTTATTAATACAAGGGCGCTGAGCGCCAAGACTAAGATTTCCTCCTATATCTTGGAGGCAGTTTGAATATACAAACATAAATTGCTCAACAACAAACAACCAGTCCTGAAGCAATTATTTGTAGGTCAATTAAACACTAGCTACAAGCAGGATTCGATTCTATTATAGGAAACAAATGCTTAGCCACTTCGCTAATGAGTCGAACTCACTCAGTATGAGGCTGAGTCAGTACCCAAGCGATCGAATCCGACCACGGCGCTATTCCATCAAAATTCGAGCGGTCGGATGCGACCGCGCACATCTACAGCACTTTAAACCATTAAAACTTATATTTAGAGAATAAATATGAAATTTTCTATCCTTTAGTGCAATAAAAAATCAAGTATTTATTTATAATCTACGTTCATTTCGTACGCCATTTTCGCGTGAATGTTATTGTGTTGATTTTTGGATTTTTCTAGTGTTTATTAGTGTTTTAGTATAGTGTTTTATTATAAAGTTTTTGTGTCAATATAATTTGTCTTTTTACGTAAATAATTTCGAGAAATATATATTGAAATAATTGTGATTTTCACGCTGCCGACATTTGCTTGGTATGTTTTGTTTTTGTTATCAAAATACAATAGTTTTTTTTTTCTAATGAAGTAAAACCTGACTTTTATTTAGAGCACAGGATAGAGAATTTTGTATAGATTTTATAAAGCCAAACTTCTTCATAGAAAAGTAGTCTCTAAATATAAGTTTTAATGGTTTTAAGTGCTGCGGGTGGGTGCGGTCGCATGCCAAGGACCGCTCGAGATTTGCCGGGCGCATGCGACTGCATGGGATTTTTATTGGGATTGAGGGGTTAAGGACTAAAATATGTTCTATCAATTAAAGATGAACGCATATTTGTCCGCACTGTACGCGCCGCATTTTGCGGATGGCCTAGCACATTTGTACGTACGCGCCGTACGCATTTCTTTTGTATTGCCAAAAACTTTTACAATTTTTCCCAACCACTAGTGTGCTCTTAAAAATAAATTTCGAAACGATAGTCAAACCACCGGTTTTAAAAGAAAATCCACTAAGTTGGCAACATTAGACAACATTAAGTATCAGCACGCGCCGCATTATGACGTCATCAGCACTAGTCCAATATTCGGGTACCTACCGCTTTGTATATAATGCGACGCGTACGGTGCAGCTGTAATGTGCGAGGTCATATATAATTTGATACAACGAATACCAAAATGCGGCGCGTACGGTGTGTACGGTACTGACAATGTGCGTTCAGCTTAAAACCTTGCATTATCATTGTAATTTAAAGTTGTTGCCGTAGAATATATCAGGGTTTTACAATTGTTGTCGTGGGGTGCTTAAAGTTTAATTGTAAGGTACTTATAGGATTGATGGCTTTTGTCGTGGGATACATTTTTAAAATAGAATATGAGGGACAAACGAGCACACAGTCCACCTGATGGTAAGTGGATGCTGTGGCCCATAGACATCTACATCTATTCTCGATTTAGAATTACAATGTAAATACGTTGCAACTCTTGAGGACTAAGATTAAATGTCTCGTTTCCAGTGAAAAAGGTCTCCGGTTCTCTACACCCACCATACGAAATAACTTATTCTGTACATAACGTATCCTGTGGAGCGTGGTCCTACCCCGGTCGAGCCGACACGTTCATACTACAACTATAATATAGCTGCAGCATTTTATAATGTTGCTTTGGCGCTGTGATACACGGATCCCGCGCCGGAAATCCGTTGCAGGTACACGCAGCGGGATCAGTCGCGTGCGAACGTCTGTCAAAATCTCCCAAAAACTTCGCAATGTATGACGCATCAACATATTATGAAGAATATTTTAAACAAATTATTAAAGGTTAATTTCTTAATTACTACTTGACAATGGCAAAATGTACAGATCTATTATCAAACAAAGTGTAACAAAACGTGTTCCACATCACACAGGCAGCGAAACTAGTTGTTGCTGTAGATTATAAAACGATTTTATAAAAAAAAAATACATGAAATCTATAAATTATATTAAGTGCTTTCTTTGAAGTTGTAACAATTTTTATTGATTTGGTTTTCTAGTCTTAGCTATTATTTATTATTAAATTAACAAAAACATTTGAGAATATTCATCTAGCTTACTTAATACATCATTACTAATATACTCCACAACTAATTTATCACCTTCCATTAAAATTTCGTTCTTAATTAAATCAGCCATTTCTATATCCATTTTCCATGGACTAACACAATATCCGTCCAGTTGTCTAAAAAGCCTAAGTTTCACATCTCCAAACTTGTTGTTATCATTTTTTATATTACATGTATCACAAATACTGTCTAATACTCTACCAAGACTCCACTTCGAACTAATAAATATTGGGACTGTATCTTTTAAATCAGGGTCTAAAGTCACGGATTCAATTTGTACCACATTTTCTTCATCGGTTATAATTCTAACAGGTTTTGGCTCCAAGTTTACAGGTTTCCTTATAGCAAAATAAACTCTATCTGAAGCAGGTATAGATTTTGGACCTAGGGCCTTTTGTTTGATCCTCATAAGATGAATTTTGGATGCAGTCTTTACTTTTGTTGATGATTGCAGTGCCTTTCGTATGTTTTCTGTTATCTAAAACAAATTTTAGTAAGTATTTAATTAAGTAAGATTGATTCTACAGAGTAAAGATATTACATAAATGCAGTAAAAATCGACTTGGGAAAATTGAGATAAGTATGTAGGCAATACAAAACCACGTATTCAAAGTGTAAAGCAAAAAGTTTTGTACCATGCAGTAGCGATGTAAGAATATCTACTAGCAACATTAACCCATGAGTGTCACAAGAGGCAACAGAGGGAAACTGGAACAAGAGATGGGCAGCCGCATCTTCCTGATAACCACTTAAAATAATAAAAAACTGTGGTTGCTAACCTGCTTGCCAAGCGTGGCAACTATAGCAAAATCTCCCCTATAAGGCAATCCAAAGGGGAGGCCTACGTTCGGCAGTGGGCTTTTATAAGCTGTAATGGAATAAAGCTAATAAGACTAGGACCGTGCTTTGTCGCATTTCTTGAGGGAATAAACTGCCTTTACCAACAACAAATATTTTGTACGTGGTAAAACCACACTGCAACTATTATGGTTGTAGCATGAATGGGTCGGCTCGACCGGAGAAGGACCGCGCTCTCACAGGATACCAGCGTAAAATAGCAGCGTAATGCTGCTGTGTTTCATATGGTGGGTGTAGAGAACTGGAGACCAACTTGCTGGAACTGGACTTACTGGAATCGAGGCATTCCATTTTAGCCCTCAGGGGTGACAACGCATGTGCATTTTGATCCTTAATTGAGGATAAATGCGGATATCTATGGAGCGCAGCATCCACTTACCATCAGGTGGACTGTGTGCTTCTTGGGCACCAAATGCTAAAAAAAATTGTCACTCTCTCTAGTAGCGACATACACTTGCATACCAAAAAAGAAAACAACTAACCTTCTGCTGCAAATGTTTATTAGCTTCATGGAATTGCCGTCTTGGTGCTTCATATTGTTCTATTTTTCTAGCCATTGTTTCATCATCAATTTCAGGACAAGATCTAAAATTACCAAATAATAATAATGATGTCTAAGATGAATAGTAAAGTCACAGCCTATATAAGTCCCACGTTTGGGCACAAGCCTACTGTCATTTGTGAGAGAATTTTTGGAGCAGTAAGCTCTGTTGTGCTGCCATAATGTGTGTAGAAGGTAGTATACGACTGAAGCTCGATTTCTCGCCGAAGCCATTATCATCTCTAGAAGTGGATCTGCCACAGCGTGTTGCTTGCTAGAAACCTTAGGCTTCTGCCAAAACTATGAAGCCGAGGGTTTCAACAAAGGCGGTCGAAACTTCGGCTTCTGCTTTCACCAACTTCAAACACTACTAGTAGAAGGGCTTCACATGACCTCTAAATATTTATAAGTTCTCTGACATACTGGTTTACTCACAATATTTTCCTTCAAAACAAGGCTTGAGCTTATGGTATTTAAAAATTAATTTGATTGCATACTATGAAATTTTTGAGGCATGCCCTTCTCACCTGAGCTTCTACATCTCTTTTGTCTTCATTCATTCATTAATTTATAACAGCCAATCAAAGGTCCCCACAGACATTCCTTGTGGATAGCCTCATAAGGGGGGGTATGCCATGCTTGGTTGGTGCATTGGCAACCGCACAATTTTTATTATTTCAAGTAGTTATCAGAAAAATGCTGCTGCCCACTTCCTGTTTCAGTCCCTTCTGTCACCTCTCACTGCACCCACGGATGTTATTGTGATCTAGATTGTCTCATGCCGGCACTACATGTCAAAGTCATTGACTGACCAGTAACTAAATAGACTACTGACGAAATAGTGCTTTAAGATAAGGGTTTTCTATAGAAGCCCGATACTTGACTTTATTTATGTTTTCAATTTAGGCTTGTCAGGGATAAGCTTGAACCTTTTACACTGTTTTTGGATATTGGAAATGCGTTTTGAATTAATTACCATAAAATAAATTTTAAATAAATTGCAAATATGTCAATACGTGTTCTAGTGTTATGAAGTAGACGTCCATCCCATATTTGACTTAATATATGTTTTCAGTTTAGGAAGTTTGTCAAGGCTAAGCTTAAATCTTTTACACTGTTTTTGGATTTCAGAAACACAAATTTGTCAATATGTTTTTTTTTACATGGGGACACCCATAAGAAAGTTAATCACTTGGACACAGATAATTAATTTATGGCTGAAGATGGGACTCATACACAGCAAATTGGTATTTTCATAAAATAAAATAATAGCAATTCACATTATATTGTTTCATTTACCACTATGATAGCAGAGTTTAGGGCAACCTGACTTTTTAGATAAGTTGAATCTGTACTAAGAACAAATCAGCATGCCCACATAGTCTAGTCTGCCCTACCCCTAGTGTTTTTGTAAAGCCAAAAGCGCAGTGGGAGAGCAGTCTCACCCGCCAGATGCCTGCAGAGAAGAGCATGAGTGCTCTTTTCTGCAAGGGGGCAAGGGTAGGGGGCCTTCCCCTGAACCTAACTCTTCCCCCACCCCCGTACACAAGTACTGCATGTCTAATTACTGTTACCTAAAATGATATTATAAAGCTTTATAAGTTATTCAAAATAATTAAATTAACACGATTTGGATAATTAAAAAATCAAACCATTACTCATTTTAATAAAAGAGGTAAAGAATGCCTTATAAACTTATGATTTGGAACCTTGAAGAAAGAAAGATTACCTACATATGCACAGTCTATAATCTATAATCATTAAACTTACGGATGAAATCTATGTTCAATGCAATAATGTTTATTGCACTTGCTGCACAAAAGTTCGTGTAAGTTTCCATTCTTACAGCCTTCCTCAGAGCATCGAAATATTTCATCGTCACTTTTTAGACGTATATCTTTTGGTTTCGGGGCCATTTCACAGAAACCAGAAGTGCAATGATCACCAAAATGTGCTCGACAAAACACTTTACCGCATTTGCACTGTAGAGGCAAAAAGTCTTTTTGTTTACAATCTTCATTTTGGCAGTGCTCGCCAAGTGTTGGAAACTCCATTTCACTTAACAACCTTATTTTTATTTATAATATTCCGGTCGCTTTGTGTGTATTATATTTTAGATTTCCTTACGTAAACAGAGAATTCTCTGTCTACGTTTCCTTTTATATATTTACTGGTGGCGAGAACAAAGCAAAACAAAGATATGACTAGTGAAATCTGACAATGTCACTGTCACGTACATTACAATTACAATCATGAAAAAAACAGGAGAACGATCACTAAGTAAAGCATAGCCCGCCTGTCCTTGAAAATTGTAGAATACACGCTTGCTACATATTTATTTATCTATGAGATAATAGTGTTCTGTGATGAGAATACATAGCGGCCCTGACGTCGGTGAGTAGTGACTGCGAAGTTAGCTGTTTATGAGTACAAGTAGGTGAAGTTAGTTAAATAATGTATAAATTTTCATTTCATTTTTTCGTAGAAAATTTTCATGCTCCGTAATTTTGTAATTTTTGACAAAAAGAAACATTAAAAAATGGAGAAATATTTTATTGTGCGTGGATGTGCGAGTGGTTGAGCATCTGATCGGGAAAATATACTGAAAATGACTTATTGACTGCACTTAGTGATCGCAGCGCCTCACTAATGGTGTCCATATTTCTGGGACACTATTTTCTACGGCGATCGTTCTCCTGTTCTCTAACCTTCATGATACTCTTTATAGAGAACATTACAATGACATTTACACCTTTTTTAATTAAGATTTTTGGCTTGGATGCTTGTTCTTTAAGCCATGTCTTCATTTAATTCGGGATCTTCGTTTTTATAGATTTTTTATTCACAATATGCTGATGATTTTTTTTGGGAGATTTTGACGACAGATCAACCAACCAGACTACTAAGAGGGTACTACGCATGATGGATCAACCCATTGGACCACAGCGGACAGTCGGTGACGACAGTCACCCAAATTCATAAGGTGCTTAAGCGATCAAAATAACTTGGGGTTTATATCAACATCGAAGCACTTGTCTCATCGGTTTCTCAAATAGTTCAGATGCGCAGAAACAAACACAAAATCGCATCACTTTTACGTATCAAACTCCACCTCAAACCATTATTTATACTGTTACCGCCACTTCTCAAATTGAAAGATTCCGCATTTTTGGTCAATCTTATTGACGAATCAGATTTCCTTTATAATACCTTTCATTCATTCATTCATCTCATTCCTTTTTGCAACCGGCAACGGAGTAGAAGGGTAGTCTAAGTAAGACCACGCCCGCACGCGGAAGCATATTGTGTCACGCTCGCTATATCTGCTTAATTATCATAAACTTAAAATCACGGCTGTGCACTGCGTTAAATAAGTGTAAATTGCGCAAGAAATCTAGGAGTGCACCACGCGAGTGTCAACCTGAGGTACAAGAAGAAGCTGCCAGCGTTCACCAGATCCGTGCCCTCAGTTTTATGTGTCGGTTGCAAATTTCAACGAAATCTAATTCCAATTACCTATTACAGTCCACTTCAACCCACTTTAACGCGTCACCTTATACTATAAAACAGGAGCAACAATTCGTCGATGGTCAAGTTCTCGCCAAAACCAAAACCAAAGTAATCACTAAATTTTACAGGAAACTAGGGTGCAAAAATAAAATCGTCCAATTTTTTCATTACATTATGAATTAAAAATTAAAGCTTTTCTTCATAATGTAATGTCAAAATCATAATTCTGTAGTTTGCATTATTTGTAGTTATATATTCATTTTCCGTGCCGTGTAGTGGCGGTAAGAATATCCACTACCTCATATCATCCCGTGGGTGTCGTAAAAGGCGACAGAGGGAGACAGGCAGGAGATGAGCAGCAGCATCCTCCTGATAGCAGCAACTGTATAAAAAAACTGCGGTTGCCAATCCGCCTGCCAAGCGTGGCGACTATGGCAATATACCCCCCCATGAGAAACGACGTAAATGACGGCCTCCAGTCCCCGGCGGCACCGCTATTCCTGGCTACGGTGGCGACCATGGTAACGGCGGGGCAGGGGGTGCTAAGAATCTCCGGTGGAAGTTCGGTTGCCACCTACGACGACTCGACCTGGCAACATATAAAGCACGCACCCTGAGGACTGACGAGGAGATCCTGGAGCTGGAAGAAGAGATAGACAAGTTTCGCTGGAATATTATAGAATTATCCGAGGTCCGAAGAGAGGCGGAGGACACGGCGATTCTCGGATCCGGCAACTTGTTCTATCACCGGAAGGGCAACCTTCTGTCCCAAGGAGGTGTTGGACTTATCGTCCACCAGTCTCTCGTTAACAACGTTGTAAACATTGGGAGTGTATCGACGAGCGTTGCGTACTTTATACTCAGAATGACCAAACGGTATTCGCTGAAGGTAATATAGGTTTACGCGCCAACGTCGTAACATCCCGATAAGAAGGCCGAGGAAATGTATGAGGATATTTCTAGAGCCATGCATTCCTCCAAAACTCACTATACGTGTTGTGTGTTTAAATGTTTGAATATAATGTTTAAATATAATTAAATCGCGCTAATTAAAGTAGTAGGAATGTTTAAAGTTGAAATTGGCACTAAAAATAGGGGCGCATCCACCCTACAAAGCGTGAATATAAAATTTAAATCAGGTTCGTGTCTCATCGCTCTGGGAGCATGTAGCAAACTAAACGCGCGCCCAACGTGTGGACGAGGCGGCCAAACTCTGCCAACAATCCTTTGATCTTTTGTAAAAAACCGACACCACACGGATCTCGCGCCAACTTGTGGGCCATCGTTCCAATACATACCAATGGAGCCCAAACACCCGCTCTACACGATGGCCAATGCTATTGGCCACTACATTCGCCACTGTGTTGGCCAAAGTGTAGAGCCACTGTAAGGTGAGCCGCATACTCGTTTAGTCTCTCTTATAATATATTTAAAAAAAAAAAACAATTCATACTCCAAGCTATACGACTGAAGTTTGTGAGATGTTCCGTACTATTAAAATTTTACGAGATGTTGTATAAATAAAAATAAAAAAGGATCTGCAACTCCTATTAAACTTTATTAAAAAAGACAAATAAATAAGGCATTGAAAGGTATTTATATTATTTATAAAATCACATTTGTAATTTAATAAGTGATCTGAAGTCATATTGCTATACCACGGACTTCTGCAATATTTACAAATTATGCAATTTATACATACTGCGCTTAACATCCATTAAGGAATTCTTCACAATTTAAAATGTAATACCTTCAAAATAAAGCCTTAAGTTGTATCAATTATAGCAATCAATGCGGATTGGTTTTTTTTTTACAAAAAATATCTGCAATATGAATATGAAACTGTTAATAATTTTTCATTAAACATTTAATTCAACGATTTGCTATAAAATTTAAAAAAGAATTACTGTTAAGCAAATTTCTAAATTCTGTATATATATAAAATAATTGGTTGTTTATGTTACATTAGCTTAAGAGTTTCCACGGCTTTATTTAGCCGCTCTAATTCGCCTTGAGATTGTGAAAGTTTCTCGGTGTTACTTTTCTGAACTTCCGTGGGCACTTTGACAGTATAGTCTTCTGCCGCCATTGCTTGTTGCAGCTTGTTTATAGTTTGTGACAGTGCTTCTTTCTTCTTTTCAATCTTGGCGATCTCTTTTTGGGGGTCGATAAGGCCCTGTGAAATAAATATCTTATAATTGTTTTTTAAAACAAAATACTTATATTTGGCAAAATTATTTTACATTAATAAAATTACTTTCAGTTTGGATGTAGTGGATCATACTCCTATATGATTAATTAGTATTTTAGTAGTGTAGTTATAGCAAAACTTGCTACTGTCCAACAGTGGATTGTATTTTTACTGATGATGTGCAGAAATCATATCATCGCTTAAAATGACTAAGTGTTTCAAGTGTAAATTTTTTTTTTATAATAAATCTGACGTGACAAATGAAATTGAACAGTCCACCTGATGGTTAATGGTTACTGTAGTCTAAAGACACCTGCAGCCAACTTGTTGTTGTCATACCCATACCGTCCACTATCTCTATACACATCCAAATAAAATACAGCAATGCAAACTATTTATTTATTTATGTAATGATTTCTTATATTTATGCGAACACTACACATTTAAATAATACGAGTTCTTACGGATTTTATCGCGTATATTAACTTTTTTTATATACTTATACCCGACGTTTTGAGCACTTCACAGCACCCATGGTCACGGGGGGGGGGGGGGGACTGAGATGTTCAACGTCCAGATGTCATAGTTCACCGCGATTACCACAGATTAAAATTATTAATTTTATATAACGGTATATAAAAAAATAATACACGCGATAAAATCCGAAAAAACTAGTATTATTTAAATTATTTATTGATGCTTTATTTGCACACCGAGTACAAAAAGGCGGACTTAATGCAACGAGGCATTCTCTACCAGTCTATCTCCAGGCTAAGCAGAGAAGATATTGTGGGTGCAAAGTGCACCTGAATTAAAAATATCTATGATTACTATTAAATACCATAATACATATTATATATACACACATACATGTAGTAGCTGCAGAACCTTATTCGTTTTTCAAATCAGTCAAAATTGAATTAGCCATCATTGAAAATTAGAGTTGTCGTCTACCGGAACTCATATTGAGTAATGACACCTTATTTGGCATGACTTATGTTGAACAATCATTTTTAATACTTTTGTATATATATATATATGTTATATATATATATATACAGTGTGTAAGTGTAAACACCGTTGTCACTGAAACCATAGGTGGTTGGCTTTAATATAAAAATATTTATCCGATTTTTTTTTAAAAAAAAGCTATTTTCTTTTATAAAATTAAAAAAGTTTCTGTCCGACACCGTCCGTAAATTCATGGATACCCTATGCGCTCGAGTGACGTAATCACTGTAAAGATCACCGCCCGCCCTTGCTACCTACACAACATTTCAATATAAACACAATGGTACACATAACCTATCATGAAACTTTTCCTTCATACTTTCACACTTGCTTAGGACAGATAAAAATTCCTACCCTTTGTGTTGCGTGACGAGTCCAAATTAATGTAAGTTAGATTTAACAACAAAGAAAATTAAACATTAATAATAGTAAATAGTAAATTATTAGGTAGGATTTTTTGGCGTATTTACCGTATACCGTACCGCGGCCCTGGAACGCAAAGGGCATTTGAAGCATAAGCTGACCGTTCATTGTACGGAAAGATCATACAAAGAGAGGCCAAGACAAAGGATTTGTACAGCTTGATGTGTAGCCTGATTGATTGGTTATTTACCTTACTATTTACTTACTTACCTATTAAATAAAATCCTCGTAAATGAATTCCATTTTGATCAGCTTTTACATTAATCGTAAAAGCTAGAAGCACAACAGTGTCATTTCTCTAAATACACTAAGAATTCGCCTTTTGAGTTCGGACCTATTACGGAACTTAGTTGTATACACTCGGCGCTTCACTTCTCCCCAAAGATAAAAGTCCAGCGGGGTAAGGTCGGTTCATCGCCCAGGAAACTCCTCAACCAGCATAGCCCAATGTGCAGGGGCACCGTCATGTTGGTAGTAGAGGTTTCTCAGTGAACGAAGAGGCACATTTCCACTGCACGTTTATGTAGGACATAATTACAAATTAAATACACTCGCACCAAAACTACAATCTAAAGCGACGTAGAATGTCGGCACTGCGCGGCGCGGTTTTAAATCAAATTAACACGTACATTCCGTACCGACGCATCGAAGGCGAAGGACTGACACACTGACACAGTGACATTGGCCTTGACCGCGAATCGCTGCCGCTACCTACGATATGTTGAGTTTTTTGTTGTGAATTCTGTAGGTATATCCCTACTTGCCTAGGGTGAAATAATTGTAAGAAAAAATTGAGATTTGACTAAAAAAAATGTTGTTATTTTTCATTGAAATTACTTTCTATAAGTGAAACCAAACCACTGGTTTCAAGGACAACGGTGTTTACACTAACACCCTGTATATATATATACATATATACAACATGTAACAAAAACCCTGTGGTTCCCTTTAACTGCGTTATCAGAATCAGTATCCAAGCATATAGAAATGTTTTTTTTAAACACATTTTAGAAAAATAATTTTAATGAAAAAAATTAATTTATTTGCAATATTGTATGTGGTTTTATTATCTCTGCATTGGCTGAGGAGTAAGAGGATTGTCAAAGACCCCGTATTACCGATACTCCAAGAGTGTGAGTTAGAGAAAATAAAACCACATACAATTTGCAAATTAATTTTTTTTCATTATAATTAATTTTTTTTAAATGTTTCTTTTGAAAAAAAAATATTTCTATACGCTTGGATACTGATTCTGATAACACACTTAACGGAAGGGTTTTTGTTACATATTGTGTATATATATATATATATATATATATATATATATATATATATATATATATATATATATATATTATCTATACCATGTTGTATTGTGTATGTCAATAGAGTTAAAAATGGAAATAATTACCTTCAACACCAAATGCACTTCAATTTTATCAGACACGGTGAGAATGGAACATCCAATAGGTGGTTGTTCATCACTTAATTCAGTATTAGCGAGGGATTGCAGACTTCTAAACAGACTTCTCAGTGCCTCCGCTTTGAGTTCAGGGGAAATGATCAGATGTGCTGTAGTCTTCTGCTTGTTGGTTAAATTGTACTCAGATCGAGTGGAACGGATGAGGTGCACCATTTTTAAAACGGTTTCAACATCGGCCTCCAGTTGCTCTGAGCGCCAGGGGGTGTCCGATTCCTGCAAAATTGTAAGACATTTTTGTATTTTACCTTACCCACATAAAATAAAACATAAACTTCTATTTCACGTGAAAATATTTTTTTTAACTTAAAGTGACAATCGATCTTATAACCATCCTTTTTCTCTGCCGTAACAACCAACCAACTTTAAAGAAACGGCTGGACCGATCTTGATGGGACTTTCACTGGTAGATAGTGGTTGTTATTTAAGGAGTAACTTAGGCTACTTTTATTTTAGAAAAAGAACTGGGGTGCGGCGCAAAATAATTAAAACCCATGAAATACGATCGTAATAAATTCCACGCGAGCAAGCTAGTTATAAATGTAAATGGTGCAAAGTTAATTATAAAAATTAAACATGGTAATTAATGAGGATGTAAAATAATTTATCACTTCTTAACCTGTGCATATTTAAGTCCATCAAACACAACACAACAAGAGGCTCACAAGCATGATGATGATGTAGGATTAAAAATATATAAAGGAGGATGCTCGCCATTTAATTTATTATCCTCGTCGATTTATGAAGTACACTGTTGGAAATCCAAGTTTGAAGTATCGGAATCCTCGACGTCGACATATCGAGTGACGTGCAGTTTCATGGTCACTTGGAAGAGAGGGCAAAATTTGGCCACTAAAAAGCTTGGCGTGTTCAGCAGAGCGGGACAGTATTTCATGCCGGCACACCGCCTGCAACTTTACAAGGCGCAGGTTCGGCCGCACATGGAATACTATTCCCATCTCTGGGCAGGGTTTCCCCAGTACCAGCTCATTCCACTTGACCACATCCAGCACAGAGCGGCTCGAATCGTCGACAGCCGAGTGCTTTACGATCGGCTGGATTCACTGGCGCTGCGAAGAGATGTTGCATCTCTTTGCATTTTCTTTCGCATATACCATGGGGAGTGCTCTGAGGAATTGTTCGGATTAATCCCAGCCGCCAAATTTCGTGAACGCACTACGCGGCAAACGTCCCGATACCATCCACACCATCTGGATGCTTGGCGGTCCACCACAATACGTTTCAAAAGGAGTTTTCTTCCGCGTACAACCTCTTTGTTTAATAGTTTACCACCGGCGATTTTTCCGGACCGATACGACCTGGGGACCTTCAAGAAAAGAGCTTACTCCTTTCTAAAGAGCCGGCAACGCATCTGCAATTCCCCTGGTGTTGCGGATGATCATGGGCGGTGGTAGTCACTTAACATCAGGTGAGCCGCATGCTCGTTTGCCCTCTATAAAAAAAAGAAAAAAGAAATGGGCCTCTCACACAGTACTCTAATCATCTAATCTAACCTCGAAGTTTCATCATAAACACGAAAAAACTGATTTAGATTACAAAATAAAGGACAATGGCGAACTCTCAAACAAATTTTATGTGACTTTTTTTTCTTACGTCTACAAATGCAAAATATATAAAAATATAGTAGAATTAAAGATATTCCAGTTTAAACAAAATATAAATCAAACTAGGCTGTATGGTATAAAACGCCTTAATTGGCAAATCGTTACAACAACAACTACAACATTATAACCATTATAGTCAATATAATTTTCATATATATTTATATAGGGTAATTACTAGCATAGAGTGAATCCTTAAAGAACGTATTAGTATTTATAGAAGAGTTTTCCGAATAAAATCCACGTCAAACTCGTCTGTATGGTATAAGACCTTTGCCTGTCTTAACTGACGAATCATAACAACTACAACAACATGGAGTGTAGAGATAAGGAGTATAGACTCACTAACTCAAGTTTAAAAAAAGTATCCGTAGGAAAGCGCTAAATAAGGGTGGCGCCACTGTAGCTACAGTCAAAATTCTAAACAACTTTTTTATTGCACAGGCTCACAATAATTCTTTTTATAATAATTATTTTATTGCTTTTAAAATTTTTATTTTCAAAATCACTCTCAACGTATTTTAAATGATTTTAATAACAATTTTAATGATTTAAAAATGATGTTTTTCCAGACTTAGATAGGCCATAACCTTGATTAGATAATACATAGTGAATTATTTTATTGATATCTGTAATGGTGATTGGTGACATAAGTAGACGCTTAATAATTCCATCAACATTTTGCCACAACAACTAGTCAATTTAGTTAAGATGATGTTTTTCCAGACTTCGATAGGCCATAACGTAGATAAAACGAAGTAAATTATTTTATTGATACCTGCAATGGTGACTTAAGTAGACGCTTAATAATTCTATCACATATTAATTCGACAGTCCTTTTTAATTGTAATTGCAAATGCTAGTTAACATTCTAAGCGGTAAAAAAAGTGTGAGTAAACATGCACATCTAAAATTTTAAAATATTTCAAAGACATTTGAAGTCCTATATTATCTTAATACCCATGTTAAGATAGCGCCCTGCTGACTCTATCCTGCTTCTTCAATAAGACAATGTCAGCTGTTACAAGTGTTACAATGTGCTGTTACTACTACTGTTAACTTTGCGTTGTTTAGTGGCGGCGACAGCGCGAAACTGAAACTGGGGATGAGTATCAGCACCTTTCTGATAACAACTGAAAATATTGAAGTACGCAACACACCTATTAAGCTCTGTGAGACAATCTATAGTGAAGACCGTGTTCAGTAATGAACTTTGGACAGGGAATAATTTTTTTTTAAATTAATAATGGACTAATTATTGTTGTACTTTTTGCCAGTGTCAAGCGATAAGAAATAAGCCATAAAAATAATTTGTCTAAACTTGTTCACAATATGTTGATATGTCACATTGTAAAGTTTTCGGGTGATTTAGACGGCAGCTTGAGCCAGTCAGACAGTCAATGACGATAATAAAAGCACCTAAGAGGACATAATATTTGAGGTTTACATCACTCACTTAACATCGGAACATTTGTTCCGCGTTCACATGCAAAAACATGTCTCACAAAATCTAACCACTTTAACATACAATCAAAATCCACTTCTAATAATTATTTAAACATAATAATACAGAAGCAGAAATCCGCCGGTGATCAAGTTCCCGGCAAAACTCCGAAACAAAAACCTTGTGTGCTCTTTATGACATTCCGAGTTCACAAGATGTCGCTGCGGTAGAAATTAGCGACAAAGATGTTATTTTTGGCAATACTCACAGTAGGGTAACTGGCTACACATATGGATGGACACGAAGTGTCAGCTCTAGGCAACCGCTGATACAACTCCTCGGTAACGAAAGGCATGAACGGGCTTAGCAGCTTCAGTCCGTACTCCAACGTGGTGTACAAAGTCCTTCTAGCTGCTTCTTTCTCGGAGTCAGTGCCGGCGGCAAAAACTGGCTTGAGATATTCCTGTAAAAAAATATTAATTTCTTATAGGTGATATGGTCACGTTCCTGCTTAGGTCACCATCTGGGAGATTCCACCTACATTACAACCTATTACATCATCAATTATGAAGCGAACAGCAACGTCGTCAAGGGTCGTCAACAAAGTGTGGTGTTAACTATCACAATACAAATGCATTGCACACAGCAAATTTTTTTTGCCAATTGCATATAATATTTTAACTCACTAAATAAACGTCGCACAGGTCGTAGAGCCACAGATTATAACAATGCGTGGTGGCGGACGGGAACTCGTAGTTCTGGAAGCCGGCGTTCACCTTCTGCACTGCTAACGACAAACGCGACAGCATCCACTGGTCCATTGGTGACAGAGCTGGAAGACTAGGTGTATGCACCTGGAAACAATACATAAACACTCACACCTGTCACCCAGAGGGGTAGGCAGAGACTACAGACTTCCATTTAGCACGATCCTGACATACCTTTCTCGCCTCTTCCACATCCATATACCTACGCATACATGCTCGTCGGTTAAGGGTGCTCTTAATTTGGCCCATTTTTAGTATATCGCCAATTTGGTCGACATACTTCCGCCTAGGACGTCCCTTTCCGACTCTTCCATTCACTTCTGCAACATATATTTGCTTTGTCAGTCTTTCCGCATTCATTCTTTCTACATACCTGGAAACAAATAAATTCGTAATTAAACCTCTCGCTTGTCACCCAGAGAGATAGGCAGAGACTATGGACTTCCATTCAGCACGATCCTGACACAACTCTCTCTCTTTTACATCCATATATTTATGATTTACGTGGTAGAGCCATGCTGCAGTTATATTAGTAGTATAGTTGTAGCACGAATGGGTCGGCTCGACCGGGGAAGGACCACGCTCTCACAGAATACCACCGTGAAATAGTAGCTTAATGCTGCTGTATTTCGTATGGTGAGTGTAGAGAACCGGAGACCCTTTTTACTGGAAACGTGGCATTCCATCTCAGTCCTCACGGGTGACAACGCATCAGCATTTTGATTTTTAATGGAGGATAGATGTAGATGTCTATGGGCTACAGCAACCACTTATCATCAGGTGGACTGTGTGCTTGTTTGTCACCCTATTCTATAAAAAAAATGAATACATGATTGCCAGTTATGTGTAAGTAAGAGTCCATAGGTGCCGCTATGGTCATGTTATTAATAAATTCTACATTTATAGACCAAAACGACTCACGTTAACAGTATTATTATTTGATTAAGATAGCAGAAAATTAAACCTTATTATATTTTAAAAAGAAGCTTCGGTTTTGAGCTTTTTTTTAAATATAATAAGGGTGACAAACAAGTACACAGTCCACCTGACGGTAAGTGGATGCTGTGGCCCATAGACATCTACATTTATCTTCGTTTGCAAATCAAAATGCAGATGCGTTGTCAGCCTTGAGGACTAAGAACGAATGCCTGTTTACCAGTAAAAAGGGTCTCCGGTTCTCTACACTCACCATACGAAACACAGCAGCATTATGCTACTATTTCACGCTGGTATTCTGTGAGGCCCTTCCCCGGTCGAGCCGACCCATTCGTGCTACAACCATGATATAGCTGCAAAGTGGCTCTACCACATATAAAAACTTATAATTATATCACGATATCGAAGTTTCCGAATGACTCCTTATATTCATATAGAACAAGCTCTATATTTCCATATTTAGCGGTGGCCGCTCTCCAAGCTGGACATTTTGCCCCGTGGGAGATCTCCCTTATTCCTTCCCAGCAAAAATAATAATAATAATTATCTTGGCCCGTGTTCCTTTCGACCCGGAATAGTTATGCGGCCACTGCTGTTTAGCGACTTTACCTACTAATTAATAATAATAATAATTATTATTATTTTAGGCGTATCTGTATAGTTTTCTCATCTGGTTGGTTTCTATAAATATGTAATTATAAATTAAAATGAAAAGATAAATATACATAAATATATAAAATAAATACAAAAAATACACAAATGAATAAAGATCCAACCTGATGGAAGCCCTCGGCAGGGGAGACCAGACGGCCGAGGGTTAGGGGGAAAGGAAAAGAAACCGGCGGACGATGCGGGCGGTATCGAGGAGCACTGCCTTCTCGCCCGGAGCGGTCCGTCACGGAGTCCCAGTCGCCTCAGATGACCCGAGAGGCTGACTGGGATTAGCCCATTCGCAGAGGCGACTACAGGAATAATTTCGGTCGGCCGACCACCCCACATATCGGTCACCTCGTGAGCCAGGTCCAGATATTTTGTTTACTTATCTGTTTCGGCTTTCACGAGGTTCTCGTCATACGGAATGGTAATGTCGACCGAAAATATCCTTGACTGTGCCCGGTCCATCAGCACAATATCAGGCTTATTCGCAAGAATAGTCCTGTCTGTGATGATGGCCCGGTACCAGCAGAGCCCGGCGCGGTCATTTTCGAGCACGGCTTCCGGCAAGTACTTGTAATACGGCAATTACCGGTCCACGAGATCGTATTTCAGAGCGAGCTCCTGGTGTAGAATTCTGGCTACTAAGTTGTGCCTGTGCAAGTACTCAGAGTTAGAAAGCGCCGAACAACCGGAGATGACATGCCTAAGAGACTCCCCGGGATGGCGACAAGCTCGACAGACGTCGACGGTGCCATCCTTTAGGATGTATCTCCGATAGTTGTTGGTCTTAATAACCTGATCCTGTATTGCACATACAAAACCCTCGGTTTCCCCGAATAGGTCACCGAAATGTAGCCAGTTGAGGGAGGCGATTGTATCTACGAAGGGCTCATGTAGAGCCCTGTAGTACCTCCGGTGGAGCCCCTGCCATCTCGTATATTACTTGCACGTAAGGAAAAAGATACAAACCTTAAACGTAGTGTCCTTGGGGAAGTACATGAGGGCGAACTTGGTGGCGTTCCAGAGCTTGTTGCAGAAGAATCTGTAACCCTGCACTCGCAAGATGTCAAGGTTCAAGTCGCGCCCTTGCGTCATTGCGCACAGCGCAAACCTGCGATATATTCATGCAAGATTTAAAACAGTTGACATTTTAATTTATTATGGTGTTAATAAAGAGAAGCTCTGTACACATAGTCGATCCGACTACGGCAAAGTATTTGACTGAATGTGTATACAGGGTTATTTTTCAAAAGTAGCTATTGAGGAGGATCGGCCCCGGGAAGACAGCCACGGCCCAATTAAAAGAGGGGTTTTTTTTTTATTTAGAAGCCAAGAACCACAATTAAAAAAAAAAAAGGGGAAGACGGAAAAAAAAAAAAACAAGACCAACAGCCCAGCAAGAGAAAAAACAAAAACCCCCGAAAACCAACAGAAACGAGTAGCCTGATTTTAAACTTAACTTCAAACATATAAATAATGATATACCGTTATTGCAGTTTAAAAAAAACATTAATAAGGATTCTATACTTTCATTTGAAATTATCTCAAATTAATGTGATTTATGAGCACCAATGTATTTGCTTACCAATAGACTCCTTAGGAATGTGTGCGTGCGCAATATAATTAGTTGAAGTAATGCATTACCACGCATTTAGAATTTAAAAAATAAAAAAGACAGAATGTTTGGCATATTTTAAATTAATTTTTTCTTCGCCATTTGCCTATATTACTTATTCTGAACCTCCTCTGCAAATTTGGCTGGTTATTTCAAAATAACCCCGAATATGTGTCAGTTTTCAAAAACGTTCTTAATTGCTAGACATCGCATTTTGACCATTGACTTATATATTACTAGCGTAAGGACCGGGCCGACCGAACAACTAAAACGGACCAGTGCGCTGGCCCTAAAATTACAGTTTATGGCCAACGCGAATCGGTCGACAGTGGTGCGCGCGCAAGACAGATTTGCCTGTCATAAATATGTCTAGTTGCGTGGTAAAATAATGCAAAAATTACTATACAAAGATTTAAAAAAATGAGATATCGTATCATCGGTAAATAACCTTATATTAATTTTGTTACAATTAAATTATTATATAAACGCATTTTTAAATTTTTATTTTACAGTTTAGTAACGTTACCAAGATTAGGTCAGGGTTGGATTCAGACCCTCAAAAATATTGTACATGGAAATTAAAATTATACTATTTAAAAAAAATTATATCACGTTTGACGTTTCATGTTTCTTTTTTCCCATGATTCGGGATTTTAGCGTTACGCGTCTAGGTAGTTTATCTATACGTTTCGTTTTTTGACGGTTTTATTTTTATTTCTGCATAATTTTTGTCTAAAGAACTTAGTGTAAGTTAAATTTTGAATATTGGTACCTAATATATATTTATATTCAATAAGGGTAAAACGAAAAGAGTACAAAAGAAACCATATCTGCTTAATTGAATCTGAAAATCTAATTCATAAAATAATTTGAAATTCTGTTTTCAAACCGATTGTTCTGGAGCATAGAGTTTTTATCGTGGTAGCCCCTCATTATAGTTGTATCAAGGATGAAACATAAATGCATGATCGAGCATCGATAAACCAGAATGGGAGCAAATTCTAATTTTATTAAAAAACGCGGTACTCATGTACAATACAAAAATTTTCGATACCGTAGGGTTAATATTAAAATGTGAAAGGACCCAATAATAATACATGTCGACCTTAAAATTATGGTATTTTCGCTTTGTATTATTACGATATTATATACGAAAAACTATGAAATAATGGTACAGTTAGGATAATTATACTATGAAATTCGACCCTGGTTACGTCGTGTTTTGATATGACGTTTGTTTAAGACACATTAAGACAGATACGCTATTTTTTCTTGTATGAAAAAGTTATGAGTAAAATATTTAGATGGGTCTATCCTTCCTTTTGAAATCATTGATTTTGACAGATATAACAATCGATTTGTAATAATTGCGCAAGTAATATAAAATTAATGTTGTGGACATGACGACAAATATGAAAGTAACGAATAAGTAAATTTCAAATGTGTATAATTTTTAAAAGATAAGTTTGTAATATTATTTAGTTAACGGTGGTTTGATCAGATGTCTCAAGAGGCGAGAGAAATGAATCATAGGCTTATATATTTATCAATAATCTTCCTTATAGCAACTGAAAATTATTAAAAAATGCAGTTGCTATCCCGCTTGCCATGCATGCATTATTGCAAATGTATGGGGTAAATAAATAAAAAAGGCAAGGCCTATGTTAAGCACATGTGATGGACTGTAAAGATGATACGAAAAGAAAAAACACGTCTGTCTGTGTCGTTTATGATTATATGAATTTGATGGTACAAGGTCTCTCTATTACCAAGTTTTAATATTGCATTAAAGAAAAACTATATAAAAAGGGTTATTACAATATAAATGAATACATGGTTGATAATAACCCCTGGGAATGAGTTGGTCGCTTCTTTTGTATATATTTTGTGACCATTGACATAGTAAAATGATTTTTTTAAGGTCCCGCTGGGTTTCTTGTTGGTTCTTCCCAGGACAGAGGTTTTTTCGAACCAGTGGTAAAGTAAAAAATGACTTGAATTAAGAATTACAACATGTAATCCATATTGAATAAAAAAATATTCTATGCTGTTTCATTATTTTATTGTTAGAGAAAAAAAAAATTACTTAGTAATATTCTACGAGTACAATCGCTATCGCTTATATACAACTACTGCAGAGAAATGTTAATAAATAACAATGACAACAATAATGCAAAGAGTAGGCTCCAAATCCTGAAGGGGTCTCACCTCAATGCGTCAGTGCCGCACTCCGGTATACCATTGGGGTAATCCTGCTTCTGTCCCAGCTTGGCCTTCTCCACCTCCTTGGGGTCGAGGTTCGATTCCAGGAGCTGTGCGTGAAGTTGTTCCAAGGTGACTCCTCGCACAACATCCACCGGGTCGATCACGTTGCCCAGTGACTTGGACATCTTGCGGCCGTGCGCGTCGCGTACCATCGGGTGAAGGTATACTTCCCTGAAAAGTAAAATGTCTTATAATGTCATGGCATTCATGCGTGGTGGAACCACCCTGCAGTTGCTAATATTGTTTAAGCGTTTCTCGAAATTATTAAAATCTTTTTTAAATATTTTAAGAATCGTTGTCACGTCTTAGGACTAAAATGGATGCCTCACAACCTGTAAATATAATGGTTCTATATACCCTCCACACGGAAATAGCTAAAATAGTTTCACAATTGACAAAAAAATCGCGTGACACACACGTGGTAGAGTTGTACGTGGTTTGAAGAAATTTTATGTCGTAGAGCCATGCTGCAGCTATATTATGGATGTGACACGAATGGGTCAGCTCAATTGGGGAAAGACCATACTCTCGCATAGTACCAGCTTAATGCTTCTGTTTTACTTATGGTGAGTGTAGGAAACCCTACTTTCCTGTAAAAAGAGTCTGCGGTTCCAACACTCAAAGAACACTCAAAGACATTTAAATTATAAAGCTTTTGTTTCTGCACGAAAACTACAAGATGACGGATTTTTTTTTTGTAATTATACCCAATGCTGAGTGCATCTTATCAGACTGTCGACATCTGCTATTCATCAAAAAAAAATAAAGGTGTATTAAATCGTACTTGCGCCGCCATTTTGAAGAGACCCGTTCGGGACGTAACGCACCGGCAACCAACAAGTATCGCAAAATGAGTTACGCTCACGTAGGACAACGGTAGCGTAGTGTGCGAGTCACTAATCAATAAGCGTTACTCTGTGCTCTGTGGTAGCTCAACCTTGACGTTCTTATAGGATACTAGTCGCCTGTATCATAATGTAATGAAGGACTTCATTCTATTCTATTCATGAAATCATCGTTCAAACTTTTCAAGGAGAACCTTAGATGACATATTCTCTTCTATTCTTTTTATATTCAGTTGTGGTTACATAAGGCTGATACGGAAGATGAAGACCGGAACAAACAAATGTTATTTACAGTTCTATAAAACACGAAATAGACATAACTTACTTGAAAGGCAGCTTTCCTAGCAGTCGTTGTCCGAAGAATACCATCCTCGCCACCCAAAAGAAGAGGATGTCGTGACCGGTCTCCAACAATGAACCTGGGTAAAAGGCCTAAAAGGAGAAAGTTTATGTCAGTAATACTTAAGAAATCATAATTTGATTCCCTAATAGACAAAACATTAAGCAACAAAAGTAGCTACAAAAGCATTCATGTGTTGTTTTTTTTTCGTCGTCTAACATTCCGGTAATAACATTTTGGGCCCTATTCTATTACATCATACAATACATGACGATATATCGATTTTAATCATGCGTTTAAAAATATCGATACAATTTATATCGATATATTTTTTCACTTGCTCATCCCTAACGGAAAGTTACTAAATTATCAACATCAAATTAATGTTTTGAACTTATAATAACCGCGTTTTTACCTTTAAGTCATCCGTCTGATCCGGCCATCCGAATATCGAGAATGGGAATAGGCCAGAAGAGAACCAAGTGTCCAACACGTCATCGTCCCTCTTCAAAGTTATTTGTTCACTTGACACTCCGAACTTGGTCGATGCCTTTGCAAGCGCCTCTTCCTCTGAATGAGCAGAGACCCATCGTTCTTCTTCTTTCTATAAACAGAATGCAGAATTAAGCAACAGTTATATTAAATGTAACAGCCAATATGACTCCTATCCCAAGCAAGGACCACCTGTAATTACTGAGAGGGTTTAAAATATTTTTAATTTCTCAAAAGTGCAGGTTTTCACGATGTTTTCTTCACATCAGAATACGTGGCAAATAGTACTAACAAATGAATCCGTGCCGGCGAGGATCGAACCTGCTTGCATACTGTGAAACAGCGAGCGCTTACCCCTGAACCATCACGTGTTTATTTATATTATATTATAAGCATTTCATTATATGACTGATTTTCAATTTCCTCCGAAAACATTAGGTATTTCATCCCTGTGCCTCTGAAATACGTAAAGCCGTTGTGATTCTGTATCTCATCTAAAAACTCATTGCCTAAAAGTTCTTGCAATTTCTTCCTTAACCCCTGGTCAGATTGGTCCGCAACAATTACTACTTGATTTTTTCGTCTCGGAAATATCGTAGTAGGGGTTTTCTTCTTCACTGCAGGGAAGACCACTAGCGCCATCTATCATTGGTGTGCAGCAATTTCTTTCTGAATTCCTTGGTAGATGTACTGTTACAGTCCATGATGGCTGCTAATTCGTCAGGATGCTTTTTCATTATCATAGTGGATTTGAGGGAACTGTAGTCAAAGTTTTTAAATTTTATACAAAGTTGATCACCAACGGACAATATTAAGGACAATTACATAATATCACTAGGTAATAAATACTTAAACAAAAAGGCAACTTTCAAAATTTTTACATGGCATTATCGCTACAATTTACACGGTTTAGCTAAGAGGTAGAATGCAAAGGCGATACCTAGGCTGCACTAAAAGTATCGGGAATGGAATATTTTCACTGTTACTGTCATATTAAAATCTTTTTAATTGAAAAGTCCTTGGTTTTAAGAATCGAATACCATTTATTTATTTAAAAAAAGATTCTCGGTCTTGTCACAAGGTTTTGTCAAACTTGTTTAGTCGTTGAGAAAATGGAATTGACTCGAGAAAATTCAAGGGCGATGATTTATTATGACTTTCGAAGTGGTTTAACACAAAAACAGTGTGTTGACCGGATGATTTCTGCATTTGGTAATGAAGCCCCATCCAAAAACTGGTGACGTGTCAAGCTCAGTGATGATCCCCGTCAAGGTCGTCCAAAAACTGCAGTCACCCAAGAAAACGTTGATGCTATGCGGAAGCTGATTGAGGAAGATCTACATGTGACATACCGCGAAATTCAGGCAACTTTAGACATTAGCATGAGTTAAATACAAATATTCTTGCATGAATAATTAGGTGTAAAAAAGTTTTTTTCCCGATGGATACCGCATTCGCTCTGTGAAGAGCAAAAAGCGGCTCGCGTTACTTGGTGCGTCAGAACTCTCGAAAGATTCCACGCAGGATCCTAAAATGCTGTATACAACATCGTATCAGGTGACGAATCCTGTATATACGCGTACGAACTCGAAACAAAAAAAAGTCACGAGTTTGGGTGTTCGAAAATGAGTTAAAGTCAACAAAAATTGTTCGTTCACGGAGTGTTGCAAAAAATGGTGGCCACGTTTGTATCCAAAACCGGCCATGTTACGACTATTCCTCTTGAGGGACAAAGAACGGTTAATGCAGAATGGTATGCTAGCATTTGTTTGCCACAGGTCGTTTCTGAACTCCGTAAAAAGAACTGCAATCGCCGCATCATCCTCCATCACGACAATGCGAGTTCTCACACCGCAACACAGAACAAAAGAGTTTTAGAGCAAGAAAACATAGAATTATTATACCATCCGCCGTACAGCCACGACCTAAGCCCTAATGATTTCTATACTTTCCCTACAATAAAGAATAAATTGCGTAGACAGAGATTTTCATCACCTGAAGAAGCTGTGGACGCCTACAAAACGGCCATTTTGGAGACCCCAAATTCTTAATGGAATGGTTGCTTCAATGATTGGTTCCATCGTATGGAAAAATGTGTCAAATTTCGGGGAGAATACTTCGAAAAGCAATAAATACATTTTTAAATAGTAATGTTGTGTCACTTCCTTGATTCCCGAAATTTTCAGTGCCGCCCTCGTAGACACACCGCTTAAAAATTAAATAAATCAAATAAAACGGAAAAGGAAAGCGTAGCATGCTTAAGATATAAATATTAAAAAATAATTTAATAAAATTTCTATACAATAGCTAAAAATAAAACTGCAAGTTGGGCAAGTTTTATTAACATTATTCATAACATACTGTTTAATCGTAAAACTGTTTCTCACAAACAATATAAATTAAAGACTACAGAAACTAAAAGGATTATAATCACAGCAGAGGCATTTAAATTATGTGTTAAATGAACTACTAGGTTAGGCGTCTGTTTACTCTTAACTCTTTCGTGCTTTAGACGCACCCCAAACGCCGCCTGTTAAGTTTTTTTTATAACACTCGTACTGTATCAGAAGCTCGTGCTCTATGGCGTGCTCAAGGGCCTCATACGTAGACATCACTCTCTTTTAATTCGTCTAGCTGTGAGATTCCTTTTCCGCTACTGTTAAGCAAGTACAGCTGTCTTTGGACTTAAATGGTATGGGGAACTTATACTTATTTTTATTTCTAAGTAATATTTTTTATGCTCGGGGTTTCTCTGCGTAATATACTTAGAAATGAGGATATCCGCAGTAGAACCAGAGTGACCGACATAGCTCAACGGATTAGTAAGCTGAAGTGGCAATGGGCCGGCCATATAGCTCGAAGAACTGACAACCGATGGGGAAAAACCGATGGTTGTCGAGTGGCTGCCTCCAACCCCCCCTCCCTCCCACTAGATGGAGTGATGAACTGGTAAGACATGCAGGAAACCGATAGATGCAGACGGTTCAGGACCGTGCTTTGTGGCAATCCTTGGGGGAGGCCAATGTTCGGCAGTGGACTTGTGAATGGCTGTAATGATGATGATGATGATGAATATTTTTAATAAAATCGAAATGTCTAACGAATCTAGTTCACCTGGTGGTAAGCGGTCACTGCAGTCCATAGACAGATGCAGTCAACTGGAAACAAAGAACAATAATGACGCGTTATCACTTTTGAGAATTAAGATGTCTCTTGCCGCCTCACAGCTTGTCTTTACCCTTCAGTCTGGAACAAGCTGCTATATGGCAGCAGAAATAGGCTAGAGTGGTACCTAACCAGACGGAATCATAGGCAGGAAGAAGTCCTACCAATAGCACAGCACGCTGTTCACTGCTGCAGTACTTAGTCCCTTACGTTGTATTTTTACGTGGTAGAGCATGCTGAAGTATAGTTGTAGCTCGAATTGGTCGGCTCGACCGGGAAAGTACCATGCTCTCACAGAATACCAGGGTGAAACAGTAGCTCAATGCTGCTGTGTTTCGTATGGTGAGTGTAGAGAACCGGAAGCCCGTTTTACTGGAAACTAGGAATTCCATCTTAGTCCTCAAGGGTGCCAACGGCATCTAAATTTTGATTCCTAAACAAGGATAGATGTAGATGTCTATGGGCCACAGTATCCACTTACCATCAAGTAGGCTGTGTGCTCGTTTGTCGTCTTTATTTTATAAAAAAAATTACGTCTGTTTTAAGCATGCTTTTTTAAATGGTGATTTTATTCACCCCGCCCCGGCTAATTTCTAGATCTCGACAATAGCGCCACCTACCGGGTCAAAATATACTTTTCGACCTATTCTCATACCTACCAAATATACATAAAAAATCGGTCAAGCTGTTCCAGAGGAGTGCGACCGCAAACACCGTGACACGAGATTTTTATATATTTTATATATAAGATAATGTTTGAATTTTCAAAAAGAATAACTGACTAATGGACATTATTTACAAAAAAATATTTAACTAAAGAAAAATTCTCAAGATTGTATGCCGAGACGTGCTGGAGAAAACGATTTTCCGAAATAATAGCGGGTAATTAGACAGTAAAAACCGGGCTTTGTGAAAATAAATAAACAATTTAAATCGAGTTTTTTCCCGATTTATCCATAGGTCACTTTATCCTTTAACGTCTTTGATTACTATACACACATAATTTTGTTGTCAAATGGTGTTGATGTAAAAAAAATATGTAAATAATCAATTTTGCGTCAATATTTTGAGAGATCGAAGATAAAGTGTGCAGACAAATACGGTGAGTCGTGTTGAAGCCGTAGATAGAAAAACGTGTCGGAAAGACAGACATCGGCAGAATATTCTACTCCTTTGAGTATATTATAGGCCATTAATTATGCGAAATGTTGGGGGGGACGGAGCCGAAACTCACCCAATCACACGTGGGGAAGAGGGAGGATCTCGGTTAATATCACGATTTTTTCCCACAAGAAACACTGCAAAATTTCGAGAAAATTGGGTTAAATTAATTAAAATATGGCTAAATCCTACACATATTTATCGCGATTGTGCGAACTCGTTTACGTACGTATTTACACTAAAAATATGCATTTAGAAAAATCTCAAGTGAGATTGGAGGAGGAAGCCTTATATCACGATATTTCACCAGAGGGAGAGGGAGGGTAGAAAAATCGCCAAAATCTCCTCACGTAATTAATGGACGCCCTCTTTGGTGAACGCATTACGAAAGAGATAGCAAACCGCATAGTTCGAATGTGTAATATAATTGTTAAGTTGAGTGAAGAAAGATGAACGAATGTTTGTCTAATAGTGGAAAGGGAGGAATTAAAGAATTAAGAATTTTTTATGAAAGAAATGAAAATTAAGAATCGAACTAACTACAACTTCATAACAACAGTTTTATAACGTCACTTGAACAAATTAAACGAAAAACACTCTTAATAAAAACAATTTTGGGTTCAAGATTCAACATACTATTAACAATAAGCGTTAAACGAGGGCAAATGAAAAAAGCACGTGTAAAACTAAACAACCATGCAATAAAGGCACGATTTGTATTTCCACATGAACGTACGCGAGTGGTGTTTTGGGGTGGCGGCCTACGCGGTTTCGCGCGGCACTTCTTGCGTCCCGAGCGCGTGCGACGTCGTCGCGACAAAGTGTTGGCTCGGACTTCGCCCTGCGACTGAACATTCAACACCAGATAAACCACTCAATGAGCATGTTTGGCCAGTCTCCATTACATCCTATAAAAGTCCACTGCTGAATGTAGACCTCCCCCGTACATTGCTCCATATGGGGGATTTTGTCGCAGTTGCTACGTTTGGCAGGATTTTGCCACTTGGCGGTTTCACAACTTCTGTTTTCTATAATATTGAGTCATTATTAGAAAGTCACCGCTTCTCGTCTTCTGTTGCAGTTTCCCTGTGCCGCCTCTTATGAGACTTGGCGGTCCACCACTAGGCGTTTTACTGGCAGTTTTCTTTCTCGTACAACTTCTCCGTGCGGTGATTTTTCCGGACCGATACGACTTAGGAACCTTCAAGAATAGAGCTCACTCCTTTCTAAAAGGCCGGCTACGCACCTGCAATTCCCCTGGTGGTGCAGTTGTTTGTGGGCGGCGGTAGTCACTTACTATCAGGTGAGCCGCATGCTCGTTTGCCCCCTCTTCCATATATAAAAAAAAATTGTAGACTTTGGCCTGTCTGCTAAAATAATATAATTTGTTTAAAGTGTGCTTAATTATACCTCCATTTTGTTACTTTTAATGATTTTTTTAACTGAAATGACAAACACGTTAACAGTCCATCAGATGATAAATGGCTACTTCAACCCATGTATATGTGCAGGTAAACGATAACAAAGGCTAAAACTTGGTGAGTTCGTCCAATAAGAGTCACAAAAATACAAGAAATACCTCATTAGGGAGACATATTTGTTGCCACGCTTGGCAGGCAGATGGGCAACCGCATTTTTTTAATTTTGTGGTTGTTATTATGTATTTTTCCTCATTGTTTCTCTTTCACGCCAAATATCCCACTTATGAGACAATTTATGAGGAGGCCTATGAGCAGCAGTAACCTGTGATAAACTGTAATGAACTTGAAAAAACATGTTTAACACAACAATTTACATACTTAACAATTTTTTTTTAAAAACACTAAGATTTTCTCTAGTATCGTGGGGGCAGTTTACAAATATAAATTTCACAAGGACAAACATCCAGACCCGGAACAACTATATGTAGGCCATACAAATATACTTGTTCCGTGCGGGATTCGAACCCGCGACCCCCAGCGCAGCCACTCATTGCTAAGCCACTGCGCCACGGAGCCGTCAAAAATTAAACAACTTTTTTAAATTTGACAACATTTGTGAACGGCAATTACATTTAACGTGTGATATTGTTACTCGACAGCCACCCGCGCATATTGCCATATAAGTTTCATGTAAAAACTATAAAGAACCATAAAAAAGTCCAGCCTTACCTCAGCTGCAGGCAATGTGACCCTGTATGCCGGGATGCGGTGTCCCCACCACAGCTGCCTCGAGATGCACCAGTCGCGAATGTTTTCCATCCAGTGGTACCATATCTTCTCGTGGACATCCGGAATTATCTTCAACTCGCCCGTCTTCACAGCCTTGATCGCCTCCGCGGCCATCGTGTCGCACTTTATATACCTGAGGTAATAAATTTTCTATCAGTTCTCACTTTATATTTTAACCCGTTCCCTGTGCCATGAATCATATATGAATAAAAGTTGGTAAGAATTACTTAGCCCATATCCGCTCAATAAAATTAAATGATATGTCTTACCTAGTTTGAAGAACACCTCCTGCTCTACCTCAAGTGCGTGCACTAATCCCGTCACCACTAATCCGAGCACCACTACTCACAACACCATTACACTAAGAAGTAGTGACGGGATTAGTGCACGTAATTGAGGGAGGGCGTGAGGTATTCTTCAAACTAGGTAAGACACATGATTTTATTTCATTGAGCGGATATGAGCAAAATCCTCTTACCAAATTTTGATATAATGGATTTCCGCAACGTGATTCTATTAATTATCATGTATGATTATTTCGATTGTTATTTTATTGATTATTGTGTTTATATCTCGGACAGGGAAATTGTTAAGGCGATTTTACAAGCCTGACTTTCATGTGTTGGTAGAATGAGTTGGTAGATGGTTAAGAGAATTTCATTCAATCAACAAAAAATTGAGGTAATGTCTTTATTTAGTTATTAATTCACAACAGTCTACCGAAGTTCCACTGAACATTGCTGCACTGAATTTATATTCAGTATAGACTCTGCCCCATAAATAGCCGGACAGAGGGGATATTTGCCATAATAGCTTGCTCGACGGGTTGTCTACTGCAGTTTTATGTTATTTTGAGTTGTTATCAGAAAAATGCTCTTCCATAGTTTGCCTCATAAGAGAGGGAGGAGGGTGGGGATTGCCATAGTTGCACACTTCGTAGGTGGTTGCAATTACATTGTTTTCATTATTAAGAGTCTTAATCGGGAAGATGCTACTGAACAACTCCTTCATTTCCCAAGTCCGTCTAAAATAAGCATTCATTTAAAAATTACCATTGCGGTTTCAACATTGGCTCGACAACGTCCTTAGAGCGGCTGCAGAGCGGTACCACCATTGCGTGATCCTTCGTCTCTTTATACAGCTTCAACTGTTCTAGCGTTTTGATGATCTCCCGGCGCACGTGGAAACGTTTCTTGCCCTATCCAATGGAAAAAAAAACAGTTCTTAAAATTACATTAAAATGGGGTAGTGGAAACACTAACAACACTGATAACACTTCCCTATAAACAGACAAAGGGAGTTTTGGTGGGAACTTACCAGCAAGTAAATTATTGCTTTTGTCTTATAGTTTAATTAATGGTATGTAAAGGATTTTGATGGGTGATTTTGTGAATTAAATATATACATTTTATAGAAAGAATAGTTGCGACAAACAAGCACATAGTCCACTTGATGGTAAACTTTATCGTGGTAGAGCCATGCTGCAGTTATATTAGTAGTATAGTTGTAGTACGAATGGGTCGGCTCGACCGGGGAAGGACCACGCTCTCACAGAATATTAGCGTAAAAAAATAGTAGCTTAAAGCTGATGTGTTTCGCATGGTGAGTGTAGAGAACCGGAGACCCTCTTTATTGAAAACGAGGCATTTCATCTTAGTCCTCACGGGTGACAACGCCTCTGTATTTTGATTTGTATTCGAGGATAGACGTAGATGTCTATGGGCCCCAGCATTCAGTAACCATCAGGTGGACTGTGTGTCACCCTATCCTATAAAAAACTGGATGCTGTGGACCAAAGACAACTACAACTACCATCAATTGTGAATCAAAATGCAAAATGGAATGACTAGTTACTAGTAAAAAGGGTCTCCGGTTTCCTACACTCAACGCATGAAACACAGCAGGACTATTCTGCTGTTACACGCTAATATTCTGTGAAAGCGTGGTCCCAACCCGGTCGGGCTTATCCATTCCTGCTGCAGCTATGTGTAGCTGGCATTGCTGCAATGTGGCTCTACCACGCATCTGCGAAAGTGAACTTTGCAATAGAACGCTATTAACCGAATCGGTCCTAAGCGTAATATAAAAAATTAAAACCAAGTACTGTAAGTAATGTAATTTTTGTTTTGTTTAGTTGTAACAAGTTGGAACTAGCTGGAGTCCAGATATATTTCAACGGTTATGGTTGAAAGCTTTGAGGCAAGACACTACATGTCCTGCGTCGCGCAGCTTCCGTGGAACGGAATTACTGTCAGTGAGCACCTCCCGTATTGTGCAACTGTGTTTGTTAAACTTAATAAAGTTTATTCTATGTGTGACAGTTCGTTTTTCTTTATTACCAGTCAATGCATCGATTATCCGAATCGATCCTGGTCCCAATTAATTCGGATATTCACTTTGACTCACCCAAAACATTCTCTAAGTGTCTCTGTTAATGTATAAGTTAATAGCGTAAATTAAAAAAGATTTCTTAGTTTTTTAAGTTTTTTTAGTTTATGTAGCACTTTATGTTACTAATAAATATGTATTTAATTTTAGTTGAGGAACAACTTATTGTTTTTTCAGTTTTTTTTTATAAAGTTATATGCATGCGGAGTTTACCTTTAAGTAATTGTAGCACTTGTGTTAATACTTTTAAGTAATTGTATTAATTTGATGTGTTAGTGTTATCAATTGTTGGTGAACCTAATAAAAGAAAAAAAAACATTCCGATAATCGGCGTTCTACTGTATTCGATAACTATCTGTTCCCCGCGACTTCGTCCGCGTGGAATTTTTTTGAGTGGCACCCTAAAATAAAAGTAGCCTAAGTTACTCCGTATAACATCAGCTATCTACCAGTGAAAGTCCCATTCGAATCGGTTCACAGGTTTTTGCGTGATGCGTGTTCAGACAGACGTCTTGTTTAGAGTTTTAATATTATTCCATAATTGATAAACCAATGCAGTTAAGTTATGATGTTAATACTCACGGAGAAGGGTCCGCAGTTATCCAGCATGTTGCCCACGTCGTCGAAGATCGTGATGAAGGGCAGGTTGTGCCGTTTGCCGATCTCGTAGTCGTTGGGGTCGTGGGCCGGCGTTATTTTAACCGCACCTAAAATATATACAAACTTTACAGGAGGAAGTTGAGTACTGAGGGCATTCACCAGGCGGCCATCAGGGCGACGCTACTTAAAAATGAGATGAAAATATTTGACAGATTTCATGGCGGTGAAGTTAATTTGTTAGGAAAATGTAAGAGTTAACGTTCCTTTCTAAAATATTAGTTTTATTTTATATCACTTAGATTAGAAATGGATAAGCCAAACCACGGTTCCTAAAAGTATAAAAATAGTGTTAAAATGTGCAAAAACTTAAAGAGCAAACTGCTGATGCATTGTTTTGTGAATTTATATCCGCTAGAAACCGATAAAACTTCAATTTTAAAACGCAACGTCTCGATTATAACGAAGTTGTGTAACCGACGTTAATATTAGCTCTCACTGGCTGTGTCGGCGCGTATACTTGTGACATTGCATCTCCTGTACAATTGATAGCTTCCGACAATATGCGGAAATTGTTGCCGAGGATAATATAGCCAGGAGAACATCACCTTACTATGTTTGCAATAAAGAGGAAAAAAATACAGTTCTATTTGTTTAAAGAACTCGAAACTTTTAGAGGTAACAGAACTAATTGTGAAGGTAGTTATTAAAAACTCGACTGCGTAAAAAAACTTACTCAAAAGAGAACATTTTTATATCCTTTTTACGTGGTAGAGCCATGCTGCAGTTATATTAGAAGTATAGTTGTAGCACGAATGGGTCGGCTCGACCGGAGAAGGACCACGCTCTCACAGCAGCGTGAAACAGTAGCTTAATGCTGCTATGTTTCGTATGGTAAGTGTAGAGAACCGGAGACCCTTTTTACTGGAAAAGAGGCATTCCATCTTAGTCCCCACAGGTGACAACGCATACGCATTTTGATTCATAATCGGGGATATAGGTAGATGTCTATGGGCCACAGCAACCACTTACCATCAGGTGGACTGTGTGCTCGTTTGTCACCCTATCCTAAAAAAAAATCCAATATTACTTCCACAACTAAGACATCTAACAACACCTCATATTATGTTAAGATCCATCAAGCCGTTTAGGCAACAGAGCATACCAAAGAAATAGACATTTTTTTTTATAGCATTCAATGACAAAAGAGCACACATGCCGCCTGATGGTAAATACATCCACATTTATCCTCAATTAAGAATCAAAATGCAAATGCGTTGTCATCCCTGAGGACTAAGGTAGAATTACTTGACTCCAGTAAAAAGGGTCTCCGGTTCTCTACACTCACCATAGAAAATACAACAGCCATTAAGCTGATATTTCACGCCGGTATTCTGTGAGAGCGTGGTCCTTCCCCGGTCGAGCCGACCCATTCGTGTTACAACCATAATATAACTGCAGCGTGGCTCTATCGCATTACGTATTTTATATACATACATTTTAGAAACATTACCCTCTTTCTTGGGCAGTCCGTTAATCAAATTAAAATTAAATGTGATCAAATCCGAAAACCTAGTTTTAATCAAATCCAGTATGGCTAATGTAAAACCGTTGCCCTCCTAGTCTAGATCTAGCAATACATACGTATGTGTTTATGAATGTATTAATAATTTTGTATAACCTGTCCCAAAGTTCATATCCACATATTCGTCAGCGATGACGGGCAACTTTCTTTTCAGGATCGGATGCACCAAATTTTTCCCGATCAAATGCTTATACCTGTGGAAGTATATAACTTTATTAATAATTTCTAAAAGATCAATACAAAAACACAGAGAGAAACTTCAGTTATAAGAGTATTACTGCGGAGAAGGTAACAGAGAGGAGTAAACTTCTGGTGGACTTTTATACACAAAACCATACCGTTGGTTGCAAATTTGTAAGTTAGTACATGTTTTTCATAAAGTTAGCGTGGTTTTAGCTCGGTTTTTACATCATTAGTAATGTACGCAGCGCTCTATATATCTTATATTTCGTAGGCCTGATATGTAAGATAACATCACCCACCTCGTATCCTCGGGATGAACAGCAACAGCCACATCCCCTAGCATGGTCTCCACACGAGTAGTGGCCACCACCACCTCCTCCTCTGTACCCTCTGCTTTATACGCGAATAGCACCAAAACACCAAATTCGACCTAACGAAAAATATCGACATTAATAAAAAATGAAATGTATAAGTTAACTTTTATAATTTTCAAACATTTTAAGGCCAAATACCATCTGAGCTACCACAGCTTACAGCTATAACAGAACGCGAGTAACCCGAATTCGATCCCCGCCGGCAACAATGAAATTGTAATTGCAATTTTCAGTGCAGATTTACCACGTGCTCGGTGGTGAAGGAAAACATCGTGAGGAAACCTGCATGACTGAGGGCTAAGAAAAAATATTTCGAAGACATGTGAAGTTCGCCAACACGCAGTAGGGCAGCGCGGCGGATACTTCCTAGCCCTAAAACCCTCTCAGAAATGAGGGGAGGCCTGTCCCAGCAGTGGGATGTATATAGGCTGTAACTTTACTTTAATCAAATACCAATAAATAAAAAAACGATATTGTTTTTTTCAATTAAAAGCAAAATCTAGCCTAGATCCCTCATGGAATTGCTCTTCCTGTTCTTAAAGTTACAAAATAAACACTCACGCCTGTCACCCAGAGGGGTAGGCAGAGACTACAGACTTCCATTTGGCACGATCCTGACACACCTCTCTCGCCTCCTTCACATCCATAAATCTACGCATGCATGCTCGTCGGTTAAGGGTACTCCTAATTTGGCCCGTTTTCAATAAATCGCCAATTTGGTCGATAAATTTTCGCCTAGGACGTCCCTTTCCGACTCTGCCATTCACTTCTGCAACATAAATTTTCTTTGTCACTCTTTCCTCATCCATTCTTTCCACATGACCAAACCACCGAAGCATTCCTTTCTTAATCCTGGTCACAACATCATCTTGCAAACCACACTCTTCTCTTATCACACAATTCTTCACCCTGTCATTCAGATTCAGCCCTAACATACTCCTTAACGACCGCATTTCTACTGCATTTATTCTACTCTCGTGCTTCTTCTGCCACACCCAACTTTCACTACCAATACGTTAAAGTAGGGACCAACACAGCATTGTGAATTGCCATACGTGCCTTTTTTTGACACATTTTGACTCTTCACAATAGAATACAGGGCCCCATTTACTCTGTTTCCTGCGTTCACTCGTCGTTCTATATCCTTATCATATCTCCCATCCCTGCTAAATACGCAACCCAAATATACAAACTCATCTACTTGCTCGATCAACTCCCCATCTATTCTTATTTCACATATCGTTTTACTTTCATCTCTTTCAAAAACCATAATTTTCGTCTTACTTGCGTTCACTTTCATACCCCTTTCTTTTAATGATCTGTTCATTAATGTAATCCATCATTTGCAACTCAGCCGCCGACGACGCAAGAATAACTTGATCATCGGCGTACAAAAGGCATTTGATGGTTAACTCACCCATTCTTAATCCGCATTCTTCAACTTTCAAATTTTGCAAACAACTATCCATAAATAGGTTGAACAACCACGGGGAAGCCACACAGCCCTGTCTGACACCCTGTATAGATGCCAAACCAGTCGGAGTAGACCCCGTTGATCCTAACACAAGCACTAGAGTCCCTATAAAGAGATTCCAATGCCTGTATCAAGCCAGCGCTCAACCCAAATGAGTTCAGTGTTTGCCATAGCACATTCCTATCCACTCTGTCATAGGCCTTCTCCAAGTCCATGAACGCACAAAAAACCTTTTGGTTTTTGGCCAAAAACTTCTCCGCGATCATGCGCATGGAGAAGACTTGATCTGTACATCCCATTCCCTTTCTAAATCCCGCTTGCACATCCCAAATTTTTCCATCGGTTTCTTTCATGACCCTTTCAATTAGTACCTTGGCATACAATTTTCCCACGATGCTAAGAAGGCTGATACCGCGGTAGTTTTTACAGTCCTGCTGCGACCCTTTTCCCTTATATACTGGGACTATCACGGCTTTGCACCAGTCTCCCGGTACCCGCTTCAGTTCCCAGCATACATTAAACAAGGTGTGCAGCAGGCCTGCCACCACTTCCTCTCCAGCCCTTAGCATTTCGAGTGAAACTCTATCATAACCGGCAGCCTTACCTGCTTTCATGCTTTTCATTGCTTTCATTATTTCATCTATACTTATCTCGCTACCTCCTTCCTCTTCTTTCGGAGTTCCTATTTCATTCAGTTCATACGTTGTCTCCTCACTCATAAACATGCTTTCAAAATATTCCTTCCATCTCTTTAAACTCAAAACTTCATCATTCAGAATATAGCCATTCTCATCTCTTATAGCATTCATTATAGGCTGTTTTGAACGTCCCCTGGCAGTTCTTACGAGTTTCCAGAACATTTTAATATTTGCCTGGAAGTTATCCGATATTCTTCGATCATTCTTATCCGTTCTTTCTTGCTTTTTCCTTTCAACTACTTCTTTTACTCTTTTATTTAGATGTCTAAAGACTGCCTTTTTTCTTTCAAAATCATCATTCGTACCGCTAGAATTACCAGCCTTAGTTGCTAGTAAATCTAGCCATGCTCTCTTCTTTGCTTCAACTTCCGTACGTATCTCATCATCCCACCACAAAGTATTATTTTTCCTTTCATTCTTTCTTTTACTAACACCACATACTTCGGTAGCTGCATCTACTAAACCTTTCTTAACATGTTGCCATACATTCTCCAAGTCTAACTCATTCATACATAATTCATCCAAACCACTTACGTTTTCTTTCAGTCTACATTTAAACTTGTTTTTCTCACCTTCATCTTGTAATCTTTCTGTTCTAATACGCTGTAACGCAGTGGTAGACACAGATGACCGATGGCGCCACCGCCTGAATAGACCATTAATTCGGCATAAAACCAAAAAAATGATCCATTCCTACGTTTGACCCCCGGTAAACCCTTGTATCCACCACTGCGCCCCTCAATCTTTCATCCACAATTATGAAATCTATCATGCTTCTATCATCACCTCTTTCCCAAGTATAAATGTGAATCCTCTTGTGGCGAAAGAAAGTGTTCGTCACAAAAAGATTCCTTTCCATACATACAGTGAGGAGGCTTCCACCATTCTCATTTATACTTTCATCACCAAACGTTCCCAATATCCTTTCATAACCAAGCCTCCTCACCCAAACTCTTCCATTAAAATCTCCTAGCATAACAACATTTTCATTTCCCTTACATTTCATTAATACCATCCTTACCATTTCCCAAAACTGCTCTCGGATATGAGTGGGCTTAGACATGTCTGGGGCGTAGACCCCTAGCACAAACAACTTCTTTAAGCCCACTTTCAATCGTATCCATAGCAGTCTTGGGCTTACACATTCATACTCTTTCACACATTGCACCATTCTTTCTGATAGGATGATACCCGCTCGAGCTCGTCTACACCAGACCAGTATGCGGTATACATGCCATGTGTAGTGACATTCTTCCCCTTCCGTTTCGTCTCATTTACACATAACAAATCTATTCCTCTATCATACATCACCTCGCATACTTCATCCATTTTATCATTCATTGCTCCACATACATTCAACGTAGCCAGACGGGCCTCTGCAATCCACTTTTCGCCCCTCCGGGAGACAGAACGTGACGGGTGGCGAGCCTCGTCGCCGGTTTTCCTCCCGGAGATTCTTCGCACCCCTGCCCCATTAAAGGGGCAAAAAGTTACAAAAGTTTTTAAAAATGGTATAAGGTTTATGTCTTAATAACATGCAAATAATCCTCATTTATAACAGAAGCCAGTTTTATTTCAATATTACAAACGTACACTTCAATTTTATTCACTAAACTCAAAGAATATTTTTTTTATATATTGCCTATGACAGCATTTAAAATCAATAAATGACTATGTAAATGACCATCTGTCACTTAAATAAGTCCATTGTTTATTTATAAATATTTGTAAAGAGTTTAAGTGTTTCCATAATCAAAATAGTAAAGATGATTAATTAATAATCTTAGCGGTCAGCCACCGCAGAGTCTACATCACCTGAAGATGCCTCGTGTAGAGGCGAAACACGTACCGTATTATCGTCGATGGCTTTCCTAGTATTTGGGAGTAGTGGTGCTGGGATTAGTGGTGACGGGATTAGTGCACGCAATTGAGGGAGGGCGGGAGATGCTCTTCAAACTAGGTAAGACACATCATTTTATATTATTGAGCAGATGTGTGCTACTTAATTCTTAACACCTTTAAAATAGTAAAGAAATGAAAAACGTAAGTCTGTAGGATTTTAGCTGGTAAAAGTAAAGCAGCACTTCTTCATCGCCCCAACCTTGTCCATGAGGATTTTTTCATGAAAAAGATATCACCCAATCAGATAAATAAAAGTCTCAAAACATCCCACAGATGGACATACAATTTAATTTAAAGGCGAAATGGAGACGAATGCCGTGGGGTGGAGGAATACATCATCCCATTAGAAGGAAAAATTCACATGGCTTCCGAAAGACAGTTTTTGAAGTGGCTGAGATCTACCTACGAGTGGTCCACCCCGGGCAAAGGCATCACCGGCTACTTTAGCGTGTGGTGACGGCTGAGGATCTCATCATGCGGTGGTAGATCTCGCAAGGGGCCGCCTGGCTTGCTACCACCCTCCCGTCAGAAGGTTGCACACTAAACTCGATCTGGTCTACCACCACCTTGAGACCGAGAATCCGCACCTATTCTTCTTAACGGATGGACACACAGATAGCAACTCCGTCTGATGTGGCGTACCTCAACTACCCGGGTTACATGCTTGAACATAAGTTCAAACAGCGTGCTGGGGTCTGTGTGTCCGCGACGACCGAGTGATGTCACCGATGTAATCGGCCAGTAGAACCACATGCGTTGCCCCGCTCCACAAGTCGCAATCACTCCAGCGGGCGTTCACCACTATTTGAACTCAATTATCGTCACTTAGCACAAACTATAATCGAACGCGATCTCCACCCGGGTCACAAAGTTTAGCGTTCCAAACGAAAGCACTTAGTACGATATTAAAACACGACACAAGCCACGCGTCGATGCAAATTAATGGCAATCGAAGTTAAAAAATCACTCAAGACTCAAGGAAAGTCTCGTTGTCACGTATACAAACAAAATATAACAACGCAAAGGAGGCAGTCTTAATGCGACGTAACGATTCTAACCTACACGGCCGTAGCTCACAAGGATTATTCTAGACTAGCTGGTACCGCCGTAGGCGCAAAACGAACGCCCCCACCCCCTCGCGCAAACCGGTTCCTCGCCCGAGACGAGCGCCTTGCAAGTTTCAAGTCGCCATGATTTGGCCTAAACAAACCCCCGTCCCGGGAATAAGGATTTATGTCCGCGAGTAAATTGGCAAACGGGATAGGGTCGCGACGGCACGTTGCAAGAGCGAATCTCCAACCAAAACCTCGGCCACCCTAGGCACCCCATCCGGTCCATACGATAACTTAACAATGCGCCCCCACGGCGCCATTACAAAGGCAAAGCGTTACGTTCTTTAACTAACACGAGGTCTCCAACCCGAGGAGGATCCGTCTTGTCAGACCACTTAACGCGCTGCTGCAAAAGATGTAGGTACTCCAGAGACCATCGGTGCCAAAAACTCTGAGTCATTTGTTGCAGCAGGTCAAATCTGCGCAACCGCGAAGAGTTTATTTCCCTTAAGGGATACTCGGGCAGGGCGTTAAGCGGCTGGCCAATTAGGAAGTGGACGGGGTTAGAACCTCCAAATCATTCGGATCGGACGAGAGGGGACAGAGGGGCCGAGAGTTGAGTACCGCCTCAATTTTACAGAATACAGTGGCAAGCTCCTCAAATATCAAAATAGTTTCGCCAATAACGCGACGGAGATGCGTTTTTGCAACCTTAACCACCGCCTCAAAAATACCGCCCCAGTGTGGGCAAGCCGGAGGGTCGAATTTCCACTGGATGCCCTCCTCGCAATACCTAAATAAGTCCTGTTGCTGGACAGAAATTCGACGACCTCTTTCAAATATCTACCTGTGCCCTTATAATTCGTTCCGCAATCAGACCGGATCAGGTCCGGCAAAACGCGACGCGATACGAAGCGGCCCAGCGTGGCCACAAAGGCTTCAGTGCTGAGGGCACTTACAAGTTCTAAGTGAACGGCCTTAGTGGCAACGCACACGAAAACGCACAGACAGGCCTTATGTGAACGCGCATTACGAAGGTTGGAGGACTTGACGAGGAAGGGGCCAGCAAAGTCGGTTCCGACTCCAGCGAATGGTCGGATGGCCCTGACGCGGTCGGTTGTTAAGTCACCCATCATAGGCTGCGATATGGTGGCCTTCAGTTTATAACAAGGTATACACTTAAAAATGACGCTCCGAATGGTGCGTCGGCCAGCGTAAATCCAAAACTCCCGCTGCAAAATAGCCGAAAGAGCGTTACACCCAGCGTGGGCATTCTGTACATGGTGGTGAGTTACCAGCAACCGAACAAAGGCGCCGTCCTTAGGGAGCAGTAACGGGTGTCGAGCCTCGTACGGCAGTTGAGAATTTTTCAAACGTCCACGAACTCGCAGCATCCCAGCGTCGTCTAGGAAGAGGTTCAGGCGGGACAGAGCTCCCTTGACAACGGAGCCCCGCTTCAAGGTTTCAATCACGGGCTCAAAATGCTCCGCTTGGACCATACGGGTCCAATGCATCAAGGCTTCGCGACGCTCGCTAGGGGACAAAACGGAATCAGAGATTCGGTTGGACGGGTCTCTCGAATTGCGGACAAATCGACGCAAAGAAGCAGTCACTCCTAAGAGCTTATCGAGAGAGCTGTACCGTTCTAACTGGGAGAAATCCCGAGTGGGCTTATCCTTGCCCACTCCTACTCGGGCTCGTAGGCCAGGCAATTCAATCGGTTCGGAGTATTTATTCTGGGGCCAGAATGACTGAGATTCAGTCAACCAACTGGGACCCCACGGGGGCTTCACAGCCGCGAGAAGCGTAGTCTGCGGGATTCAACTCCCCTGGGACATGTCTCCAGTTTAGAGACGTGCCAGAATTCTGGATTTGGGACACGCGGTTCGCCACAAAGACCTCAAGATTGTGAGGTGCAGCTCTGAGCCAACAAAGTACTATCTTACTGTCCGACCAAGCGTAGACGTCCGTAATGTCGATTACAGACTTCAAAGACGAGTGAACGTGGTTGAGGAGTCGCGTGAGAAGAGCGGCTCCGGACAGTTCCAATTTAGGGATAGTTTAGCGGGACCTAATGGGAGCAACCTTGCTTTTAGCAAGTACGAGATGGACGGAAGTATGGCCAGAAGAGCTCACAGTCCGCAAATATACGACAGCAGCATAGCCTTTATCAGAGGCGTCGTAAAATCCATGTAGGGTAGCCCTGCATTTCCCTGGAGGGAGGAAGCACCTTGGCATGGAGACCCGGTTGATGTCCGGAAGGGAGGACACAATGGAGAGCCACTCTCGCAAGAGAGCACCGCTTATAGGGTCGTCCCAACCCAACCCGGATATCCAGAGATTTTGAAGAAAGCACTTGGCCAAAAAATTACCGGAGTGATCCATCCATTAAGATCGAAGGTGCGGGCTACAGTCGACAGCACGGAGCGCTTGGTCCATGATTTAAGAGGGGGATCGAGTTTGACTCGATACAGCCTGAACAGGCTGATATTGAATGCCCAGCACAGTCAACAAATTAGGATTTTCAGGGTGCTCGAATAGATGAGGGTTTTGTTGATCCTCTCCTGGGAGGTCCTTCAAAATATGAGGGGAGTTCGACAACCATTTGCGCAACTCATAACCTCCGGACTTCAGGATGGCAATCAATTCGTCTCGCAATACAAGAGCCTCCTCGACGGTGGAGGCGCCCGTGCAAATGTCGTCCATGTAGACCGAAGTCTCCAAAATAGAAGCACCCCGAGCGTATCTTAGACGCTCTCTCAGCGAGTTCGAGGAGGGTTCGCATAGCGATATACGGGCTGGACCGGAGTCCATAGGTGGTGGTGTTCAACTCAAACACTTGTATCGGATCGCTGGGCTTCTCGCACCACAATATCAGCTGATATCGACGGTCATCACGATGGACCACTGATTGTCGAAACATCATCCGAATGTCGGCTACAAAAACCACTTGGTTGCGACGGAAGTGGTTCAAAATGTCGGATATGTCCTTGATCAATTTAGGACCAGAGTGGACACTGGTTCAGGGACACACCATTTGACGACGGGGCGGAGCCGTCAAAAACTACCCGAACCTTACTCCCAGGGGTCCTCAAGATCGCATGGTGAGGGAGGAAGTAGTGCTCCTGTGATCGCCAGTCGAAGTTGGACGGTGACATGTGACCCAGCTCTTGATACTCGCGCATGAACTCGACATATTTGTCGCGAAAGGCTGGGTCACGCCGCATACGGCGCTCCATGGAAAGCAACCTCTTTTCGGTCAGGGTACGAGATTGACCCAAAGGGAGCCGTGAGTCAAGAAAGGGTAAGCGAGTGACAAAACGACCGTCGACACGACGGCCGGTATTGTTCTGGTAGAACCATTCGCACTCACGGCCCAGAGGGTTGACTCAAGACACGTGTGGTGGGTCCTCAATTTCCCAGAACCGCTGGACGACGTCCGAAAGGGACACGCCCACCACAGAGAGCGGGTCGGCCGTCTGAGGAGGTGGAGACCACATAACCGGTCCAAAGAAACTGCCCAAATACAGTGGACATGGCTGACGAGCCATCGGGCTGTAGGGCTCGTATCTCGCCTAAAAAGATGAGCCCCAGCGCGTCGGCCCCCAGCAACAAATCTATAGGCCCAGGTTGGGACCATTGATGGTCTGCCGATCTCAAACCCGACGCACAACGAACCGCGCTGTAATTTATACGAACGTTAGGGAGAAAACCTACAAGTCATCGAGGACATTACTTTAACTAGAATGTGAAGGTGTTCGCTGGCAGGGCCAAACACCAACTCCGCTTGTCCCCTAGGAGCAGGAGGCTCGGCACCTCCGATACCTACCATTGGACGTGATTCAGAGCTCCAGGGGAGCCCTAGTCTTCCCACCAACCAAGTGGAGGCCACACTGCGTTGTGAACCGGAATCCAATAGAGCGCGAACCGTTAAACAGTCGCCACTCGGTTTGTACACCTTCACTGAGGCCGTCGGCAATAGAACAGTTTGACAAGTAGACTGTTGACGGCTCAAAGGTCCGAGCTGCCTCCATCGGACCGGCACTTGCCTGGTGGATTCCGCCTCTCCCTGGGCACGGCTCGGTTGCCAGCCCGTAGGTCGTCGACGGTGCCTGCTGCGTTCTCAATTTGCTAGCACTGCTCTTCCAAGAACCGCAGCAGGTCCCTGAAGGGCGGAATATAGGAGGCGCCGTCTCCACCGTACCTCTCCTAAAATGGATCCAAAGATCGAGAGGCAGGCGGGACAGCACGATGTGGAGCAACAAGAAGGACCATTCATCCACCGGTAAATCCAGCCTCAATTAATTACAGGCTACCACGACTGGATTTACGAGGTCCGGACGTAGTCTGGCCCGGTCCCTAAGCAGCGGGAGGTTTAGAAGCTGCCTAACGTATTGTACGTGTACGTGTGACCTTTGTTGGCGTACCTTCCGACGAGGAGGTCCCGGGCGGTCTGGTAGGCGTCGTCCGACAATTTCAAATGGCCGACGACGCCCAGGGTTTCCCCTTCCAGTGAGGCCAGGAGGTACGCCATCTTCTGGCTTGGTTTCAAGTCCCTCCGGGCGTTCACTAGGCTATCAAAAAGACCAACAAAGGTCAGCCAGTCGGAGAGGACCCCGGAGAACCTTGGCAGTTCCAGAGTTGGGAGTCGTCCCAACAGCTCCGGCTGAGTAGGCTGCTTACGAGGGGTCTCGAGCAGGCCACTCAGCCGAGCTTCACGCGCTTCATTAGCATACTTGGCCCCCGCCTCGATCAAGTCGTCCGTGAGCGAAAAGAATTGCTCATAGTCCGCGAGGCAGGAGTCTAGGACTCCCCGTTCCGCATCCGAGGCCAAAAGCTCAGTGCAAGCCTCCACAACTACGGCCCTTCGGGCCATGACCTGCTCGAGCCACTTCTCTAAACTATGGACCCGGTCGGGTCGCCCTATCAAGGTGTGGGCATTCGCGGCCAAGCGTAGCTCTGCCTGCAGGCGAAGCGCCGGTGGCTTGTGCGATGGCATCACTACTAAATACAAATTACTACTAAATTAAATTAAATACAATTACACTACACGGCAAGTACACACTACAGTCGGTCAGCAAAGATGCCCCGCTCAGGCGACCGACCCTTCGGCAATTTAATCTACTTACCCGAAATACCTCACGCGTAGGTACCTAACTCTAACTACACTCATGCTTGCGCAGCCTAACGGGCGTGGATCTGACCACCAATCCGCTAACAAAACAAAGAAAAATTATTACATTACGGCCAGGAGTGATTGGAGACACAATCAATCACGCTCTGCTACCAGAAAATGTTACGGCCCTCAGTTGCCCCGACATAAGTCGACTGGGCTAGGGCCCATAGTAACCCAACCGAGGGGAGGGCCCAATGGCCTATGGATAATTAATTTATAATCGCTGTATAAGCAAACACAAACTCACCTAGTTCCGGAGGTAGGGTCGACCACAAGGTACCGTCAGGGGCAAGTAAATGTTAGGTGTGAGTGGTGTAGGAAGGTGTGTAATGTAACCTGACGTCACCGATGTAATCGGCAATGGCAATCGAAGTTAAAAAATCACTCAAGACTCAAGGAAAGCCTCGTTGTCACGTATACAAACAAAATATAACAACGCAAAGGAGGCAGTCTTAATGCGACGTAACGATTCTAACCTACACGGCCGTAGCTCACAAGGATTATTCTAGACTAGCTGGCACCGCCGTAGGCGCAAAACGAACGCCCCCCCCCCCCGCGTGCAATCCGGTTCCTCGCTCGAGACGAGCGCCTTGCAAGTTTCAAGTCGCCACGAATTGGCCTAAACAGTTACTTAAATAACTATTAAAAGATGTTTCCGCAGTAGCCAGACAGTTTAGACAGTTCTAACACCTGGCCAGACATCCATATTATGGGGTAGCCGTAGCCGTAGTGAGATAGTTACCTATTTCGATTGATAGAAAAACACTCTTAGTCTATATAATTTAGCATTGTGCACTAACCTTTTGCTCATAACCTGGTATTGCTAACATAGTCCTCCCGGTCAACTCCATTTTATCCACTTCAATGTCCGAGATAGCACTCTTTAGTGCACATGACCAATTAACTAAGCGGTTCGCTCGGTAAATGTCGCCAGCGTCGTGGAGGCGAATGAAAGCCTCGTTCACAGCCCGACACATCGACGGATCCATCGTGAATCGAACTCGCGACCAGTCAAAAGACGAGCCTAAAGATCGGAGCTGGGAGTAAATACGATCTCCTTTTCTGTGGGAAAAACATTTTTTATCACACACTAGCAAATGCCCGTGATTTCACTCAATTGATATTTTAATATAATGTTATGTTTGCGATTATATCATTGAGCAGATTTTTCCGCTTCTCCCGCATAGCTGTCCAAGCCACTCAAAGCCATTATAGTCAATTTTCATACATGAATATTGTGTGTGGCGAGTATGAGAAATGATTCTTTCTCTCTATATACCTTCTACTTCAAGAATACCTTAGCATGTGTGGACCATTTTATTCTTTCATTTTTGTTTTAGGCAGATGAGTTTTATTTTGTGAAAATTTCACCAACTAAAACTTCCATGGTAAAATTTCATCACATATTGGCAGGGCCGTGGAACAGAATGTGCATTCTTAAATCTTCAGCTCTGCCAATATGAGACTCAGTCATCAGTAGATTTGTAAGGGTTGTGAAGAAAAAATAAATACTTTTAAGCAATATTAAAGAGCTGTTTTATGACTTACTCATTCTTCCAGTCCCATACCCGTTTAACAAACTCTTCTCTACCAAGATCATGCCTGGTTTTCTTCTCTTCCCTCCAAATCTTTTTCTCCACTACCACTTGAGTTGCAATACCAGCATGATCACAACCTGGATTCCATAGAGTAGTTCTGCCATTCATTCTAAGAAATGAGATAAATATATTTTAGTAAAAACACAGAGTAACATGTAATACTTTCGTGGGAAACACTAAAAATTAAAAACATTTTATTAATTATTATTCTATAAAAAAATACATTTAATTTTATAAAATGCATAGTATGGTGATACAAAAGAGATCACCGTTGATAAAATGAGTTTTATATTCATCATCATCATCATCATTACAGCCCTTCACACCACTGCTGAACATAGGCCTCCCCCAAGGAATGCTACAAAGCTCGGTCCTGAGCCACCTGCATCCATTGACTTCCTACATGTCTTAACAAGTCGTCACTCCATCTAGTGGAGGGCGCCCTACACTACACCTACCGGTACGAGGCTGCCACTCGAGAACTTTTTTCTCCATCGGTTGTCAGTTCTTCGAGCTATATGGCCAGCCCATTGCCACTTCAGCTTACTAATCCGTTGGACTATGTGGATCACTCTGGTTCTACTGTGAATATCCTCATTTCTAGGTTTAACACGCAGAGAAACCACGAGCATAGCCCTCTTCATAGCTCGCTGAGCGACCTTGAGCGTCCTCATACGGCCAGCAGTGAAGGACCATGTCTCAGATCTGTAAGTCATCACTGGCAACATGCACTGGTTGTACAATCTCGTATTCAGGGTTTGAGGTAAACCTGACAAGAAGATGTCTCGTAATTTCCCGAACGCTGCCCAACCGAGTTGAATCCGTCGATTGACCTCTCAGTCGAAGTTGGACTTACCAAGTCGGACTATTTGTTCTAGGTAAACATACTCGTCAACAACTTCGAGCATAGTGCTCCCAACAACTACCACCATAGGTGTGACATGGACATTAAACATTATCTTTGTTTTGTCCATGTTCATCTTAAGACCTATCCCTTGGGAGACACTATTGAGGTCATTGAGCATAGTGCTTAGCTCCTCCAGCGATTCTGCAATAAGGACTATATCGTCGGCAAATCGAAGGTGAGCGATGTGCTCACCATTGATGTTAATACCGTATTCTTTCCAGTCCAGTAGCTTGAAAACGTCTTCCAATGCAGCGGTGAAGAGTTTCAGGGATATAACGTCACCCTGTCTTATACCTCTCTGCAGTTGGATAGGTTTCGAACTCTGATTCTGTACTCGGACAGCCATCATAGCCCTACTGTACAAACACTTCTGCACTTCGATATACCGACAGTCAACTTGGCACCGCTGAAGGGACTGTAGCACCGCCCAAATTTCGATGGAATCAAAGGCTTTCTCATAGTCCACATACGCTAGGCAAAGTGGCAGATTGTACTCTTCGGTCTTCTGTACAGTCTGCCGCAGGGTGTGTATGTGGTCTATGGTACTGAAGCCTTTTCGGAAACCGGCTTGTTCGGGAGGCTGAAAGTCGTCGAGCTTGCGTGCGAGACGATTCGTAATTATTCCCGAAAACAGCACGTAGACGCGGCTCAGAAGGGAAATCGATCTGTAGTTCTTCAAGAGAGCGTTGTCGCCTTTCTTGAAGAACAAGACCACCGCACTTCTGCTCCACGCCTCCGGAATAGTGCCATCAGGGAGGACGGAATTTGAAAGCTTTTTAAGTACCTGTGTCCCACCTGCTTTCAGAAGCTCCGCTGTAATTCCATCCTCGCCGGGGACCTTGCCTTTTTAGTTGCTGGAGAGCCATTCTTATTTAGCTCAGACTGACGTCCGGGATATCATCGGAACAGTGTCGGATAAGACTTGCTCTTGGATCGTTACTCACACTTATGTTTGGCTCCAACGATGATGCGTACAGCTGCTCATATAACCTCTCAATCTCACTCAAAATCTCATGTGTCTCGGAAACGATGTTGCCACACTCAGTCTTCAGCTTTGAAAATTGGCTCTTTTTGGCAGAAAGATCTCTGGCAAAGACTTTGGAACCCTGGTTCCGCTCAATCGCTTCTTCAATACGAGTTGTATTGAAGTTGCGTAAGTCCCGCCGCATGTATTTGGAGACCTGTCTGTTCAGTTGCCTGTATGCTGTCAAATCTGCTGACGACTGTAGCTTCATCTCCCGTCTAACAGCCATGAGATTAAGAGTGTGATCGGAGAGTTTTTGCGTTCTTCTGCGGCGGGTCTTGCAGAACTTAGCTCCGACCGCATGGACAGTTACCACGAGCTTGTCATTCATATCGTCCACTACATTGCAATCTTCTAGGCACTGAAAACGGTTTTGCAACTCGAGCTGAAAGATTTCAGGATTTTGGGTTAGAGCACGAGAGGGATGGAGCGTTAACTTCATTAGACGAGACCTCTCCAACTTAACGTTTAGGTTCAGTGTGCGTCTAACCATTCGGTGATCGCTGCCAGTTTTCACCTTTGCGATCACTGAGACATCACTGAACAGTTTGCATCTGGTCGTCATAATAAAGTCAATCTCATTTTTTGTCGGGGCTCGTCCAATTTCTGTGGGGCCGCTTCTGGACGAAAGAGTTCCTTATTGTTAGATCCAATAAAAAACCGTAATTTAGGTAAATACGTGTATTGTGCTAGGTAGCAAAACTAATGACAAACTAGTTGACTTAACTAACATTATTTCTTAACAATGTTATGTAAGTACCCACATTCATAACTATTTATCACAATCCATGATATATAACATACCTTTCCCCCAAGCATGTACATACAATATTAATTTTTAACTCAATAATCAACTTCTAATACTTAACATAACCTAATACACTAAATATATATTTATATTAAAACAGGTAAACTTAAGCTATAAAATTAATACGTCTCTCATATGGTGACTTAGAATGAACATTCATTTTCTTCCTAATTTTTCCCCCAGAATAAGTTATTTCCGTATTAGTTGGTATACCTAACATTTCCGCCCATTTATCCTGACTAGGTATTTCAATAGTCTCTTCTCTTACATCATTATTGGTCTTATCTTTCCCTAAGTTATAGTCAGTTATTTCCTCTGTTAAGTCATTGTCCAATAGTTCACTGTTAACTGCGATATCCTGCTCTTCGGACATCTCTTCATCCTCTCTTGCACTCAAGTCAGACTGCCTTTTGTTAATTACTTGATCAATATGCCTATTTACTAAAGATCCATCATCCGTAGCAATATCATAACTAGATGGTCTATTTCTATTTACCACAGTTCCTGGTAACCATCTTGGCTCATTACCATAATTCCGATACATTACATTTTGGCCCGTCTTTGATTCCCTGTAAATTTTTTGAGCGTTACTAATAATTTGTTGTGTTCTCTTTCTTTGCTGGCAATTATTGGGATGTATTGTATCTAGCAAAGTTCGCAGGCGTCTGTTCATTAAAAGTTCTGCTGGACTCTTTTTAGTTGCTGTACAAGGTGTAACACGCAAACCTAGTAAAATGTTAGGGAGTTTGATATCCCATTGAACATCATCCATCTTGCGTAGTTTGTCCTTAATGGTTTGAACCATCCTTTCAGCCAAACCATTGGTAGCCGGGTGGTAAGGTGCTGTATGTTTAATTTTATTGGTTTCAAGAAATATTTTCATTTCTGTCGATACAAATGCATTATCTGAAACCAAAGTTTCACACAATCCATGTGTTGCAAACATATCCCCTTAATGTCGAATAATTGTTCCAGAGGTCATATTGTTAACCATAAAAACCTCTGGCCATCTCGAATAAGCAGAAATGTCTTATTTTGAAAAGGTCCCGCAAAGTCTACATTAATTCGAGACCATGGTTAAGTTGGTGTTATCCATTCACAGCTTGTTTTATATATGCCTATTTTTTAAACATTTTGAGCATTCACCCACTATGTAACCAATATGGACGCAGTTCACTGTCTGTGACTCTGTCCGGCCAACCGCTTAGTATATAATGACTTACTCATGATAAAGTTCGGTCTCTCTTCGTTACAGATGCTATGAGATCCACATCCACTGGAAAATCAGCAGGTGTCTCTGCCATAAGCAAAACATCACAAAGCTGTTGTTCTGGTTGATATGGAACTGGCTGTGGCCATCGACTTAAACCATCAGCATTTCCAATTTCTCTACCTAGCTTATAAACAATTTTGTAGTTGTGTGACGTAAGTATTAACGCAATTCTAGTTAAGCGAGGTGACAGGATCGCTGGCATTGGCTTTTGAGGATCAAATATACCAAGCAAAGGCTTGTGGTCTGTGATTATCGTGAAAGACCTTCCCATCAGGTAATTATGAAATTTAACTACCCCAAAAATGATAGCAGTGGCCTCTTTATCCAATTGGGAATAACGTCTCTCATGCGCATGCAAGGTTCTAGAGCCCATCGCAACAGGCCGCTCTGTTCCGTCCGCCATGACGTGTGACAATACAGCGTCGACGCCGTATTCAGAGCTATCACAGGTATGAACCAATGGCTTATTAAGATTGTAATGAACAAGGGTCAACTCTGAAGAAAGTAAACGCTTGGCAGTATCGAAACTATTTTGTTCTCGGTCAGTCCGTTGCCACGTTTGTGACTTATCAAGTAATCTATGTAGAGGGTCAAGTTTAGTTGCTTTGTGAGGTATGAACCTCTCATAAAAGTTATAGAGGCCTAAAAATGCTTGTAACTGTTGTATATATTTTTAGGTTTTGGAGTTTTAAGAATCGATTCAACCTTGCTCTGAGCTGGATGAATACCATCCGCATCAATTACAAAACCTAAAAACTCTACGCGTCTTTTAGCAAATTTACATTTATCTTTATTAAGACGTAATCCTGCTCTTTCAATACGCTCCAATACTGTTTCAAGACATTGAGTCATTTCTGTCAATGTGCAACCGCTGATGATGATGTCGCACGGCACGGCTACACCTGGTACGCCGGCTAGTAGTGCGGTCATCAGGCGTTGAAATATTCCCGGACGCCTTCACGCCGAATGCCAATCTGTGTACCACCACTTGCGTATATGCTCTGTCTAAATCAAGTGTCGTGTAATAAGAGCCACCTGCAATAACTTCAAAAACTTCACTAGCCGTGGGCATTGGGTACGTATCTGACTCAGTAGCTTGATTCTTGATAGTCTCCGCAAAGTCGTATGTCTCCATTTTTCTTTACTATAGGAACTACTGGTGTCGCCCATTCTGAAAAAGATAAAGGGCGCAGTAGCCCCTCCCCCACTAAACGATCGATTTCCTTTTCAATCCTTTCTTTTAACGCGAATGGCACTGGTCGAGCTTTGGCACTCTTGAGCAAATTTAGGAACAGTGTTAGACTTAATTTGTATGTTCACAGGGTTCTCTTTATATGTACCAAGCCTTTCTCTGAAAACTGTATTATATTTATTAAGCACTTTATCAATATGACATAACAATATACAATAACATTAACAGTATTTAAAATAATATCCAATGCTTTAAACCAGTTTAGACCAATTAGATTTGGGCCCATGCCTTTCACTATAACAATATTCAAATTACACTTAATGTCTTTAAATTGCACTTGCACTGTAGCTTGTCCCATTGCTTGTACCGGGGAGTTGTTCCACGTACGTAACTTATTAGGCAGTATATCTAGTATAGTTCTAGAGTGTAACTGCATCCATGTGTGTTCATTCAAAATTGAGAAAGCAGACCCAGAGTCCACCTCCATGATCACTGGCACACCATCCAATAGAAGTTTTATTCTATATGCCAGTAGCCGTGAAGTCAAACTGTCCAAGTTATAAATGCCATTTAGATGTGTGTCTAACTCTTGTGTATAATTCACATTGCCCCTACGGCTTTTCTTTTTAGCTGTGCAAATTTTTTCAATATGCCCCTTTTTCTTGCAAAAATTACAAACAGCATTTATGAAACGACACACATCGCCATGACGATCGCCACATCGGTAGCAGAATATAATATTATTTTGAGGTTTCATGGCATTGACATCCATCGACTCGCATGATGATGTTACAGGTGAAGTAGTGGGAATTGAATCCCTGGAGATGGCAAAGTTAGTGTTGGTCACACTTTGCATCATGCGGACATCACTCACTGCACTTTCAGATGATAGCATGGCATCCACTACATCCGTATACTGTAAATTGTCTTTTTTTAGCAATTCATACTGAAATTTTCTTATCACTCATACCACACACAAGTCTGTCACGAAGCATGCGTTCCAAGTCTGTAAAATTGCACCCTGCACTTATTTTTCTAATGTGTGCAATATATTCTGATACTGATTCATTTTCTTTTTGATCACATTTATAAAATTGGAAAGACTCGTAATCTCGTTTGGTTTTGGACTATAATGCCCAATAATACCCAATAATATGCCAGCGCAACTTGTCTACCTCTTCTTCCAGCTCCAGGATCTTCTCGTCAGTCCGCATGTTATATGTTGCCAGGTCAAGTCGTCGTAGGTGGCAACCGAACCTCCACCGGAGCTTCTTAGCTTCTGAGCCACCATAGCCAGAATAGCGGAGCCGGCGGGGACGTCTATTTGCGTCGTTAATCGTGAGGGGGTATATTGCGATATTTGCCACGCTAAGCGTTTAATAGTAGTTTTACGGGTCAAAAATGAGTTCATGGTATATTGAGGCAATGCAATTTATGTTTGTAGGCATCAGGTATCCCTTTATTTTTAATTACTAAGAGCTAATGTGCAATTGATAAGCTGTTAACTAAGATCAATAACCAATGATCCTATAACATATTTGAATGTTAAATGAAATTATAAAAAAATAATATATATGTAAAAGTGGAGTAGCTGAACAGGACAATGCTTAGTGTTTGAGAGACCTATGTATATTTAGTAGTGAACTTGTAATAAACTACAACAATAATTAATGATCCGATACTAACTCACCTGTGCCACCTGGTAATAGCATCCTCAACTGCATTAGTGAGTGCATGCCCAAGGTGTAAAGTACCAGTGACATTGGGCGGTGGGATCACCATCACAAATTTGCCCTTAGGATTAGGCTCTAATATCGATTTTCTCTGTAATATTAAAAAAATATTAATTATATGTAACCAAGTATAATAAAATAAATAGTCAAATATACTTATGATTTGTATAGGTTTTAAAATGTTGCAAAATATTTTAGAGGATTGTTCACAGTAGAAGCTAAGTTAGCAATAAAAATCCCCAAGACACACAATATAATATACTCATTAGCATTTTGTATTTTCAAATGGATATACTGCTATTTGTTGATCACCAAATATTGAATTAACAAGTGATGAGTTGCCAGTAATAACCTTCTTATAACAGTGTTTTTGAGTTCTATGGCAACTCAGGGATGCATAGGTTTTGACATGATTCCTGGTTAAGCTACATCTTCCCAGTTTCTGGTTCATAGATAGCATCATGTATAACCTGAATATCTTTGCCTTATTCTCCCATTAACCCTTTAACCCAAAGAAAATTCCACGGCACGCGATTGCACACAGCACTTTAAATCATTAAAACTTATATTTAGAGAGTACTTTTCTATGAAGAAATTTGAAATTATAGAATTAATACATACAAAGTTCTCTATCCTGTGGTCTAAATAAAAGTCAATTACTCTATGTATTTTTATTTTTATTCTACTGTCAATTTACGACATATTAAACCATAAAACACACCACTTTAAACCTTAAAAACTTATATTTATAGACCACTTTTCTATAAAGAAGTTTGGCATTATAGAATCTATACAAAATTCTCTGTCCTGTGGTCTAAACAAATCAATTACTTTATCGATTTTTTTTATCTACCCCAAAATTGCACCATTTTTGTATGGTCGGCAAATGTCGGAAATTGACAGTAGAATAAAAATACATAGAGTAACTGACTTTTGTTTAGATCACAGGATAGAAAATTTCGTATAGATTCTATAATGCCAAACTTCTTAATAGAAAAGTAGTCTCTAAATATAATTATTTATGGGTTAAAGTGCTGTGGGTGGGTGTGGTCGGATCTGACCGCTTGAATTTTGACGACACATCGCCTTGGTCAGATTCCGACCATGTGCCCATTGAAAGGTTAAATATTGATATCTTAATTATCTACTTTAGATGTGGTGCATTACTTATGATAGTTAGTTAAGAAAAATTATCCATGACTAAATTAGATTTTATAAATTTGTGTAATAATTACTTTTACGTGGTGGAGCCATGCTGCAGCTATATTGTGGTAGCAGCTCGAATGGGTCGGTTCGATTGGAGTAGGTCCACGCTCTCACAGAATACCAGCGTAAAATAGCAGCTTAATGCTGCTATGTTTCGTATGGTGTGTGAAGAGAACCAGAGACCCTTTTTACTGGAAACGAGGCATTCCATCTCAGTCCGCAGGGGTGACAACGCATTTGCATTTTGATTCTTAATCGAGGATAGATGTAGATGTCTATGGGCCACAGCATTCACTTACCATCAGGTGAACTGTGTGCTTGTTTGTCCAATTTATTCTATAAAAAAAAATTAGATTTGAAATAAAAACTCTTATGCTTCTATTAATTTCTATTCACTGTAACACAACAACTAATAGAAGTATTTTAAGGCAATTGAACAATTTTTTCTGATCTAGGAAATTCCATATCTGATAGTTCTTTTTGTTCTTTTTTTGGCAGTTTAGTAAAATTTGCCAATGACTTATTGAATGGAAATTGAAAGCTGATGAGTTTAATAAAAATAAGAGTCTGTGATAATACAATAATTTAGTAGCATATCAAAGATATTAGAGATGTTTCATGAAAAAGTTATACGGTTGTAGCAATATTTTATTTACCTCTGAAGTCAATTTTACAGTAGTTTACTATTGATAGTTGATTTAATTTACATAAAATAATACTTACTCCATGTTCAGGTTTGAAGAAACCTTGATTTTCCCACCATGCATACCAAGCTGCTTCAACATACTGTGGGCTGTAAGCATCAGGCATTGGTCCACTGATGTCTTTTTTTTCTCCAGGTGCTGTTTTAGCAGAATACACTACACTCTCTTTGGTCTCTTTAGCTTTTTTCTAAAGTAAAAAATATTTTTTTTGGAATTTTATTCATATTTTATTAGGCGAACCACTTAGTGCTTCAACATCTTACCATCAGGCAGCATAATTGTAAAGCACTTATAATATGTAAAATATTATTTCAGTGATTTAAAAAAAAATTGCATACCTATCTAATTTTTTTAAAAGTAATATTATATTTCTATAGTCTACTAAAAATAAAACAATACTATAGAAAAAGCAATGCAAATGAGATCATAAGAAATGAAATAACTCTTACACTACCTTCCGCAAGGTATTTTAACCTCACTCCAAAGATTAAAAAAATCCATTAACACAAATTTCAAAATAGGGCCTGGTGTACATAACAATATCAAACTTTGACTGTTCAGAAGAAGTAGTATACATAAAGAAATGATAGTTATGAATAAAAAAAAAAACAAAAAAACAAAGTTGCAACATAACAGACAACTATCAAATTTATTTTAAAAATTGTAACTATACCTCTGGCTTATCTTTTTGCACAGCTGGTGCAGTACTTTTCTTGTCCAACTTAGCTTTTAACTTTTCTAATTTAGCTGCTTTCTTTGCTTCTTTTTCCAACTGCTTAGCAGTTTTCTCCTGTGGGTGGTCTCCTGGACCATTCTGACCTTCATTGTCAGTCATGGTATTTGAACTATAAAATCGAACGACGTGGTGGTGGTGGGTTTCGGTACTTTTTCTTTTTATATGGGTAATTTGATTGATCGGTATTTAGTAGTGATCAAATGCAATGTCGGTACTTGGTACATTAAATCTACAGAATATAATACAATAAACCTCCGTGTATTTCAAAATAATCTTTATATACAAGCAAATGCAAGATAAGTTCACTACTTCACTATTAGACACCACGGAAATGACTGTGACAAGTGACAACACACAAGACGAGACACGACAAATTGACATTTGATTGACAAATGTTCAACTTAGGGATGTTCGATAATCATCGAAGTTAAAAATAAAAACATCGATGTTTTAACATCGATGTTGCCACTTGTCAAACATCGAAACATCGATGTCAATGAACCCATAATGACAGAATAAATAATGGTACTGCGTACAGAAGTTGCACTCCTTTGATATCTACTGCTTACCGACGTTTAATAGCCTTCATAATTATTATTAATCAGATAAATCGCACACGCAAGATAAATAAAACTTTATCGCTGCGCGTTAGTGTCCATATTACTTTGCATTTTTTTTTGTCACGGCGGACTTTCCGTCGTTATTAAGGGAAGTTAATAGAAAGTAAAAAATATGTTATGCACACACGGCTACACAAGTTATGTAAAACCAATGGGTAGCTCGCCGTCCAATCAAGGAACCGGGGTCCCGGGACTCTCTTAGCAGGATACCGCAGCCCTGGAACGCTAAGGGCATTTGAAGCATAAGCTGACCAATCATTGTACGGAAAGATCATACAAAGCGAGGCCAAGACAAACTGGTTTTGTATAGCTTGATGTGTAGCCTGATTGATTGATTATTTACACTTACCTATTAAATAAAATCCTCGTAAATGAATCCCATTTTGATCAGCTTTTACATTAATCGTAAAAGCTAGAAGCACAACAGTGTAATTTCTCTAAACACACTAAGAATTCGCCTTTTGAGTTCGGACGTATTACGGTACTTAGTTGCATACACTCGGCGCTTCACTTCTCCCCAAAGATAAAAGTCCAGCGGCGTAAGGTCGGGCGAACGCGCTAGCCATGCCACTGGCCCTCCACATTCTATCCATCGCGTTGAATATCGGCACGGCGCGCGGCGCGGGGGGGGTTAAATCAAATTTACACGTGCGACGTACTAGCGACGCAGCTACCCATTACAGCTAGCTACTGACACACTGAAACAGTGACGCTATGGGCTGTGTGCTGGTGGCCTTGATCGCTGAGCTGCGCGCTAGATCCCGCGCGAATAGCTGCCGCTACGATATGTTGACTAGAATTTTGTATATGCCTAGGGTGAAATAATTGTATGGAAAAATTGAGATTTGACTAAAAAAAATGTTATTATTTTTCATTGAATTTACGTTCTATAAGTGAAACCAAACCACTGGTTTCAAGGACAACGGTGTTTACACTTACACCCTGTATACTAAACACTAAACAAAAACTATTTCAACAACTATTTACATAAAACTATTTATGTAAACAGCGTTAAAAAACTTTAACATTTAATCGCCTCCAAGGCGCTAGCCCTGATTGCGTTATTTCACCCGGGCGCGTCGCGATTTTAGCTAATTATTTCACGCAGGTAGCAAGAGTGATAGAGGCCTGCCATAATCGATAAATAAAACCTTCCTCTAAATCTTAAATTAAGTCCCAAAGTAAATTTTTCGTACCGGATTTATGATTGTATAGGAACATTTCAAGATCAAAATAATAATATTCATCACCATCGACAAAAAATATAACAAATGTACTAGATATTTGCTAACTTCATCCAATTTTTTTAATCACTGTTCGACACAAAATTTTTTATTACCTTCTTCTATTTCATTAATAATAAACCATAAGCAATATTACTCATTTTTATTCATCTAATTTTAACCTATTAAATAGGTACATGTGCAAAAACATCGATAATGGCCAACTTCGATGTTAAGCTATCGATACCAACATTGATGCCATCATCGTCTGCCTTCATATACAAAATACTGACAATTCGATACCCCGTAATTGCGATGCCATAGAAATTGTAAATAAGCACACCCATCTTGGTCTAATCATTGACGATCGGCTAAACTGGAAAGAGCATGTAAATCGTGTTTGTGATATATTAAGAGGGATATTAGTAAAATTTACATTAATCGAACACAAAATACCTTACAAAACCTCTTTAATGCTCTATAAATCCTTAGCTGAATCTGTTATACAATATGGCTTGTCAAGCTATGGGAGAACCTATAAAACAACTAGACGAATATACTCACTTCAGCTGCGCATTTTAAAACAAATAGTCCCAATAATCTCAAAATTAACTTTAAAGATAATTATCGAAAACTATTTGTATTTTGTAAAATTATACCTATTCACGACAAAGTTGAACTAACATTACTAACTGAAAATTACTTTACTGAAAATTTTAAAAAGGTGGATAAGTTATTATATTCCGCACGCAGAACTGATAATTTAAAACTGCAATTACAAAGAAACCCCCCCCCCCCCCCCCCCCCGGGCCCCCCCCCCCCCCCCCCCCCCCCCCCCCAACCCATCCCCCTCTGAACCCCCCCCCCTCACCACCAACCAACAAAACCACCCCACACCCCCCCCCCCAGACCCCGGAAAAAAAAAAAAAAAAAAAAAGGGAAAAAAAAAAAAAACTTTAAAACTAAATATAATATCTTTACTTGAGTTTATGTTTACACTAAAACTATTCATCTTTGTAATCATAAATTTCTTAAATAAATAAAAATAAAAAAATCGATGTTTCTGCAACATCGAGCATCCCTAGTTCAAAATTACTCTGTGAGGCAAGAACATTTTTTTTATTTAACTGGCTTAATGGCTCTTGGTTCTAGCCCTTCTGAGCCTATAATTTCTTTCAGATTCTATCATTTCTTTCAGAACCTTCGTTTTTAATATTTTTTCTTCAGAATGTGCTGATGCGTCACATTGCGAAGTTTTTGAGTGATTTTGACGACAGCTTAACCCAGCGGACAGTTGATGACGACAGGTTGAGTACCTGTTTATTTTATAAGGCGCCCAAGTGATCGAAATAACTTGAGGTATATATCAACATCAAATCATTTGTTTCGTCGTTTTCTCTAATATTTCACACGCGCAGACAGTTAATTCACAAAGGCGCATCACTTTTACGAATCAAAATCCACTTCAAAGCTTTATTCAAGCGACAAAATAGGAGCGACAATCCGTCAACGGCCAAGTTCCCGCCAAAACTCCTGTCACTTCTTGTGTTAGCTTCTTGCATAGACTTATATATATTTTCAGTAAATTGCTCACTTCCCTAGTTTCAGCTTATTGGTTAAAATGTTGAGATATGATAATGTGGCTTAATCATGGATCGCGACGATCAATGAAATCATCCAAAAGTCAAAGAATCATTCAGGATCTTTTGTGTTGTAGTTTGCCCTATGCTCTTGTCGCGACGTTATTCGCGGAATTTTCATTTCCTCGTTTACAGTACTGAGCAAATCCTGTGCATTCATGAAAAGTTCAGCAAATTTTGAATCAATATTTCAGCAAACATCTTCAATACTCTTTATAATTAAATAGACATGTTGTAAAGCTGCTGCCAAATCGCATAGGGGAGATTGAAATATTTTGCATAGTGTCAGTGTGTATGGGAACAACATTCCAAAGCAAGATAAGCTTATGACAAAATCACTTGAAATGACATCTCAGAAAAAAATTAGCCCTTGACGATGTTTCAGAATCCATGTCAGTGCTTAAGTCGTCTAGTGTATCAACAATAGCTTTATAATTTTTTTAAACCTTAACAACATATACATAACATAAACACTCACGCCTGTCACCCAGAGGGGTAGGCAGAGACTACAGACTTCCATTTAGCACGATCCTGACATACCTTTCTCGCCTCTTCCACATCCATATACCTACGCATACATGCTCGTCGGTTAAGGGTACTCTTAATTTGGCACATTTTTAGTATATCGCCAATTTGGTCGACAAACTTCCGCCTAGGACGTCCCTCTCCGACTCTTCCATTCACTTCTGCAACATATATTTGCTTTGTCAGTCTTTCCGCATTTATTCTTTCTACATGACCAAACCACCGAAGCATTCCTTTCTTAATCCTGGTCACCGCATCATCTTGCAAACCACACTCTTCTTTTATCACACAGTGTCTCACCCTGTCACTCAGATTCAGCCCTAACATACTCCTTAGCGACCGCATTTCTACTGCATTTATGCTACTCTCGTGCTTCTTCTACCACACCCAACTTTCACTACCATACGTTAAAGTAGGGACTAATACAGCACTGTGAATTGCCATACGTGCCTTTTTTGACACATTCTGACTTTTCACAATAGAGTGTAGAGCCCCATTTACTTTATTTCCTGCATTCACTCGTCGTTCAATATCCTTATCATATCTCCCATCCCTGCTGAATACACATCCCAAATATACGAACTCATCCAATTGCTCAATTAAGTCTCCTTCTATTCTTATTTCACATACCGTTTTGCTTTCATCTCTTTCGAAAACCATCACTTTCATCTTACTTGCGTTCACTTTCATTCCCCTTTCTTTTAATGACCTGTTCATTAATGTAACCATCATTTGCAACTCGGCCGCCGACGACGCAAGAATGACTTGATCATCGGCGTACAAAAGGCATTTGACGGTTAACTCACCCATTCTTAACCCGCATTCTTCAACTTTCAAATTTTCCAAACAGCTGTCCATAAATAGGTTGAACAGACACGGGGAAGCTACACAGCCCTGTCTGACACCTTTATGGATGCCAAACCAGTCCGAGTAGACCCCGTTGATTCTAACACAAGCACTCGAGTCCCTATACAGAGACTTTAATGCCTGTATCAAACCAGCGCTCAACCTAAATGCGTTCAGCGTTTGCCATAACACATCCCTGTCCACTCTGTCATAAGCCATTTCCAAGTCCATGAACGCACAAAAAACTTTTTTGGTTTTTCGCCCAAAACTTCTCCGCGATCATGCGCATGGAAAAGACTTGATCTCTACACCCCATTCCCTTTCTAAATCCCGCTTGCACATCCCAAATTTTTTCATCAGTTTCTTTCATAACTCTTTCAATTAGAACCTTAGCATACAGTTTTCCCACAATGCTAAGAAGGCTGATACCACGGTAGTTTTTACAGTCCTGCTGTGACCCTTTTCCCTTATATATTGGGACTATCACGGCTTTGCACCAGTCTCCCGGTACCCGCTTTAGTTCCCAACATAAATTAAACAAGGTACTCTCCAGCCCTTAGCATTTCGAGTGAAACTCTATCATATCCGGCTGCCTTACCTACTTTCATGCTTTTCATTGCTTTCGTTATTTCATCTATACTTATCTCCCTATCTCTTTCATCTCCTTTCGGAATTTCTATTTCATTTAGTTCACACTTCTCCTCACTCATAAATACGCTTTCAAAATATTCTTTCCATCTCTTTAGACTCAACACTTCATCATTTAGGATACAGCCATTCTCGTCTCGTATCGCATTAAATCTAGGCTGTTTTGAAAGTCCCCTGGTATTTCTTACGAGTTTCCAGAACATTTTAATATTTGCCTGGAAGTTATCCGATATTCTTCTATCATTCTTATCCGTTCTTTCTTGCTTTTTCCTTTCAACTAATTCTTTTACTCTCTTATTTAAACGTTTAAACTCTGCCTTTTTTCTTTCATTCTCATCATTCTTACCGCTAGAATTACCAGCTTTGGTAGCTAGTAAATCTAGCCATGCTCTCTTCTTTGCTTCAACTTCCATACGTACCTCATCATCCCACCATAACGTATTGTCTTTCCTTTCATTCATTCTCTTACTAACACCACATACTTCGGTAGCTGCATCCACCAAACCTTTCTTAATACTATGCCACACATTCTCCAAGTCTAACTCATTCACACACAACTCATCCAAATTACTTATATTTTCTCTCAGTCTGCATTTGTACTTGTCTTTCACATCTTCATCTTGTAACCTCTCAATTCTTATACGCTGTAACGCAGTGGTAGACACAGATGCCGTCTGAATAAACCCCTAATTCGGCATAAGACCAGGTAGTGGTCCATCCCTACGTTGGACCCCCTGTAAACCCTTGTATCCACCACTGCGCTCCTCATTCTTTCATCCACAGTTATGAACTCTATCATGCTTCTATCATCACCTCTTTCCCAAGTATACATGTGAATCTTCTTATGACGAAAGAAAGTGTTCGTCACAAAAAGATTCCTTTCCACACATACGGTGAGGAGGCTTTCACCATTCTCATTTATACTTTCATCACCAAACGTTCCCAATATCCTTTCATAACCAAGCCTCCTCACCCCAACCCTTCCATTAAAATCTCCTAGCATAATAATATTTTCGTTTACCTTACACTTCATTAACACCATCCTTACCATTTCCCAAAACTGCTCCCGGATATAAGTGGCTTAGACATGTCTGGGGCGTAGACCCCTAACACAAACAACTTCTTTAAGTCCACTTTCATTCGTATTCATAGCAGTCTTGGGCTTACACATTCATACTCTTTCACACATTGGCCCATTCTTTCTGAAAGGATGACACCTACTCCCTGGCATGCCCGCTCGATCTCGTCTACACCAGACCAGTATGCGGTATACATGCCATGTGCAGTGACATCCTTCCCCTTCCTTTTCGTCTCATTTACACATAATACATCTATTCCTCTATCATACATCATATCGCATACTTCATCCATTTTATCATTCATTGCCCCACATACATTCAACGTAGCCAGACGGGCCTCTGCAATCCACTTTTCGCCTCTCTGGGAGACAGAACGTGACGGGTGGCGAACCTCGTCGCCGGTTTTCCTCCCGGAGATTCTTCGCACCCCTGCCCCATTAAAGGGGCGCCGGGAACTCGGGACCATTTCTTTTACTTTTTGCCTTATGGTGCGAAAACTAGGTTGTGGCATATTTTACGCCGCTACCAAACAGCGAGTAGCTGAGTCTGTTCTTTCGGCTTTGTCGCTCTTTTAGCACCACCCGGGTGAAACGTGTAGGGTGGGCCTAGGATTAGGTGGTCGAAGCTTACGGACGCGAGCGACTTATCCCCCCATCATTACCTTAACAACCCATCATGATTTTCTACTCAGCGGGTCTCACACATTGCCGTTAGGTTTTTCCATTGTCTTTCGGGGAAGTTTTTTTTAGATATTATCTTTTAAATACTTGTTCGTTTTGCCGAGGACTTGATAAAATATCCAACCGATTTTATAATTCCAATAGTATTTCGAATAGGCTTAACCTGGCAAGAATAACCCAGAGCTAAATTCAATCAATGTGAGCTGCAGTGAACGTATAAGGCTTATGGATTTGACTCACGAATTGCTGCCTGCACACCTTTAAAACTTCCTTTCATCGAAGAAGCTCCATCATCCCTGTCCGACTAAATATTCGCAATCTACTCCCAAAGATTTGTATTCTCAACTGTTACAAAAGTTAAAAAATCTTCACGCAAGATAAACCCATTATCTTTTGGCTCAGAATATCTTAGACAAATGGATACCTGTTCTTGTCGTGAAACATCAGTAGTTTCGTCAACATGGATAGGAAAAATTTGGCAGAATTCAATCCTTGCACAAAATTTTTCTGGAATACGAGTATTTCTCCACAAATTGCAATAAGTTCATTTTGTATGGTCGGGCTTAGATAGGGAGCACTTAACGTCATATTTTCTGTGTGCTTTATTAGGTTTGAGTCTCCACGTCTGCTTCTCATCCGTAAGATAGCATGAAAGTTTCCATCATTTGTTTCTGGCTCAGCATCATTACAAAAATTATAACACCACTTACTTCAATACTAATTCACAACACTATTATTTTACACACTGCTCTATTACTTCGCCTAAATCGCCTTAGTCGCATTGGATCACTTTCCAAGACAGATCTGCCTCTTCGTGTTTTTTTTTGCGCCCAAAGCAATAAGGGCAACCCTCCGGAAAGCGGGGGAGGGAGGCGGTGAATGCTCATAGCATTCCACGCAGCCGGCTGCGTGGTTATGTGGAGACTTTTACCCACTAAACACCGCCTTTAGGGACTGGCTTAACGATCTAGCTAAAGATCTTTAAGCCGTATCGAACTCAACCCCCCCTTGGGTGAAAGGGGGCGCTAGCGGCGAGTGTAGAATTGCTGTCTAATTAAGGCAGCTTACGAATGGGATGACTAATTATTTTGAATTTGAAGAAGGTGTTGGTGCTCGGTAAGCGCGAGCAGTCGGTCCTGAGGGGACTGAGAAGCGCGCTGTTTGCGTGCTAAAATTGCGATCTCTCTTCCGTCGATATTGCGGATAGCAGTGTATACTGTATCTACGTTATCGGCGTAAGAGGGGTCCGGCTGATGTCGGGGCCCTAGTGGGCGAAAGTGAGGAGGCCTGTAGGGTCCCTGAGGGGGGCCGATATAGGTCCTGAGGTGACTGAGAGTTGCCCTGAAGGGGCATTTTGAATGGGAGAGCCGGGAATGTACGGTCATTGACCGGTGGCGGAGCTTTTTCGGCAGCTTTGTTGCCGAGATTGGGGCGAGGCGCGCGAGGGCCGCCTCTGAAGTTGGCCGTATGGCCAGTCTGTCCGCAAAGGACGCAAGCGGGTGGGTACTCGGTATCACGGGGCCGAGGACACTCTTTCGAGCTGTGCGGGTCTAGGCACTTAACGCACCTGGGAGGGGCTGAGCAGTTGGCCGCCACATGCCCATAGATTTGGCAGCGGTGGCACTGCGTTGGAAAACCGCGTCTATAGGGGGCTTCGACTTTGACTCTGGACAGGCCGCACACAGTGTGTACATGTCGGAATATATCTTTAGCCTCCGGCACGTTGGACAAAATGAGGAGGGCAAGCGAGTACCTCTTGCCCCTACTGCTGTGCATCTTGTGCACAGCCTCAACTGGGAATCCCTGGAACTTAAGGTCCTCCAGGATTTCCTCGTTAGCGAGTTCAAAAGGAACTCCGCGGAGGACAGCCCTGACTTTACGTTCTTCAGGGAGAGAGTAGGTGTGATAGGGCACACCTTCGGATGTGAAGAGTTTGGTGATGTTCCTAAAGTCTTCCATAGACTGCGGAACGATTTTAATTGACTCACCAAGGTTGGTGGCTTGGTCATATTTAAAGCCTGCGTCGTAACAGGCTTTAGAAAGTCTAGTAAATTGCGCCTTGTCCCTGTGGAAGACTGGGGGCGGGACCTGTTTGTTTGTGGCAGCAACGGGGGCTGCGTTGGAGTTAGCAGGCGCGGGGTCTGCGGGGGCGCTGGCTGCGGCGGAGGCTGTGGGGGCGCGGGCGGCGACTGGTGCTGCCGGGACGGGAGGTGTGCGAGAGGTCGCAGCGCGTTTAGAGCCGCGCTTGGATTTCACTTCCGTGAAGGGGGTCGTGTCAATAACTGATTGATCGGAGTCTGGTGAGTCCGAGGAGCAGCTACTGAATGAGGTGATTGACGTTTGAGCGGACCGCTTACGGTTGGATGAAGAAATTTCAGACACGGTGTCCGAGTGCTCCACGACTTCGGAGTCTCGGGCCGCGACGGAGGTCGGGGACACCTGCCTTAGGGGCGAGAGGAGTGAGTGCTTTGGCGATAAATTTCTCGTCAATTTTGAAATATTGGGAAAGATGGGCTACAACTTGATTAATGTCCATGGTGGACAAGTTGGGCGGACAGGGAGGTTAACGTTGTATTCTAAGAAACTGGGGTGCCTTTGTTCTGAGGAGAACAAAGGGCTTGCTCTCAAAAGAACAAGTGACGCCTATTCCAAGAAGCAGTAACACAGTAACACAATATTAACAAAATAGTAACAATATACAATATAATTAACAAGGAACCACAAACAATAGAAATAACAAGAACAATAAACAGTAAAATAACAATGCAAAGCTAGATAGTCACTCGGACCTCAACAACGACGACAGCCCGACCGGTATGAACGGGAGAGCAGAAGCGCGCGAGCGAGAGGGGCGCTGCCGTACAGGGACGGGAGCGCTGACTGCTTGACACGAACGCTTGAGAGCGGCGCGGCAAGCGGAATGCCTCTTCGTGCTCGACGGCTCGCTTATATATTCCGCACACTTGGCGCAACAAAACATCGAGAATAACCCGTCTCATTCTATGCTTATTGATTATTCCCGAAATGCAGTTCGAGCACGTCCCCGAAGTTGCGTTGCTTGTGTAATTAGCGTAGCACGTTGTTTCGCCGTTCCCTAATAGATGTCGCTGCGTCGGTATCATAATAAAAATAACAGAATGTAAGGAATTTTGTTTTGTGGTTATTAACTATTATGTTGAGTAATATTATTTTTTATTTCGGGGGAGGGGGGGATCAATCCCCCTTGATGCCACCTGGCTACGGCCTTGACTTGAAAATTAATTAATTGAGAAATAAAAAAGCATGCTATAAACTTTATAAAAAAGAACTAATTATTAAAACACAAACAAAATAATTGAGTCCTAATGTTTCATACCTTTTGTGCATTCAAAAGTTATCCACTCCATAGATAAACTTATTGAACGCAGTTATATTTTAATAAATCAGTAACGATAAACACAGTGTCGAATGAATACAGACCAAAGATATTATAAATAACTATAGACAAAAAACGCAACGCCATTTTGAACATTTTGACCACTTGTCATTGCTAGGATATTAACTTTAGAGAAACGATCTGTACCTAAGCATTGACTTACTTGATTGATTATTTTTTACATTAGCATGCCATTTCGGTCACTTTTGTGGATTACTTATAACAAAGTATCTATTTAATTAAGGTCTATCGATGTGGTATCCTTATACCTGATGCCCAAGGTGCCTGGAAGGACTCACGCGACATTGGTCGTGTGCTTGCGTACCAGAACCGCTGGGTAAACATCAAGGACTGGCTACTACTTAAAGCGGATAAACAGACGGACGGGTGGTTACTCGTTGTTTCGGTGCCGGAGGATCATATCCCGACCCTGATGACAGCCGAGCGCCGTCTCACATGTGTATGTGGGGCGGTATACGTTAAATTCCAGGGTCATGGAGGAAAATTCGTTGTTTCCCCACCTAGCAAAGAGGCAGAAAAGAACCCGGAAGTCATGGATACCGTGGCCATGGTTGCGGGTACATCGAAATCACTGGATGTCCAGTTCAGTGAAAAAACTGCCTGCACAACCGAGCCGAAGCCTCGAGTGGAAACTGAGCTCAGCGGCAGCTCACTGAGCGACGAAGAGGACTGCATTTTGCCGTCCAATTCCGACTCGGTGGCTGACGATGAGACCCGAGATCTGCTGGCAGGCTTATTTTTAGGCGGAGACGGGGATGATGCGATCGATGATGGCGTGCCCTTCGTCCAAAACTAGCCTAGTGCAAGCCAACCTCCACCACAGTGAGACAGCGTAGGCTCAATTACGCAAGTGGTTGGAGTCACAAAGGACGGCCATAGCTCTAATCCAAGAGCCATGGGTTGGGGCTCGTAAAATTAAAGGCCTAAACAACCTAAGAGGTAAGTTATTCTACAACTCTGAGCACGACAAGCCAAGAGCGTGTATTTGTACTACTAAAGATATCTGTGCAAAACCATTAACAGATTTCTGTTCCAGAGACATGTATGCCGTAGCATTACAAAACACACAGGAGGAAAGGTTAGTCGTCGCCTCGGTCTACATGCCTGAGGAAGACACCCCTCCCCCTCACGACCTCGTCAGGTTGGTGAATTTCTGTGAGAGGGCCGGACTAGAGGTTGTGATCGGGACGGACTACAACGCGCATCATCCCCTTTGGGGAATGGAAAAACCTAATGAACGAGGTAAGGTTTTAGTTGAATATTTATTTAGCACTAACTTAACCATTTTAAACACTGGTTCTGAACCAACCTTCATAAATAAACGCTGTCGTACAATAATCGACCTCACACTTGCAACAGAAGGAGCAGCTAAGCTAATAACGGGATGGCATGTGTCGAAAGAGGCCTCATGTTCAGACCACAGATGAATCTGCTGCGTACTACAGGTCGATATCCCCGCTATACCACCATGGAGAAATCCCCGCAAGACGGATAAAACAAAATACCTCAATAGCCTGACGTCTTCTCTCGCGGATGTTGGGAGAACTAATACCATAGCAGATCAATCGCTCCTAGAAGAACAGGTAGCAGCTGTCACTAAAGCCATGATCGATAGCTACCATGACTCATGTCCAGTAATCACTCCACCAAAACATGCTGAGCAAAAGCAACAGTGGTGGGGTAAAGAACTAGACAGGAAACGTAAGAAGGTAAGAAAAGCCCTAAATAGGGCAATGAATACCTCAAATGATGAAGACTAGCTTCTATATAAGAAAGCTAAGTCTGAATACAAAAAATGTATCAGGTATCAACGCTCAACAGGGTGGCGCAAATTCTGTGGTAGCATAGAAACCTGTGAACAAGCAAATCGGATAAGGAAAATCCTAGCTAAACAGAACACGCCGGGATCTATCTCTTTAAAGAAACCCGACGGAAGCTACTCAACATTGCCGGATGAAACCCAACGCATCCTAATTGATAATCACTTCCCAGGTTGCTGTGTAGTTGAAAGGGTGAACCGGCATAAAGATGCACGGACACCAACAAAAGAAGACTGGGAATTAGCACAAAGAGTGGTGACGATGGACAAAATCCATTGGGCCATTCATAGTTTCCAACCCTATAAGGCAGCAGGACCTGACGGCTTATTCCCGGCACTTCTACAGTGGGGGGTGGGGGGGGGGGGTAAAGTCCTAATAGTCAGACTTGTTGCCATAATGAGAGGATGTATGGCTCTTAAATACTATTACATATTATATATAATTCCTAGGGGATGGAGGGAAGTGAAAGTCACGTTCATACCCAAACCAGGTAAGAACGACTATACAGACGCTAAATCCTACAGACCTATTAGCCTCACATCCTTTCTCCTAAAGACGATGGAGAGGATGTGTGAACGGGAGTGGAGAGGGTCGGCGACTCCGTACACGAAAAACAACACGCCTATAGCTAAGATAAATCAACAGAATCGGCACTTCACCAGGTAATAACAAAGATTGAAGAGGCCATCCAGAACAAAGCAATATGTCTAGGCTCCTTCATAGACATAGAAGGTGCTTTTGACAGAACAAATTTCTCCAGCATAAAAGGTGCCCTAAGTAGACATAATGTTGATTTCTTAAATTTACGCGAACACTACACATTGAATAAAACTAAATTTACGGATTCTATCGCGTTTATTTAACTGATTTTACTTATTTTTTAATTCCCGACGTTTCGGGTGCTTTACAGCAACCATGGTCACGGGGGGGGACTGAGATGTTTGACGTCCTAATGTCATTGTTAGCCCGGCTACCTTCAGTTTTTAAATATTAATTTTTGGTCCGATTTACGCAAAACGAACTTACAGTATCTTGAAGTCTTGCAGTGGTATGCTTGGGTTTGGGTTTAATTTTGTTAATTATAGGATCCCAAGCAGATGGCAGCACCCAACCATCTTCTCTATTGAAATTAGGATGTTTTTCAAGACATAATGTTGAACCGGCACCGATTGACTGGATAGTAAATATGCTCAGTACACGAACAATAAAGATTGCTGGTGAATCTCAAACAATTCAGATCATGAAAGGATGCCCGCAGTGTGGGGTTCTTTCACCTCTCCTGTGGAATATGGTCATTAATGAACTCATCAGCAAATTAAACGCTAACCATTTCTACACAGTCGGTTATGCAGATGATCTGACAATACTGGTCTCTGGTAAGACAGCAAGCATTGTGTGCGACCTGACCCAAGCGGCTCTCCGTTTTGTGGAGAGATGGTGCAGGGAATATGAGCTAACCATTAATCCAAATAAAACGGTTATAGTAATGTTCACACAAAAACGAATGCTGAATAACTATCGTCTTCCAAGTCTTTTCAGCACAAAACTCCAACTTTCTTCCGAGGTAAAAAACCTTGGACAGTAAACTTAACTGGAACAAACACACAGAAAACAAAATCAGCAAAGCTAGTTTAACTTTCTGGCAATGCAGAAATATGATTGGCAAACGATGGGGTTTAACGCAAAATTATACTGTGGCTGTACAAAACTGTAATTCGGCCCATGATCACATACGGCTCTCTGGTATGGTGGACCAAAACCAATGAAGCCACCACTATACCAAAGCTTCAGCGTTACCAGAGATTAGCTTGTATGGCTGTCACGGGCTGCATAAGGACTACACCAACAGCAGCTTTGGAGGCTATGCTGGAGCTAACACCGCTTCATCTATGTAGATGTATATGTATACAACAAGAAGCAACTTTAGCTGCCATTAGACTCAAGACCCTAAATCTTTTAAGTAAGAGTAGAGTCCCCCATACAGATATAATCGATAGAATTTACTCAAAAATTCCTATCTTACAAGCCAAGTATGATAGGATCCCAAAACAATTTGTATTCGATAAGAAGTACAGGATAAAATTGAAGGAAACTGACCATCGGGAAGGATTGGGTCCAAGAGAGCTCAAAGTTTTCACGGATGACAAATGAAGGTGTGGGGTCTGGGGCTTTCTCTGAAGACCTTAACACATATGCACACCGCTGGGTACCCACAACACAGTCTTCAAGGCTGAATGCATGGGTATCATCCAAGCGGCCATAGCAATAGATGCTAGGAAGGTGAAAGACTTCTCCATCAGAATACTGACCGACAGTATGGCGATACTACAAGCTCTGAGTTGCAATGTGACGAACTCGGGACTGATATACGAGTGCCATCAACGATTGAATGAGGTATGTAAGCACAACAATGTGACTCTGCAATGGATCAAGAGACACAGTGGTTCTAGAGGCAACGATGCAGCAGATGAACTTGCCAGAAGGGGATCGGCCCTAGCAACTATAGGGCCGGAACCAATAATACCAATCCCCTTTGGCTACGTTCGTTCACAGGTACGTAGATACTTCAATAATTTACACGCTCAGCTTTGGAAAAATTTAGTGGACTGTAGACAAGCTAGGGAGGCCCTACCTGAAATAAACAGTCGTCTAACCAAGGTTCTAATGAGACTGAACAAGCCACAGATCAGGATAGTAACAAGTGCTATCACAGGACACTCTTTAACAAACATTTGTTCACCATAGGTGTTACCGACAGCCCCCTGTGCAGGGCATGCATGGGAGAGGAAGAAACGGCGGCTCACTCGTGTTGCTGACATGTCCAGAAGTCGCTTCATACAGGGCTAAACATCTCGGCACGCCGGGATCGCTCCCCCGAAGTTGCTTGCAACATCAAGGGACTGCTTAGCTTCTTCGGGGAGATATGGCTCGAATAAGCATATTATTCCTGCCCACACGCAAAATACGCTAAAAATGTAAAAGTGCGCGTTCGGTGCTTATTCAAAAAGCCGATATAGCCGCATGGAGAGAACGCTACCTGCGCCGAATGAATGAGAACAATGACCTCGGCGCAGGTAAAAAACCAGTTATCTACCTGGATGAAACGTGGATCCATTCCCATTATACCGTCAGCAAATGCTGGCAAAACAGCACAGATAGCAGCGTGAATAAAAATTTTAACCCGGGTCAACGGTGGATTCTGGTGCATGCTGGAGGAGAAAACGGATTTATCCCAGATGCAGATTTGTTATACAAATGCAAAAGTACTACTGGCGATTACCATCATGAAATGAATACCGATAAATTTTTGAAATGGCTTAATGAAAAGCTGATACCAAACTTGCCCCCAAATAGTATAGTCGTCATTGACAACGCGCCTTACCACTCAACGCAGTCGGGCCCAGTGCAATAAAAGGAGACATGCAACTGTGCTGCCTGACAACAATATTCCATTTGATGAAAAAATGAGAAAAAGAGAACTCTACCATATTATAAAAAAGGCAAAGCCGCCCAAGCAATACATTGTCGATGATTTAATGAAACGACATGGCCATGAAATTGTACGTTTGCCACCCTACCATTGTGACCTCAACCCCATTGAATATGTCTGGAATTTGATCAAACAGAGGGTGGTATACAAAAACGTAGACCAACAAGAAAGAAAAATTGAAAATCTCACCAGAGATGCAATAAACTCCATCACAGCATCAGACTGGAAAAAAGAAGTTAACCATGTCGAGAGACTACAACAGGTCAGTTCGTAAATAAATTATAAATCTAAAGTATGTATGCATGTATGTATTTATGTTTGTATTGTGATGTTAAATAAAAAAATATTGGTACTTTTTTGGAGGTACATATTAGTAATTCACTAAATTTATAACACTATTTAATTTAGTTTCAGGAATACTGGGCAAAAGATGGCCTGGTTGACGACGTACTGCAGCAACTTGTAATCGATCTTGGAGAAGAGAAGTCATCCGACAGCGAGATCGAAAGTGAAGAAGAAGACAGTTTAGACCATGATATTGTACCAATTATTTATAGTGAAGATGAATTTTGAATAAATATTTATCTATCAACATAAAATAGTTTTAAATTATATTGTATAAAAAAATACATGATTAAATATATTGCAAGACTAACAAATAAAACCTATGCTCCAAAATCAAAAATATAGTTTTTATTTAGCTACATGCTTTTTTCGCACCATACGTGACCGCCAAAATGACGTCATCAAAGCCATGCGTCTAGTTAATGCGACCGCGTTGTAACTGAATGTCCATGGATGTGACAATACTATGATCGCACTTTAGTAATTTAAAAAATAGTACCCGGATGACCGAGCTTTGCTCGGTTTTTTAGGTTACATTTATATACAAATTACATGAATAATAGTTTTTAATCTTATTGAAAAAACTTAACTGCGATCTTTAAGCTGCGCACGAAAGACGTGTTCCAGGTGAGCGTCGCCATATCTCGCCTCCAATGCCTCAAGGAGCTGCTCATAAGTCACTTCCTCACCGAGAGCTTCCAGAACAGTTAAGGCCTGGTCGGGCAGGCCTAGTATGAGAGCAGTCATGGCCTGACTTAAAAGTTCTTAATTTAGGATACACAGGCAATACAATGACAGAGAGAAAATACAGGCAAGACAATGGAATAAATTCCAGCCGTTTGCCTTCATAACAGCCTCGAATTGGATTTAGTAGGCTGACCAGGAAGAAGTCCCGTCGAACGGCGGCACTTTGAATCCACGTAGCGAAGGTGTTGTAGCTACTACGGGAGCTGTTGTTCCATCCCCAAGTTTGAGGTCGTCCAGCGTTTTCTTCACGTCAGCCATCACGTTGTCAACCCGATTGTTCACTTGGTCGATTCGGGTTTCAGATTTCTCAATTCGGGTTTCAGCTTCTCATGGATTTCAGCTTCTCAAGCGGATGTCATGTTGAGCAACCCTATCCTTCACCTCCTTCATCTCCTTCCCAAAGGTAGCGTGAAGGTCCTTCATAAAGAGCATCTGCTCTTCCAACCGACGGGCCTGTTCCTCTTGTCCGCCCCGCAGCTGCTCTTCCAATCGGCGTGCCTGTTCCGCCTGCTGGCGGGCCTGTTCCTCCTGCCGACGAGCCTGTTCATCCTGTCGGCGAGCCTGTTCCTTCTGCTGCTCTTTAAACCAACGGTCCTGTTCCTCCTGTCGGCGGGCCCGCTCCTCCTGTCGGCGAGCCTGCTCCTGCAGCATCACCATCAGAGCACCTAAGTCAGGTGCTGCAGATGTAGGAGCTACTGATGGGTCTGCAGCCAGCGGCTGGCCCTCCAAAGTCTGCGGCGTTGCACCACGAAATCTTCTTTGGTCCGTCTCCTGCTGGCGTTGACTTCGGGTACGGACACCCTCCGTTTCCTCCTTAGGTAAAATCGGCATGTTTTTATCCCACTTCTGACTATGGTTGATAAGGATTCCTCTTCCTCATCCTCATAATGCGGAAGTTCCTCATTTTTTAGCGATTCCTCATTCTCTTCCACATCCTCAAAATCAGGCATAAAATATTCCCCTTCCTCTTCCACATCCTCATTAATTAAGAGGAATTTATGAGGAAGTGTTGTTGACGTATTCAATGTAAATAAAAGTAATCTCCGTCTTTTGCTCGCTGCATTAGGTACTTTCACGATCAGGCTTGAACGTGTTTTAGAAATATAACACAGCACGCTATTGTGTGTGTCACTGTGTGTGTGTGTGTAGTACTGTAGTATACGTACCCATCCCACTGTACCCACTTAGCCAGTCTTAAATTTGTTTTGTTTTTGAGTGGTCGTACACTCGTACGTAACTAGAACTACGTAAGTCGTAATTAGGTTTATTGTTAAGTTAAAAAGTTTATGAGATGAGGCCAAAATGTAGTGCTGTATGGACGTATACGAGCGACCGCTGATACTATTAGATATAAAATATGTGACCAAACATATTCAAGGAAAAGGCGCGGTACTTCGGGGTTAAGAAGTCATCTCAAGTCACGCCATGAAGTAGAATATGCCGAGTATGAACAAAAGGATACAGCATTAAAAAAAGCCGCGGTTGATAAACGCAAATTGTCGGAAGAGACTCCTCTTCAACAGGCTAAGAGACAAGTAACTTTACAGGAGGCATTACAAAGAGATCAGTATTGGGATACATCTCACAAAAAAAGCTGCGAGCTGGATAATTTAATTTGCGAAATGTGTAGCTCTTCAAGATTTACCATTTAATTTTGTTGAAGGAATTGGCTTTAGACGGTTGATTCACGCTGTTCAGCCAAAATATAATTTAAGAGGACGTCAAAGTTACACATCTCATTTGTGTAATTATATTTATACTAAATTAAGGAACAAGGTAAAAAACTTAATTAAAGATTTGCAATACTTATCTTTTACCACTGATATATGGACTGAACCTGGAGCAGGAGTTTCGTTGCTGAGTTTTACAATTCATGGTATCAACAATGACTTTCAAAGAGTATGTTTATTTCTTAAATGTGTCCCACTCGAGGAACGACATACGGGCGATGTAATAGCACAAAAATTGGACGAAATACGAGAGGAATGGGAGATTCTCCGTCAAAAAATACATATTTAAAAAAAATACACCATATACCGCGATGGTGGTTCTAACATGAAAAGAGCGGCCCGCGTGTCACAGATTAACGACATTGATGGCAATATACATCAATTGCAATTGTGCATACGTGCGGCCTTGGCGATTGATGAAAATATTTCGTTATTGTTGGCAAAATGTAAGCAAATCGCGACACATTTTAACCACTCAATAATTGCCCAAAGCGAATTAAAAGGTTTTCAAGAACGTCTGGGTCTGCCTCTGCTTTCAGTTATTCAAGAGTGTCCTACAAGATGGAATAGTATGTTTAATATGATTCAACGTCTAATTGAAATAAAGGATGCCATAGTACTTTATACCTCACAACATACAAATTTGCCGCAGTTTACTCCAAACGATTGGCTACAGCTTGAGAGCTGTGCAACAATCCTTAAGCCATTTGAAGAGGCCACCAAGACCATGAGTAGTTCCGAAGCCTGTATTTCATTCGTGATCCCTCTAATCCATGTCTTGACCTGTAGATTACAGAATCTATTGAGACATATATAGACAATATAAATAATACTGACCAAACTTGCGGGAATATAATTCAAAAATTGATAGAAGAAATTACCAATCGCTTTGGTGAACTCATAATAATAAGATCTACACAATCGCTACTTATTTAGATCCAAAATATAAGACTAAGTTTTTTAATGAAATCACTAAAGAAAGTATTGAATCCGAACTGATTTCTTTACGTCAAGATCAAGAAGGCCATGGCGCACAAGCACAACCACAAATACAGTCATTCGAACATGATGTTATTCAACACAATCAACACAATCAACACTTTCATCATACCGATACCGAGACCCTACCATCAACGAGTTCTGGAGCTAACTTTTCTACAGGCAGATTTTTACAATCAATGTTATCTGAGATGCTGGCCTCAGCTCCTAATGGTGACGATGAAGAAAGTCCAATCGCACCCATCGACAGATTTCTTATCCTGAAGTCACTAATAATTAATTATATTAAAGAGAAGAGAATAGGTCTTCAAGAAGACAGTCTTTTGTGGTGGAAAATAAACCCCAAATATTTTGAACTTTACAGAGCTGTGCGCCAGTATCTTTCAGCCCCTCCATCAAGTGTCCCCAGTAAGCGCCTTTTCAGTGGCGCTGGATTAGTTTACGACTGAGTTAATTTTCGTTAAATTCAACCTCCCTATTGTGAATTTTAACTATTAAATTGTCTTTTTTTCTTTCTAAATATTAAAGGGCCCATTCGCAATCTTTCTTTTATTTAAAATTTCAATTCCAAATCACAGGTTCTATATTCCTCTTCCGCATCCTCTTCCTCATCCTCCTCCTCATATCCTCATCCTCTTCATCTTCCTCAAAACGTATTTTTAATAGTTCCTCATCCGCATCCTCTTCCTCATAACCACTTCCTCATCAACCATACTTCTGACACCAATTGTTCCAAGCTTGAGGTTCGTGACAATAAAAATTGCCGATAGAATTACCTAAATTAACACTTTAATTTTCTTTACACAAATTAAAACTTAAAACACTAATAATTAAGCACACTGATTCACTTTATTCCGCTCCGAAGCATAGCTTGTCTCGCCGAATTCAATACTTCCCCGATCGCATCTTGCAGCGACTATAAATACAAATTAGCACCGAAACATCCAGAATATTCAAGTAAACACGCGCAAGGCGTCGAGAGTTCGAGTGTCAGCTTCTAGAAGCTTAGTTCTTCGTTTCGAGACTAGGTGGTGCTGCTGGTAGATGGCGCTAGTGCCGGGTACATGACGTCGACTTAGGCGCGTAACAATATGTAGCATATCTGGGGGGGTCCGCCAAGTCGAGCAAAAAAGCGGCACGGCCGTACCATCTTTTCTCGAAGCAATTCAGGCCATTTTCGACCCCTTATAACTTCGTAATCAATAAAACTAGAGGCTTGAATTTTCAGTAACCGAGTAACCATTGTATAAACATAGTATATTTCAAATTTCATTCAATTTGAACGAGTAGTTTAAGAATTGTAACCAGTCAAAGTTTCTTAATTTTGTCACTCACTGACTGACAGATCATCAAAACTCTAAGGCACTTCTAGCAGACATAGAAGCTTCAAATTTAGAATACAATTAGTGTTTAGTGTATAAATCAAGGAAAAACTAAAACATTTGTTAATTTCTGTCCAGTTTTTAAGATACACTCACTGCATAAATAACTTTGTAATCCCATATAAATATATAGAATTACAAAGTTACATTTGCAGTGAATTAATCAGTGTATTTGTATATGTATTACAGGTGTATATAGGTACGTTGTTGGTACTCAAGAAGTAGAAGGTACCGGAAAGGTAAAAAATTAGGACTATCTTATATACAAAAAGAAATGAGATACCATTAAAAACATAACTTGTAAAAAAAAACAAGTCTAGCAACTCAGTTTTTCTACAGTAAAAAGTTGTGAGATCCATGTAATACCAAGTCGGTTAATTTATTCAGTTCCTACTTAAGGGTCCTTCTGTTTTAAGTTATTACGTAATTAGCTAACCTAACAACATTTTATAGTGACCATATCAATTTTAAAAGTCTTTTATGTTTTAAATATATAGATTGACTTGGCAATCGCACTAAGCAATCTAATTTAATATAATACGTATTACTTATGAGATACATTGTGGTTTCATGCGATGAAACGTTTTTTTTCCACGCTAAAATGATTTCATTTCAACCTAGTAGCCAGAATTCTACACCAGGAGCTCGCTCTGAAATACGGTCTCGTGGACCGGAAATTGCCGTATTACAAGTACTTGCCGGAAGCCGTGCTGGAAAATGACCGCGCCAGGCTCTACTGGGATCGGGCCATCATCACAGACAGGACTATTCTTGCCAATAAGCCTGATATTGTGCTGATGGACCGGGCACAGTCAAGGATATTTTTGATCGACATTACCATTCCGTATGACGAGAACCTCGTGAAAGCCGAAACAGATAAACAAACAAAATATCTGGACCTGGCTCACGAGGTGACCGACATGTGGGGTGGTGTGTCGACCGAAATTATTCCTGTAGTCGTCTCTGCGAATGGGCTAATCCCAGTCAGCCTCTCGGGTCATCTGAGGCGACTGGGACTCCGTGACGGACCGCTCCGGCATCAAATGCAGAAGGCGGTGCTCCTCGATACCGCCCGTATCGTCCGCCGGTTTCTTTTCCTTTCCCCCTAACCCTCGGCCGTCTGGTCTCCCCTGCCGAGGGCTCCCATCTGGTTGGATCTTATTTATTTATGTAGTTTTTGTATTTATTTTATTTTATTAATATTTATGTACATTTATCTTTTCATTTTAATTTATAATTATATATTTATAGAACCCAACCAGGTGAGAAAATTATATAGATACCCCAATAATAATAATCGTTTATTTCCAATCACAATGGTACATAAAACAAAAAAATGCTTGGATTATTGTCTTCTCTATGATACAATTATTGTAAAATTTACCACTGTGAGAGAGCGGAACCTGTTCTAGGATACCCTGGATAGTAGAATGTCTTTCAACAAATACAATTTGAAAGAAAGGCGTAAAGAGATAAAGTGTCTTGAGAAGTATTTAATAATCGTGCCAGAAGTATCCGAAGAAGCTGGTGATCCGTTGGTTTGTTAGGCATTGATTGATTAACATTGATTAGGCAGCCGTGGCACAGTTTATACTAGTACTACTGCCGACGTTAACCTCTCAATGTAATGAATGGAACTTTTTATTTAAATAGTGTAAGTAAAGATGTAAAATTAGTGGAGTGAATAAACAAATATTTATTTATTTATTATTTTATTTGTTATTTTCTATTTATATCAACGAACTTCCTTCAGTAGTACCACATAGAGTCGTTTTGTTTGCAGATGACGCGACAGTTATAATTACTTGTGAACAAAAAAAATCTAAGTAGTTTGCAGGAAAAAATAACCCAATGCCTTAGCAAAATTGTGAATGAATTAGAGGTTTTAGGCTTATTACTAAATTTTGAAAAGATCAAAATAATGCAGTTTCGTCCATATCAGAGATCGGAAGTCCCACTCGCTATATCTTACCAAAGTATAAATATTGAAGAAGTTCGCACGTTTTCACTCCTGGGGATAACAATAGACTCAAATTTGCTCAGCTATGCCCCGCGTGAGCTACGTAAGGATACTAATAAGCAGTGCGCACTTATTGCGTACCACAGCCACGCAGTACCTGGATAAGATACGGCATCATATTCTGGGGAAACTCTACCGAGGTACACGCATTATCCATGCTCCAAAAACGTTGCTTTAGAATCGTCACATTCGTAGGTTCAAGAAATTCATGACGAAGGTTGTACCCCAGATATAACTTACAAACTGTAACGTGCTACATTTTTGAATTATGCCGACTTGTTAAGAAAAATCCTTATCCTTTCCAGCAATTTGAAGAAGACCCAGTCGCTACGGCACACGCCGAGGTTATAACCTGGTTGCTTCTGCCGCACATCTCATATTATATAAAAATGGTTCCTACTACATGGCTATAAGGGTTCAAAACCATTTACCTAATACAATAAAAGCAGTGTCGTAAATTTGAAATAGTACTCAATAAAATGCCTATTATAAAAACATATTACAGTTTGAATGAATATTTTAATAATGAATCAATTTTAATTATTTGACAATTTTCTTTATCTCTATTTACATATTTGACATTGTTAGTATTTTTCATCAAAATTTTTAAACTTTATTTACATAATATAAATGACGAATGATCAGTTGACATATAATATTTATTGAAATTTAATTTTTAAAATAAATGCGTGAGTATTATTTAGTCTCACATTTTATAATATAATTTATATATTGTGTACTATAAATACTACTATAAATGCTGTACTTTGAATGAAATGTAAATGAATTCCTTACAATGATTTCAAGAGGAAGGAAGGATAGGTGTTAATACAAACGTCATATCATAACACGACGTAACCAGGGTCGGATTTCGTAGTATAATTATCCTAACTGTACCATTATTTCATAGTTTGTAGTATATAGTATCGTAATAATACTAAGCGCAAATACCATAATTTTACCTAAAGATCGACTTGTATTATTATTGGGTCCTTTTACTTTTTAACATTAACCCTACGATATCCAGAATTTCTGTATTGTACATGAGTACCGCGTCTTTTAAATAAAATTAGAATTAGCTCCCTTCCTGGTCAATCGGCGCTCTATTGATGCATTTATGTTGAATCCTTGATACAACTATAATGAGTAGCTACCACGATAGAAACTCTATGCTCCAGAAGCAATCGGTTTGAAAACAGAATTTCAAAAGATTTTATGAATCATATTTTCAGATTCAATTAAGCAGATATGGTTTCTTTTATACTCTTTTCGTTTGACCCTTATTGAATATAAAATATATTAGGTACCAATATTCTAAGTTTTTTAGACAAAAATAAAACAGAAATAAAAACAAAACCGTCAGAAACGAAACATATAGATAAACTAGACGCGTGACGCCAAAATCCCGCCACATGGGATAAAATAAACATGAAACGTCAAACGTGATATAATTTAAATAGTATAATTTTATATTTCATGTACAATATTTTTGAGGGTCTGATTCCAACCCTGGCCTAATATTGGTAACGTACCTAAACTAACTGTAAAATAAAACTTTGAAAATGCGTTCATATAATAATTTAATTGTAACAAAATTAATACAGGGTTATTAACCGATGATGCGATATACCATGTTCCTTTTTAATCTTCGTATCGTAATTTTTGCATTTTTTTACCAAGCAGCAAGAATAGTCCTGTCTGTGATGATGGCCCGGTCCCAGTAGAGCCTGGCGCGGTCATTTTCGAGCACGGCTTCCGGCAAGTACTTATTATTATAAATGCCTTATTAGGCAATTTCTGATCCACCAGACCGTATTTCAGAGCGAGCTCCTGGTGTAGAAACCTGGCTACTAGGTTGTGCCTATGCCCTTGTGTTTTCAGCCTGTGTGTTGCCTATGTTTGTGTGCCTTTGTATCTGTGTGCCTCAGAGTTAGAAGGTGCCGCACAACCTGAGATAAGCTCGACAGACGTCGACGGTGCCATCCGTTAGGATATATTTCCGACAGTTGTAGGTATTAATAACCTAATCCTATATTGCACAGACAAAACCCTAGGTTTCCCCAAAGAGGTCACCGAAACGTAGATAGTGGAGGGAGGCGAATTTATCTACGAAGGGCTCATATGGAGCGCTGTAGTACCTCCCGTGGAGCTCTTTCTCCTTCCATACGATCTCCCGGTCGGAAATGCTAAGCACTGCTGGGTCCTGCCATTGCTCGTTGGCTAAGGATAGAGGGGTAAGCCCTTTATTACAAAAAATGACGTCCTTATAGAATGGATCATCCGATCTCGTCAGGAAGTAATGATGGAGGCTGCACACTTCGCGATTACGAGTATGCATGGTGAGCGTGCTCAGAAAGCCACGTCCACCATGCATTCGCGGCAAGTACAGCCTCATTACCGAAGATCTCAGATGATGAATCCTATTGGACGTCATGGTAGTGCGGACTTTTCTATCCAGGGCGTTAAGTTATACATGAGAACAGGCATGACCCAATCGTTATATGCGTGTGTCTTGTTCACACCGGACAAAAAGATGTTAAGCACTTTGGTCAAGCGTGCACGTCACAAACTGACTGTTTCATACCAGCCTCTTCGATACTGATGTTCTGTGACATACCCAGGTATCGGCCTCGGAAATGGTCTTTAAGTTGACGGCCATAGATAAGTCTATGTCCTCAGAGTTAGCAACCCTTCCCCTTTCCGTATAGAGGACCGCACACTTATCCGTCACCAGCTCCATTCCAATAGAATTGCTAAATTTACAAGTGATGTTTAGCAATTCCACAAGATGGGAGCGACTGGAGGCGAATAACTTGAGGTCATCCATATAGAAAAGGTGGGTTACTTTTGTACCTCCTTTCCGAAGCTGAAATCCCTTCCCTAAGCCCTCTAGTAAAGTACTGAGAGGGTTCAAAGAGAGGCAGAACCAGATTGGACTCAGGCAGTCGTTCTGGAAGATACCTCCTGCTCCTGCTCCGCCGTCATCCGCTCGCCCGGATGACAAAGGATTGTACTCCACTGCCACATACACTGCTCGAGGAAATCTCTAACTGTACATTCAATTTTGTACAGTTCGAGGATCCTCCTTAGCTATGTATAGGGCGCCGAGTCATATGCCTTTCTGTAGTCTATCCGGGTGGTGGAGAAGTTCCAATGGTTGCATTTCGTCACTTTGCCAATGATCGCGACAATGAGGAGTGGTTCCTAGGTTCCACGACCATCGTCTTGACATCCATTTTGAGTGCGTGCCATAACCTGATTTGAGTCCAGATGACGAGTGATTCTTGCGCTCAAAATTGATGTTTGTGTCTTGTATATGGTCGATAGACTAGTTGGTATGGAGCTATGGAGGTTGAGAGCCTCTTGAAACTGTGGGCGAGCACAGCGTGACACACCATGAAACCCTTCAAACAGTAGTAATGCAGCCCGCAAAGCCCCGGACATTTCTAGTTCGGGGCCTTACGGACCGCCTCAGCTACGTCATCCAGCGTTATGATGACGGGGTTCATGGGCGTAATACTGACTCGCCACAATTCCATCCAAGGCCCTCGCAGTGATTTACGGGTTCTGACTACAGGCCGCGCCACAATGCGACAGTGTAGGCCTGATTTGGTGCTGGGCCCGCTCCACTTACCATTGGTCGCTCCAAACTCCAATGATTTATAGAGCCTTTTTTGATCACTCTGGAAGAAACGATTCTGGTTGAACCGTGTCGACTAGAGCTTCCAAAATTACGGATATGTTAATTACGTAACTGATTACGAATTTTGGTGGTCCAATTACGTAACTACGGAATTACGTAATTTCTAAGATATTTTTGAAATCGAATGTTTTATTTTATAGGTAGCAATGGGTAATGTAAGAAGTGTACAAGAACTTTGATTAAACTAAAGTTTTTATTGAATACCAATCATATAACTTAATCTCAAATCACAACACAAAGATATTAGATAAATTAGATTAGATAGATTTATAACAAAATAAAGAGATCTTTTCCTTAACAGAATGCTCTTTTACTTATTTGACTTTTCCTGAAAATGAGATCTCATAAACGACAACGCGTTTAGTGTTTTATCGGTTAATGAACTTCTTAATTTACTACATAGATAACCAGCTGAAGAAAAAGCACGTTCAGCTTCAACACTTGTTGGTGTAAATGATAGTAAATAATTATACGCTGCTGTTAGGTAAACTCCACGACCATCGTCAGCACCATCATAGATGCACATTTCCACTCTAACAATGGACTCAAGATCTGTGTTAACCGTAGATTTGTTTACCTGTGACATGGCTTACATATCTCTTTTTCTAATTCCTGGGCCACAGTTAACTCTTCGTCAGTGGAGTCAGTATGTCCTGTGCTTATTTGTTGTATTGGAGTTTGACTTGTCTGTGCAGACGTTGTGTTTGCTGTTAATTTCAGCATTTTCAGCCTTTCTAATAATCTTGTAATATATGTCCTTATATAATCTGACGTCGGTTTTGTGAAGGTTTCTGTTGATATGGTTTCGTAAAATGGTTCATTGTTATGCAAATACTGTAAAATACCAGATACACTCGTTCGTCTCTCTTTTATTCTTTTTCTAAGGGAAATAGCAAGCCTTTCACTGAGTTCGTTGTGCTGATGATCAAGTTTATTTAACATAAACTGAAGAGCAGCATCGGCGACACAAAGACATCACAGTTGTTTTTATAACATCTAAACTATGATGAATATCGTGCAGGTCTTGGATTTCTTTTTCTGTAAAATTTATATTTGATTTCAAATCCAGTAATGCCTTCATGACACTTGATTTTAATTTTAAAAATCGGCCAATCATATCCGACAAGCTGTTCCACCTAGTCTTGCAGTCGAGCATAAGATCCAGGCCCTTTCCACATTCTTCTACAGAGTATTTATGCAACAAGTCATTTTTCAAGGGTGACTTTTTAAAAGATTGAACCAAATCTCGTACTTTTTTTATAGTATCTTTGTACAGAAATTCAGTTTCTGGATTTCTTGGTACTTCGATATCAAATACTCTATAGTTTTCTTCAGAATATTCAGAGTCGTAATCCAGTTCTTTATCTTGTGCTCTGGGTTGGGATTGGGCGTTGACTGGTTCTTTGACTTATATAGCACATCGAGAACCGCAAGTTGTATGCAGTTGTATGCCGTGGGCGAAACACAATTGATGGTGGCCGTCAAAATTTTTGCCCATTTTAACCATTACGTTGGCTCCGTCTGTTGTGAAAGCAACTATGTCTTCGAGGCTAAGTCCGAAGTTGCTCAAATGTTGTTGTATTAGCTGAGTTCCTACATCTGCTGGCATTGAACTTTTTATTCTCACCAGACTCTCTCTAGAACCAGCTAATTACAAAATTTTTGTAATTAGCTGGTTCGTCTACTGTATATTTATATTCAACAACATTCGAGATCTTTACTGTGGATATTTATATTCATATATCTTTTATTTCGGGTAGAGGTCCACTCATCAAATGTCATTGTAAATTTTTTTTTTTGGGACTTCACTTCCTTTAAAAGACGTATCAGTGCGTTTTTTGTATTATCATGTAGCTCCAAAACTATCCTGGTTATAGTTGTTGGCGATTTCGGTAGATCATAGCCGGATTTTTTGAAAACATGCCTTAGGTCTTCAGAAGTACAAAATTTGCTCAACGGGATACCATCCGATGCTGCCATTCTAGTCACTCTTAACTCCATGCAAGAGTCGCTTACATAATAATCCGTGAGTTTAGTTTTCTTTTGGGGTGCTTCATGTGGGGCCGGGCGCCCTTCCTTTTTTCTTGAATTTGAGCACTATCGGACTCTGATGTTAAAGTACTCGCTCGTGGCACTTCAGTGATATGTTTGGCCCGCAAGTGAGTATGTAATGCTCCAGTTGCAACAATTGTTTTAATTGTTCAATTGAAAATATACTGTACAAAAAAAAACACCATGTCCTCGTCACAAAACGTGGACATGAATTCATGTCCACGGTACCTCAAAGGTCAGAAAGATAGTAAATCAGAGCTAATCTCACACATAGAAAGACGCGGGGATTCCCTGTGACCTGTGAACTATTGTTTACCAAAATTAAACTCTATTACTTACGTGTCAAAGAGAATTATTGTCTTCCGTTATCCAAGTCTGAAATATAGCGCGGGGAATTACAGAGAGCTACAGATTACATTCCGGATTGAATTTATTCTCTACGGGGGAATACCCGCTCGTTCTGTTTCAATGTTGGCTGGGTTATCATGTCATACTGTTTAAAAAGAGGATGTTGTTTGTAATAAGTCGCTAAATTGATTTATATATTATTTTTATTTATTATTAAAACTCTTCACCTAGCAGTAGTGGGTAGAAATAGGCTGATATGATGATGATTGATGATGAATGATGATAATAAGGACTTATACTTACTTAATTACGGATTTCAACCCTTCAGTTACGGACTTGTCAGAAGTTTAATTTTTTTGCGTAATTACGTAACTGCGTAATTACGTAATTACAGAATGGAAGCCTTAGTGTCGACCTCTCGGTATATCGCCAAGTAGCGATTCTCTGCTTCAGGTCGTGTATGCGCTTCGTCAGTTTTTGCATTATATGCAGCTGGGCCAACTAACATTTGTCCCAGCAAATTTGGCTTGGCTTGGTATTGTCTGACCTGAAGCATATCAGTCTGCCGATGAGGGCCGTAGCCTTTGCGATACGTTCTACAACTCTTCTACTCCAGGCTGGGATAGCGCTACTTTGTCCAGTAGCACGTCCAGCCGTGGAAAGTTTGGCACCTATAATTCAGCAGACTGCCAGTGCGGCACCAAAAAGAATCGAGTCCGTCTCGCAATGGTCCCGGCTGGCTTCCAAATATGTCATCAGCATTAGGTTCAGAGCCCTCACGTTAGCCCGATTCCGCTTGCATAGGGGTATGCGGGAACGACGCGGTCGACTTTCGAGAGGCGTACTGCGCGTTTCCATAATCGCCTCTTCCAATCCAATGTACTCGTAATTTGCTCTAATTCCAGTTCCTGGGCGACTGTTCCATCATCGTTTGAATCAACCACAACTGAGGTATTCACGGCGGCATCCACGTTTGCCAGTTGCTCTGCAAGTGGTGGCGCTGCATCCTCAGCCGTAGCATTTTCATTCGATGAGGGAACAGCCTCATGTCGTAGCCGTTCGAGTTCAGTGACATCAAATATATTTGAGCGCAAGATATACCGAACTCAGTCTGCCAAGTTTTGCTTAGTGACGGTTACAGACGACTCCAGCTCAGCAAAAAGTCGATGCATCCTTGCCCGATACGCAAAACCTCCGATTTCTCCCCCTTTCACCCTAAAATACGCCCGCAATGAGGGGTACTCCGCCAGTTGTGGGTGCCGATTGCTGGGCCCGCGATGACCCTGCCGACACTAAGCCAGCTGGTGGGGATGATGGATGCGAGGGGCTGCTGGGTGGTCATGCAGCGCCTAGCGCTCGGTTTGTGGTTCGCATGCTGTCGCGTCCAGCGCCAGCTCCAGACGCACCCTGGCGACCGCCAAGCAGCGGCCGTTTGCGCGTTCTATTAAATTCCATCATCCGTATTAAAAAAATTATCTCTAATTATTCTACTAATTCATGTACTTGTACTCATAAACAGCTAACTTGGCAGATACTACTTACCGACGAATTTTCAGGTACAGGTGGGCTATGCTTTAGTACGTAGCCATGAAGGTAGGTAGAGAACAAGAGAACGATCGCCGTAGAAAATAGTGTCCCAGAAATATGGACACCATAAGTGAGGCGCTGCGATCACTAAGTTCGGTCAATAAAAGTAATTTTCAGGCTGCTTTTCCGATCAGATGGTAAACACAAACCACGCACAATAAAATATTTCTTAATTTTTAAAAGTTTCTTTTTGTCAAAAATTTCGTAGCATGAAAATTTTCTCACCACTGCCGCGGAGAAAATTTGTACATTATGCAACTAACTTCATCTACTTGTACTCATAAACAGCTAACTTCGCAGTCGCGCCGCTATAAATTCTACGATTTTCAAGGACAGGCGGGTTATGCTTTAGTACGTAGTGATCGTTCTCCTGTTCTCTAACCTTCATGTACGTAGCGATCGTTCTTCTTCTCTCTAACCTCCATGATCAGTGACGTTACGACTGTATCTAAGGCCCACCATATACTACATTCGGAATGCCGTTTCGGAATTCTGAAACGAGACGAACAGGTCGGCCACACACATACGGAATCCCGTTTTAGCCACAAAATTTCTAAAACGGAAAACTATCGTAGGTGTGTGACGTACCATTGATTTTATATGGACTCGCTGCGTTCGGAATCCCGAATCGGAATTCCGAAACGGCATCCCGAATTGGAATTCCGTATGTATGTGTCGGGCCTTATATGGTGAAAAAAAAACATTCTTAATATTGAAATATAAAATTTATAATGCATTTTTATAAATAGAAATCAATATTTCTCGTTTACTTTTTACAAAATCTATCATAAATATATATTTTTTTTACATTGTGTAAAATACCCTAGTGCATGTCGTCTATTTCGTTTGTCGATTGTTTGCTTTGGCTTTGCCGCGCTTTTTCACCGTATTTTATTTCTTGACGAGCGTCAAGCGTCAACCTTGTTTGTTCGATAGTCGCCAGTCGCCATTTTGTACCGCGTTGTTCTAAGTTCTATGTTCATGTGGATTTAATTTTGTCGATACAAGATTTATAATTAGATTGATCGTGAGAAATTTATCCTTGTTTTGTTAGTTTTATTATTTCGATCAGTATGTCGGACAGAGAGGTACTATAAATTATTCTCAACCAACATTACCATTAGCGCCTCGTGCGCTTATTTTGCCGGGGCTTTAGTAGGCTATAACTGGGTTGATCATATTTCAGAGAAGTCGCTCAAGAACACGCAACGGTTCTCGTGAGCCTGCACCGAAACCCCCAACGATGTCTCGGGGTCATAGTCGAAGCCGGTCTAGGACGCCGCCTCCACCAAAAGCGTCCAGCAGGAAGTACAGGAGCCCGTGAGTAAAAGCCTTGAAAATCATAATTAATTTATCGGGCTGCTGATGATTTGAAAAAATGGACAACATATTTAAAGAGTTATTGATATAACCTCGACAATAGAGCTACGGTTGCGCAATGGCACGACTGAAAATCGGCCTTGCAAACTTAGTTGCGCATCGAATAACATGTTTTTAGAATATTTAGGAGTACCTATATCCGGAATTTTTCTATTTTAGTTTTTTTTTTTTAATTTCTCTTGTTTTATGGAAATCTGTTGAAAACCAAATTAAATATTGTAACACTACCAATTCCATATGCGTTTTTTAGTAAATTTTTTATTGCTGTTTGTTTAGCATAACAATAGAAAAGGCCTTGAATTTTAACCTTATTACGACTATTATTTAATATTAAAATCACATTATTTTAAATAAGAGTGACAAACAAGTCATCAGTTCACCTGACGTCTACTGCTAATTTCTAACAAAGAGGAGACACTATTGCAGATAAAGATCAAATATGTACCCCAGATGCTGTGATTATATTGGCCGTCTTACAAGCCAGAGCCCGAATAGAAGTATCAGTTCAGACAAACTCCTCACATATAAAGCGTAATCATGCAATTACTGTGTCATGCACCTAAGTTTATTAAGAGGGAAGTGAGGTCTTTGGTGACAGCCTCATATTGACTAGTCCTTAGCATACATTAATCCATTCACTAGATTTATGCTGGTAGCTTTGGACTGTGCTTTTTTGGGTGTTTGATTGTACAAACTTTTCTCCAAATGCCAATCTCATTTGTGTATAATGTATTGTTTTTATAGAATAAAGTTGATAAATGTGTACCCCGTCACTTAATGAGTAAATGCTGTGGTCCATTGATACCTACATCTATCTATAATTATAATGTAGATTTGTTGTCACCTTTGAGGACTAATATGAAATGTCTCATTATTAGCAAAAAGGGTTTCTAGTTTTCTAAATTCACCATATGCATCACAGCAGCAATAAACTGCTATTTAACACAAGTGAATGTGTGGTTTAGAGAACTCATTCATTGCTGTGGCTATAATATCTACTATTTATAAACTAGGTTTGAAATCCTGCTGTTTAGTGAACAGTCCATGGGGAAACTTGTCTCAGAAAATGATCCAAAAGTACTAATTCAAATCACATTGACTGGTGATAGAGAAAAAAATTATCAGTATGAGCTAAACCTAACTGTATTCAGTAATATGCATGTCCTGTGTGGTAGGTATTGGCAGCACTTTCAATATATTTGTGGCAAATATAGCATTCATGAAACAATATACTTATAAACTACAAAAGACTGAAGAAGGTAGGTAATGCCATACAACTTATCTAATATATAAAAATTAATAGTAACTTTGTTTGTTTCTATTTTATGCACTGCCATACTGTATATCAGATTGCAGTGAAAATATGTCAACTTAATGCTTGTATTTGCATGATGGTTACGGGTATGGGCATAGTACAATTAACTAACATTAGGTGGTGTGCTTATCACACTGACAAATTTATTTGTAAGTTTATATCATGTAACTTCAATGAATGTATTTTCATTCCCAACTAAACTATAAGTTAAAACAATATTTCCACAATTATTTCTTTTGCGACAGCAACACCCCTCAGGGTACCAGCTAATAATAATGGCTAGTAATGTATAAAATTATTGCCATAAGTGTCATCACACTAGCTTGTTTAGTTTTGTTATGCCACAAGCAATTTAACTTTTAAATGATTTACTGAAAATTTACATAACAATAAGGCAATTGTTTAAATATTTGATACTTTTAATCAGGAAAGTTTATTTATTTGTGTTTTAGCATGTTTTGAATTATGTATGTAGATGTATTATAAGTATGTATGTATAATAAGTACTTCTTTGTATATGTATATGGTTTGTATTTGTTGTTTTGTTATGAAAAAAATCCCTGCTTAAAATTCACATATTTGGTTCTTATTAACTTATATATTATAATATTTTCTGTTTTACCTAAGGGCAGACTGAGAGAATACCCTATGGCATTAAAGTCTACCTTTTTATATACTATTGTGTGCAAATAAAGCTTGAATAAATTATTTCTGATGTCATATCCTGTTTCTGTTTAGCTGGAACAGCTTAATTTGAACCAATGTAAATGTTTGATCAATACTAGGTGCCATGGTTTTATGACAACCAACAGTATTATCAATACTACTGAGTTGCATGATAAGGAACAATTTCATAAAGCAATTTTGTTTATGTACACATGAGTACTTTTATATTCTTGTAATTCTAAAAGCATGATTTCAAAATTTCTTGAGCTAGTATTTAAACTATTCCTTTGTAAGAGTACATATTATAGGAGTGTATTTTTCATTTTTTCCATGCTAATTTGTTGCATTTATCTTTTTTTTTTTAATTAAAAAGTTCTTCAATGTTAATCAGATAATTAATTCTGCATGAAGATTTATAATTATAAATTTACATGTTTTATGTTTGTGTTTATTTGTATGATAAAATAGTTAATTACTACTGAAATTAAACATCATGAAAAATTATTAAAGTTACTTTAAAAAAGAAAACCGTCACATCACTGCTCAGTCAATGGACTTAATAGAAACACATTTAGTAATATTATTTGTACACATACTTTAGTGAATATATTAATGTAATAAAGGATTTATTATATTTTCCTAATACATTACAGCATTTCATTATAGTCATCTTTTCTCTCTCTCTCTCAAGTCTTCTGTTGAACATAAGTCTCCTCATAGGTTGCCAAAATTTTATGGGGTGGCTTTTTTTTACAAATAACTAATTTAATTTTGTTACTTATATCAATGGTATAATAAATAATTTAATATTTATATCAATGGTATAAAGAGTTATTTATAGAAAATATATAAAGAATTTTATAATATGAATATCTATAGTAATCTATCTGGTATAATGGTGCCTTTTTCCTATTTCACATAACTTAGTTTTAAAGCATGTTAATTTAAGAAGACTCATCGCTGCTGACACTAGGTCGTACTCCAGGTCGCGCTCTCGATCTGGCTCACCGCGGCGTGGATATCGTTCGCGATACTCGCACAGTCGCTCCCGTTCTTATTCACCACGTGGTTCTTATCGCCGCTCGCACTCGCACAGTCCTATGTCATCCAGGCGCCGCCATCTTGGAGACAGGGTGAGTGGTGACTATGGAGATAGGGTGAGGATGCTTGTTTTTGTACTTTTTTATTATTAGATTATAGTTGGGGTGAGGAATGATGATTTGGTATTTTTTATAGGATAAGGGTGACAAACGAGCAAAATGTCCACCTGATAGTAATTGGTTGTTGTGGCCATATACATCTACATCTATCCTCAATTAAGAATCAAAATGCAGATTTGTTGTCACCCCTGGGGATTAAGTTGGAAAGCATCGTTTCCAATTAAAAGGTTTCCTGTTCTCCACACTTCCCCTATAAAATATAACAACATTAAGCTACTACTGTTTTTGGTACCTTCTGGCCAAATAATAAAATGTATTATAGTTCTGTAAAAGCATCTGCACAAACGCATCCTAAAATTTTTAATTATTAGAATAGATTTGACAACAGGAAGTTCTCTTAATTTTTTTTGATCCTCATTCTCCACAATAAAGTCCACAGTTTTACATTATAATCCTCTGTAAACAATATCTAGCTACAACTTGCAGGTGCATTGATAAATAGAGCTGTTATAAGAAAGATTTTACTGTTTTATTTTTAAAATTGAATAAGGGAGATCAATGAGCACAAAGTCCACCTGATGGTAAGTGGAAGCTGTGGCCCATAGAAATCTACATCTATCCTCCATTAAGAATCAAAATGCAGATGCGTTGTCACCCCTGAGAAGTAAGATGGAACTTTGTTATCAGTAAAGTCTCCAGTTCTCTACATTCACCATGTGAAACACAGCAGCATTAAGATGCTATTTAATGCTGGTATTCTGTAAGAGTGTAGTCCTACCCCTGTCAAGCTGACCCATTCATACTACAACCAATATATAGCTGCAGGTTAGCTCTACCATGTTGAAATGATGATCCCTTATTTACTAATTCAATTAGCTGACTCTTTCAATATTCAATAATGTGATGTTACTATATTATTTATTTACATTGCCAGTGATGGGTAACAAACTATTTTATTTCTTATTATTAACTAGCTAACCAAAGTTCAAGCTGAACATTTTTGAATCTCTGATGCCACTCTCACAACAATGGCAAGAGTTATGTTTAAAAAAAAAATTCCAACAATTATCTATGTGATACTTTAGTTATGGCCAGTTTTAGGGAGAACCCATAAAATAGGGTTTCCCTAAACGTTCTCCCTAAAACTGGGAGAACCCATATATTAAATCTCCCTAAAACGGCCATAACTAAAGTATCACATGATAATTGTTGAATTTTATGTAAGACAAATTTTTGGGAAGATCCAAAAAAATTATAAGTTTTTAGTTGACAGACAATGTTTTAAAGTATTCATAATTTATTGGACATGCTGGTATCTTCACAATGACGATCTTAACCTATTATTGTCATAAGTCAACATTTAAAATTTTAAATAAAAATATTAATAGTCTACTTGTGACAATTGTTACCCAGTCATGGAATTAGGCTAGTACATATCCCCCTCCACATCTCCGACCGTATAGTGGGGGTGCAAATATATCCACTACCCAATATTTAGTGACGTAAGAGGCGACAAGGAGAAAACGGGCCGGCCGATAGGCACTAGCTTTTTCCTAATAAACTACTTTAAAAAAAACTGCAGTTGTTAACCTGCCTGCCAAGAGTGGCAACTATGGCAAATACCCCTCCTATGAGCTGATCTAGGGGCTGGTCTTTGTTCAGAGGTGGACTTCCGAAAAAATGGTAAGGTTAGCCCCCATTGCCTATGACTGAAAGAAAACTTTGGTGAACAAAAAGTATAAATGTGAAATTAACCCCTTGAAGTGTTTTCCACCAGCTATAAGTAAGCAAAAAAGACTTGTGAAGGTGTGATAAGATTTATAAAAGAAGTAATCATTATTTTGTATTATATTTCATGAAATTTTTCAATATAATAAAACCTGTATACTGAAGCTGTTAAATAAATGCAATTGTGTTCATTGTTGGACAGGAAAACCCAACACCATCGCGTTGCCTTGGAGTTTTTGGTCTGAGTCTTTACACTACTGAACAACAGATTAACCAAATTTTCTCAAAATATGGTCCAGTGGAGAAAGTGCAAATTGTAATAGATGCAAAGGTAAGTGTTCAATAAGCTACTAGATATTAAGCTATTTGAATGTATGATTTTTGTGTCCTTCGATGGATTGGGTGACCTTATAAGACAAGGTAAGATGGCTGCCACTTGGGAATATTTCTTTCCAAGTGATTGTCAGTTCTGCAATCTATATGGCCAGCGCATTGCCGTTTTAGCTTACTTAACGGTTGGGCTATGTCAATTACTATGGTTCTACTGTGGATATCCTCATTTCTAAGATGCAGAGAAAACCTTTTTTGCTTTGTTAAGTGTATTGAATACATGTTTGTTCACTTTATACAATATATATATATATATATGTATTACTGGTAAGTGGAATACCTAATTGATCCAGGTCATAATATGGGTCTTGGGTTCTCATTATTCACTAAAAGAAACAGCATCATATGCTGCCATCACAGAATTATGAGAGTGTGGTCCTTCCTGGTTAAGCCAAGCCATTATATGGTGCAATGATAATACAGTCTGTGTCTAAAAGTTCACTACCAAACACTGCTCAGTAATCTCACATAGTCACCATTTATGACATCCACTCTCACAACAAACTGTAACGGATTCTCTTATACTGGCACCACACTATCATTTATCTGGTATGGTAAAAATGGGAAAAGGATTACAAAGAATTCATAAATTTCATGATATTCAAAGGCTGATATAACACAGACAGATTAACTTTATATTTCAAATAGTAAGTCGATCGTGTTGTAATATTTATTTTACTTTACCATTATGACAAAATAGACGGGACGCTCCAGAGGCTTCTGCTTCGTGTATTTCGAGCGTCAAGATGACGCGAAAGTGGCAAAGAACGAATGTTCGGGCATGGAAATAGATGGGCGGCGCATACGTGTCGACTTCTCCATCACTCAGCGAGCACACACGCCTACACCCGGCATCTACATGGGCAAACCTACGTAATTATTCACTTTAATTTGTTTATTTAGTTTTTGTTCTGTATTATTCCGACATTAAGTTATAGCAATATAACTAATAAAAAATTGTTGTAAAATGCCTTGATATCCTGATATAACTATATTGAATAGAAATATAAAAGGAACATGCAATGCTTGCAAAAAGTAAGTCGGTTCCTTTTATTTTAGAAATATAAATGTATAATGATGGTGGAGTAGTTGGTACTAATATCGAGCTCTAGGATATTTGCAAAGAATACTAGTAACATAGTAATATTTGTAATACACCTTTTAGCCATCTCAAATAAGCTTAAAATGCTTGGTTTAAGACTTGTTCATGACTAGTGGAATAGAAGATTGATTCATACTCACGACTTTTTAGCCTTGCAGTGTTAGGAACACACAAACACAAACAATTAAGCTACCCTTGCTTAAATAAATATATGATTTTAAATTAAGTTAATTATGTATGCTGGTTGCACGTATTGCTGACTAGATAAGTAACAAACCAATCAGGCAGTGGATATGTGCAGTGAAATAGTGTCATTGTCTTCACCTAACATCCAGGCGAAAGACAGGAATTGATGCATACTTGTGCAATTTATATTAATACATTGTGTAGAAGTAATAAATATTGCCAACTTAAGAAATTCCTGTACACAGTATCCTTACAGTACAGGAATCCTATGAGTTGGCAGAGCATTTTGAGTAGATTTAGAGTGGATCAGCTGTAAGTTAGGCTGACTCACTAAAGGCCTGCTTGTACATATATACTTATTTAAACTAAGATATTTATATGAATATTTAAAATAATGTACAAAATATTAATTTTATGTACAAATTGCAGCAGCATGAGCAGCAGGGGTGACAATGGGTATGACAGGCGCAGAGACAGAGAGTAAGCAAAAACTTATAAACTTCATTTAATCATTTTAGTAACTACTTTAATTTATTAAACAAGCGACTAGCCCTGGCTTTGCCTGGTTATTTAGAGGCATTAAGTCTGGTTATTAAATCTACTACTGAAAGTGTTCCTTTCCCATTGCACGGAAGATTTGCCTTAATTGTCTTGCTTCCCTTTCGCTGATCTGGGTATTTCATGTACATATGTCATAACGAGATAGCTAATAATTGTGACACCAACAACATTTACTATAGCTTACATAAAGAAATAAATAATGTATGTGTGAAAATGTGTTTCCTATATTCCATTTTAGTCTTCAAGGGTGATAATGCATTTGTATTTTGATTCTTAATTGAGAATACACAATACATATATATTGCGTACACTCAATTATTTTAATTCCCGATAGACTGGGTTGTTCGATGTTAAAATAATTAAATATTTGGTCCGATCCATGCACAAATGAACTTATAGTATCTTGAAGTAACAGTTGTATGCCAGGGTTGAGATATAATTTTGTTAATCATAGCATCCCAAACAGAAGGTAGTCGTCTTCTCTATTTAAATTAGAGTTTTTTGATTTCAATAGCCTTGCAAATCATTGATGGAAGGATTCTATTCTTTAATGAGGATTTGTGATCTATCAAATCTGATGTGTTGATGAGGGTGATTCAGTATGTGTTTACAGATTGCAGATTTGTCGGGACTTACATTATAAAATCTACTAAAAATTAGTTTCATTTAAATATGTAGTGTTTGGATAAACATAAGAAATTATTATAGATGAAGATGTTTATGGGTCACAGCTTCCATTTAGTATCAGATGGACTCTGTGCTCGTTTCCAACATTGTGCATGTGTACATTCATATAAAGTGAAACTTCTTTCCGACATATCACTTTACCCCGGCGTGAAACGTTACAAGAAAATGTAACGTTTTTGAGTTTTAATAGCATACTGACATTAGTATAGTGTAGTGTAGTGTGTGGGTGGTGTAACCGAGTGCGGTTTGTGTGGTTGCAGCGACTACTACTACCGCGGCGGCGGCTACCGCGACCGCGAGCGCGACCGTGAGCGCGACTACTACCAGCGCGGCTACCGCCACCGCTCGCCGTCGCCGCACTACCGCCGCCGCCGCTACGAGCGCGAGCGCTCCTACTCGCCGCGTAAGTCTTACTACCATCCCTAGGCGCATGTGCAGCGCAGACCCCTCCTGCTGGGCTAGTGCTAGTGCTGCTCGACCAAACCGATTAGACCGATTGGTGCCATGTCTTAAACACCATTGCCAGACTACATAACATACATATATAACATACACACATCTGTTAGCCAGAAATGTACACTGAGACTATGGTCTTCCATTTGACATGATTCTAACACCTATCTCTCGTTTACATTCATAACTATGCATACATGCTCATCAGTTAAGATTACTCTGTAAAGTAGATGTTAAGTCACATGATATGATTAAAGTTAACAGTTTTAAAAAATCAACTTGACTAAACATAAGTATTGTCTACATATATATATATATATATATATATATATATATATATATATATATATATATATATAATATACACATACATACATACACACATACATACATACATACATACACATATACATACATACAGCCGTTTTCTCAAACTGACAATGTTGAAAACACTAAAAAGACATCAAAAGGAAATGGGCATGTAAAAATATGTCTGGGTACGCTAAAAGCAATGTCTTTCTCATTTAATCATGGTGTACAATATTTATTTATACCATAATTTTGCAGTCTGTTTTAAATTTATTGTAAGTTTCATGCTGTGCCTTCCTACCTTCTCAGTAATAATATCATAATATATATACAGCATCATTTTTTTAAGATTATAATGTAACATTTCTAATAGGTGTCTAATCAGTTTGGTCGACATGTAGGCACTATAATCTCAGTTCCCCACTGCTAGATCATTCTACTACTGTTGCAAGAGAAAATGCATATTTATAAATAATGTTCAAAAATGTAATTTATAAGCTATATTGTATAAAATAGTCACCCCACAACATCTGCAAAAATTGTTGACATTTATAATTTAATTACCATTCAGCTATGCAACAATGACCCGTAGTTCACAAACCAGAAGAGGTCTTTTTTAGTATGTTATTTATAAAGTATCTAATACTTCATTTTCCTATATTTGATTAAGGGTATTATTGATAACGTAATGGCAACTGTTATAGCTCCTAAGTTCAATTTGTATTGAGATTCTACGGTGGTTATTTTTTAAACTTGGTGTATTTAAATAGTTTTGGCCATTTCACTGACATTCCATACATTATGATTACATGTCAACTGCTTTGAGTATTAAATCAAAGGAGGCGGCATCGCAAGGCATACCCCTCTGTCCAAGGTACGAGAGTCCGATTCATACCCATTATATAAAACCAGTTGCTCCACGTTGTGAGCAACTAGTTGTATATTATTATAATCCTATAATAATATACAACTAGTTGCGCACAACGTGGAGGATGGTGGAATATATTTATTATTATCCTTGACATATACTTTTTGAAAATACTTTAGAATTTCGTTAAGTTTACAATAATGACTTCTTATATTCACGCGAAGACTACATATTACGGACTTTTCGCGTTTAAGTTTTGATTCTCGACGTTTCGGGTGCTTTTCAGCAGATGTCGCGCTTTTAAGAAAATGCGGCATGTGCTGAAGTTACGCGGCACAAAAACGACCGTATCTAAGCAAACAGGCTGTACACCAAGGAAAATTAAGCTAAAAAAATGTCTCAACTCAAATCGCAGTAACATTAAAGAAAAAAGTTACTAGTTTGTCAGAAATACTAGATTCACAGACAGAGACAAACATGTCTAAAAATAAATAAAGAAAACATACAGGCAATAGAAAAGATAGGAATATTTCACAGAGTTAAGATGTTTCGCCCGAACACTTGATTATTAACGAAAAGCGTATCGATATGTATGTAAAACTATTGGAACATGTTTGCCTGCACCACGGACATTGACTAAGTGGTATATTATATCCGATAATTCCGATAAAGCTACCGTGTACTGTACTGAGTACAAGTGATTTTATTGGTCGGTATAAACACAATGTGGAAAGTACCAATAACCAACGTTTTGATTAAATTTAAATTGAAATCTGAGGATCAGTTTTTCAAAAACATCACAATTCTAATAACTAATAAAATCATAATTTTATATTATACTAAAAAAAAACTTCACTGCTAGCCATATGAGGAAGCTCAAAGTTGCTCAAACGAGCTACGGAGACTGCTATTTTCGGGTTCTCTGCATAATAAACTTAAACATAAGGAGATCTGCAGAAGAACCAGATTGACCGACATAGCTCAATGGATTAGTAAGTTGAAGTGGTAATGGGTCGGCCATATAGCTCGTAGAACCGCCAACCGATGGGAACTAAAGTTTTCGAGTGTCTGCCTTGGACCGGTGGGCGAAGTGTAGGGCGACCCCCCCATTGGATGGAGTGACGATTTGGTAAGACGTGCAGGAAATCGACGGATGCAGGCGGCTCACGACCCTGCTTCTGTAGCATTCCTTGGGAAAGGCCTATGATCAGCAGTGGACTCGTGAAGGGCTGTAATAAATGAAAAAACAAATCTTTTTTGCCAACGCTTAGTTTATGCGGACTATGATGATTTGTTTATCGATAAAAATATCGACATAGTCTTCGCCCTAAGTTGCTTACGCACGTAGACAGCGCAGCGGCACCAGTGTGTCGACACGTCTACAATTTGATGGTACGCGTAAATGCAATGAACACACACTAATGCTGTAGTGCGCGTATATAGTGACGCGATTCATGTTTACATTTGTAGTGAAGTATACAGTAGTGTGTTTTCCTCGCCTTCCCCTGAAACTGACAAACTTTTTGTTTAGAAATTAACGCGCATGGCCTCTCCAGTTGGTTGGATACTCAAAGTATAACTGCCCCGAACCACGGTAATATTATCTATACAGTATTGTAATTCGGCCGTATCTATGAAATAAATGCCTACAGCAGCGCGGTACGTATACATGCGATAAGGCTGCCTGCCTCGAGCATTTTTACTTTTGCCTACTTTGTGTTTCCATTTAGTTTTATGATTGTTAATTGTATAGTTTTTTTATATAAACAAACTGGTTTGCCAGGCAGACGTTGTTCTGCCTTTTTCGACGACTCTGTCATGTCGTATTAAAAATCCTTAAATTCGCAAAAAAATTTGTGGTCACTCATGGGCAAAAAAAACTATCCTATCTTTCAAGTTGGACCAAACTGCACAGGGTGTGCAAATTTGATTAAAATCGGTTAAGAAGTTTAGGAGTCCATTGCGGACAAACAACGTGACACGTAAGTTATATATATTAAGATATAATAGGTACTTTGTGAATTGAATAGGAAGTGTTCAATAAAAATGCGTGTCGTTTTTTGATTGGTAGATTTAATTAAAAAACCATGTTTATGTTTGAATAACAAATCGGTCTTATAAATTTGCGACCGAAAAATACTTACGCCTCGGCTGAGACGTACGAAATGCTTTATTATTAAAATTTTAAGTATAAAAAATCCGCATTCTAATATAAAGCCTAATTAAAAATTGTTTTGGGAATCATGGACAAGGTGGAGAAAAGGAATATCTTTTACTTGGTTATAGATACCTGCAGCTACTTTACAATTTATATGTTTAGTTTTAAATGAAGTTTGGATTTATTATTTCTTTATTTCTATTATTTATTTCCTCCATTTTTTTATATATTCCACAAAATCATCACTGCGGCACAGTCACGACTGTCTGCATGCCGAGATCGAGGCGCGTAGAAGCATAGCTCTCGCTTCGTTCGTTTGTATGATGAAGTTGGAATGCTGTATAGATAAAATTACCGTGCCCGAACATAATTATTGCAATCTTATCATCGTTATGATCTTTTTTCGTGTTATTATTCCCTTTATGTAATAAATCATCCATTTGATGTTAATTTCTTATAAAAATAATAATATTTGTAAAATTATACAAGTGTAACTGATTTTGTAGCATCTTTTGGCTTCATCAATATATCTCTAAAGATTTTATATGTATCTTCGTAAGTGCATGTGTGCAAATTCTTAACAGATTGCTATGAATAAATTATAAACAATGGAGACTCAAGCAACATATTTGGTAATCGCTAGATATATTACCTTGTGATTAGCCACCATGACTCCCAGTTTCAGGTATAAAGTAATTGTATGTCTATAACAGCTGTCATTATTTTATTAGTAAGTACACCGATTTTTTTCTGATTGTAAAGCTTAGTTGAGAGCGTAACTTGTTTAAGAATTATTTTTTAAATTGAATTTAAAATTGAGCTAATTTATATTGTACCTTCATGACAAAATGACCACATTTTTTGAAATTAAATGTAAGCCAACCTAAATGACATACACACGTGTATGTCACTTAGAGAATTTTATCAAAATCTAACATGAAAATGTGTATATTATACGCAATTGTTCAAAATTTTATAATTTTAATTTGTATATTACATTTAGTATCTTTTAAAGTGGTCATGCTGTTTTTAATGCATGCCAAAGATGTTGTGATGGAAAGGTCCCTTGTAACAGTAATGATTTTTCTGTTAAACAAATCTGTATCATACATATTTTGTTTGATTTGTATGTGTGTTTTTATATATTAAGACAATCAATTTTATCTTTTCATTATGTGCATTTTTTTCAAAAGTTCTATCAATTTATCTATAATCAAAAGTGTTTGTAAACATTAATTTTATGATAAATATGTATTAACTGACTTGATTTGATACATTGATAGAATGCTCTAATAGTGCCATCTGTCATTTGTGACACAATGGTTACTCCCATCTTTGACTTTCCAGGTCGATATTAGTAAGTTCGTGACGCTGAGGTCAACTACATAGATTTTGATACGACACACCCCAAAATGTCCGACCGGCATCCATAATGCATTTATCCCCGTACCTGTTTGGGGCCGGACTTAGATTTAGAAAAGATTAAATAATTTTGTAATAATTTTAAGGCTCAATTAACGATATATTGCCTTACACGGCAATTGGAAGTCACTATAGATTTTGTTTTTTTTTAACATTAGACGTGATACAAAAGGGTTTAGATTATAAGTTAGCATGTAACCGCCTCCTACAGGCGCAGTTGCCTCTAGAATGTAAAGATAGCTCCTAATAAAGTTCTAATACTAAGTCTAATATCGATTTTGTTTGTTTGAAAAGGTATTGAAACAAGAAGTAAAGGATGAAGTTCCTTGAAAAACTAACTGTGTTGAAGTTTTCGAAAATGTTTCTTGAGAAAGTCAGTTTTGAAATGGCGTTAGCCGAAATTCCCGGGACGGCCGATGGGCGCCGAGAACAGTCGGTGCCGAAGCGAAGTATTGCAAACTTGTCTCGGCAATGTCTTTGCGAAAATAATATGATCGAGTCTACCGTAGTAGGGAACGAAGCCACAAGCTCGCTCAAGACTCAAGAGAGAAGTCGCGTGTAATCTGATAATATTCTTTAATTGCGACCTTAAAATTCACGCGTTCGAACGTCCCGCCCTTTTAATTACAATCTCTCGATCGGTGATCCATATGCATTTTATCTATAATATAGTATGTATTTCTGATTTCTATATATATGATATATAGATTTGGTGACATCGTAAATATTTTAGTGTAGACTTGTTGTGAGCGACTTGTTGAATAAATGATAGTTTTGTAACATCGTTTCGATCTCTCTATATTCACTTATTTGCATTCCCACCTTATCCACTGTCCTATCTCATAGACTTTGTGGTACTAAAGTAAGGACTATCTTTTAGGGAATCCCTTTGACTAAAAGAGAGTTTAGAGTTTTATCGCATTTTCAATAAATTTTAAATATCCTATTATGAGTACATTGCAGCATCCATAGTTTTGGCGGGAGCTGCTTAAACCAGAGCTAGATTTTAATTATTTTACCTAAATACACGTTTGTACAAAACATATACTTCATCCAAATCTGTCACTCTGTAGCCATGGATGCCGCAAAGCACTTAAGGTCACAGGGATATGAAATCAGTTTTATGTACAGTAGAATTTTCTACAAAACATTTTATAGTTCATTTGGTTGGTAGCATAAGTGACCATTTATTTCAAGAATCCGTTTATAAATGCATTTCTCATTGTAGTTTTACTAGGTGTTTCCTTGTATGGGCTAAATATACATATTACTTGTTTTTGAGTAGATTATAACGATGTTTTCGTATTGTTTTGGCAATATTTATATATTGATACAGTATTTTAGGTCAATTCAATTACATTTGGTCGTTGTATTAGATTGTTACATACTGTTTTTATTTTCGACCAAACTTAGTCCGACTTATTACAAAACAGGGTTTATTGATAGTCTTTATGACTATACTTTATCAAAAAGTATTTCTAATTAGAGAAGTCCCTAAGCCGCGATGCAAGTTTTCGCGTAAGTTTACAATTGCTGTCAACATTCATACTCTTGGTTTTAAGTTCTCATCTTTCTCACGAGACTCCTTTCGTGAAATAGTTCACTTTTTGTAATAAGACGGAATGAGTTCTTTTATGTATGTAATTATATATTTCATAAGTAATTAATCAGGTGTAAAAAATAACACAGTTCACTATTGGGTTTTTATTAAAATTCTTAACAATATTTATGTATAATTAATATAAATAGATAATACCACATTACATGTCCTATTGGCACTCTTTCCTCTCTGTACGAGCTATTGTAAGAATCTTAATCAAACAATAAATATAACAAAGTAATATAATATAGAGCAATACAAAAAAAATATAAATTCATATAATTTGCATATCGATTTACTTTGGACGCGTTCGCAATCATTAACAGCTTTGTACATACATTGGCAAAAAACACAAAGATCGGAATGATAATCACAGAGTTTTTCAGTATATTATGGAAACGCAACATAATACTGAAGTCTTGATGTAAATTTTAAAACACCTGAGGCTTTTAAATTAAAACAAATTATTGCACAACTCAGTTCAACAACAAAAAACAAAGAACCGTAACAATTTGTACAAGCCAGAATACTGTACATAAATTGTGTATTTTAAAATCACATTGAAAAATTACTACTCCGAATATCATTTGTTTTTTTTTACAAAACATGAAGAACTTCACACTAAGTTTTCATATCAATGAAGGTATTTATTAGTAAATAATTAAATACTAGATTTTATAAATTAGTATGTAAATCATTCAAAAAAAAATTAACGAATTCAATTGTAAAGACAAATTTTTCCCTAATTTGCTTCAACCTCAAACGACAATATGAAGAGATCACGGCAGAAATCATGAAAGTTACAACTTGATAAATTTACGTTTAGCAGGTTAAAATCTGTTTACTGCGCAATAAAAACTGCCAATTGAATTATTGAAATGGATAGGAAGTTTTGATCCGTAATTACTTTAACGTGACTTCAGCAGTGCAGCTTCTGATCTAATGGGTAAGTAATTTTGTGAACGATTTCACTTACAACTTAAAGGCAAAATTATACATTTTTGAGAATTATTCAAATATATATCATATAAATAAATATCTATCAATATCATTTTTGCAATTAAAAGTTGACGTGACGAATTGGAGGGCAGTTGTATCCTACGTTTTACTACACGCTTTGGTTTAAAATAAATGTATAACTTTGTTTTAACACTAAATAGTCGGATGGCAAGATTGAGCAGACTAGCGATATCACCTACAGTGTGGCAAAGGTACTTACGAGCTAATGGCAAGAGAACAGAGCGTAAAAAATGATTATTAATAATTTTACAAACTCCATTTCGTGCAGTCTCTTTCATTCTTTTCCTTTTCACGGTATTACATTACAATTCTAGTTTAAACTTTTACACTTGACACTTGCAGTAATCACTAGCATAGAATGAGAAGAGCCTTACGGAAGTAGGCATAATTAGAGACGTCACAAATCAAGAATAATCCATGTGAAATACTGACAAAACGAACAACTGAAACATGACAATCATATCCATATATTGCATATGGGAATGTATGATAAACCTGTAAACTTTAATGCAGAGAAGGTTAGATAGTAATATAGGCAAATGAAGAAAAAATTAATTAAACTCTAGGTAAAACTTTTATCTATTTATTTTTTACTGCGTTCGTACAGTAGGCGGAAAAAGTTGCCTAAAAATCACATTCAATTTGGGATAATTTTAAATTAAAGTTGAAGCCTTATTTACTCGTATTTTCAAAAACTGCAATAACGGTATATCATTTATATTTGAACTTAAGTTTAAAATTTGGCTACTCTTTCAAAAATAACCCAGTATATGTAGTAGAGTAAGATACTGTCGCGAAGCGATACAGATATTCAGGCCTTCTCAGTGAGTAACTACAGACGCCATGAAACTAGTTCCTACGACAGAATTTCTAGAGAGCTCTCTTAACCCTTTGTCTAGTAGAGGCATTATATTTGCCGACATATTTTCGTGGCTCTACTAAAAGAAAATTTGTATTAACGAAACGTTTTATCATTTCGGGCAATAGACAACAAACTAGTACGATGGAAAAAAAATTGGTAACATACATTTGACATTTGTCAAATAAATGTCAAGTATAGAATTTGTGGCTTTTTCGATCGAGAGTAATCCGGCTTAATCTCTGAAAAAAAAAAACCTGTTATTTTGGTAAGTTTTTTTTTAATAATCGTTAGATTTGTGTTTTTATGTCAATCTTGGATAATTATTTTAGATCAATATGCAATATTATTATAGAAATCGGGAAATATCACGTCGGCAGTATATTTGCCACTACCAATTAGTACATTACCTGTTGATGGCAATATATATGCCAGTACCAGTGAGATTTATTTTTATTTACAGAATAAAATATGGAGCACCGTCGTCGGTCGATAAACGATCGCGAAATTGAGTTGCAGTTGGAAGCCATGTTTGGCCTTTCAGATGGTACAGATTCAGAAGACAGTTTGGAAGATTCCGATACTCATGACATTGAACAATTGCTTTCGCCTAACAACGATTCCTCTTTTCAACCTTGCATTGAACCAGACTTTGCAGAGTCTTTGTTGACAGCTAGAAGTAGTAGAAGACACGGAAAACATGGGCCAGAACAGGCAACGGATGAATGGGAAGAAGATGAAGACCATGAGATTGAAGACGACATAGGTACAGAAAGCAACAACAGAAGAGAGAATACTCTGAATGAGACAAGTGAAGGGACAACAAGATTGTGAAAGTGATAATGAAGTGGGGGGGAGCAAGAAATGTTAGAGTACTGCGTGCTTCAACATCTAGCGCCACCACTGCACGACCCTTTGATTCTACATCAATCAATACGCGAGATGCAGAGGTGACTGCACCCACCGCCTTGGTTTCAGAAGAATCAGATTCCGATGAAGATGAAATGGAATGGAAGAAAGTTGATTGGACAAATGATCCGAACGTGCCTTCCTTCGATGAAGACGAACTTCAATCGCAGAACCATTTTCCGAGTAGATCTAGACCAATCACTTACTTCGAAGTATTTTTTGATAATGATGTGATTGAAAACCTACTTTTTCAATCGAACTTGTTTGCTCGTCAATCAAATGTTAGAAATTTTACTCAAATTACTAAAGACGAACTCAAAGCATATCTTGGAATGCTAATAAAAATGGGGATACACTAACTACCGTCAATTGAAGATTACTGGTCTAGCAATCCAGCATTGTGTCCCTGAGATTGCTGAAACCATGACACTCCAAAGATTTCAAAAGATTTCTAGATGTCTACATGTAAATGACAATAAACAGATGCCCAGAAGAGGTGAAACAGGTTTCGACAAACTTTATAAAATTCGCCCACTACTAGATCAAATAAACCAGAGGTGTCAAAATAATGGCCGAAATACAAGATCTCAGTCCATTGACGAATCAATGGTAAAGTTCAAGGGACACAGTGCGCTAAAACAGTATATGCTCCTCAAACCTGTCAAGCGCGGTTACAAAATTTGGGCTAGAGCAGATAGCAAGACTGGGTATTTGTTTCACTTCCAAGTCTATACTGGTAAAGGAGACAATGTGGAAACTGGTCTAGGAAGTAGTGTGGTAAAAACTCTAGCTCAACCACTTATCGATGAAGGTTGCTCAGCTCATATTAGCTTTGACAACTTTTTTAGTAGTTATGACCTTCTTCAGTATTTATACGACCATGGCATATACAGTACAGCAACAGCGAGAAATGACAGATTGGGAATGCCTGTTTTAGTAAAGAAACCTACTGGTCTAAGAAATTGCGACGAAATCATGAAGAGGCAAAATAAAAAACTGAAACAACTACAAAAAGGGCAGTACAAGTGGCGAGTTCGGAACAACGTAGGGTTTTCGATCTGGAAGGACACAAAATTAGTGACCATTATGAGTACAGTCTTTCACCCGAAAGAAGAGGCTACATGTCAACGTACACAAAAGGATGGAAGCAAAAGACCTTTTCCCTGTCCACGCTCAGTTGTAGAGTACTCGAAGCGAATGGGCGGGGTTGATAAATTTGATCAGCAAAAAGCCACTTATGATGTCGCTCGTCGAAGCAAGAAATGGTGGAAGCGGTTGTTTTTTTTTCTTGTTCGACGTAGCGATCACAAATGCGCATATATTGTACTCAAAGAATTCAAGAGTACACAATCCCATGAGCCAAAAGATGTTCAGGCTTACTCTTGCCAGAGAACTAGTAAACAATTTGACATTTCAGAAACGAAAATTTTCAACAGCTCCTAAATTCTTAGCAAAGAAAAGGAAGGCTAGTGCAGAGGTACTCACTCGACAGAAGAAACTTTTTGGTGTACCTGAAGATATTCGTTTCGCCAATGTTGGTGAGCACTTACCAGAAGGCAGAGAAACATACAGGCGCTGCAGAGTATGCAGCAGCGCAACTAAGAACAAAAGATCCAACATACAATGTGGCAAATGTGAAGTGCCTCTTTGTGCTGTTCCATGTTTCAAACAATTTCACATGTGTGCTGACCAGTAGTGGCAATTATATAGCCAACATAGTTTTTTTTATAAAAAAAAATAACTTCTTTTTTACAATACATAATTACATAATATATCCGAGTTTCATTACAATTGCATGGCTAGTTTCCTCTACCAGTTAAAGGGTTAAAAGTTAAAAATAAAATTAATCGCTTTCAGCTGCACTAATTTTTTTACCTTATTGGCAAAACACCGCAACTTGTAATATTTAAAGGGTTCTAATTTTACCCCAAAAGCTTTTAATTATACCACAAAAGGTATAAATACAATGGTGATCAACCATAGCCTAACAGTTTTTTAATCAGTTAGCACTACATATGGTTTATAAGATTTAGTAAAAATATGGACAATATTAAAAATAAAATAAGAAAAATGCCAATTTAATGCTTAAAACTCGTAATTAACAAAAATGTAGATAACTTGTTTCTGTATTTGTGATGTGTTGGGTGAGAATCGCTCTACAACTGTGTGATGTATTTTCAAACTACTGGTCAGATCTAAATCAAATTTTTATGGGACCACAAGAGAAGCACCAGCTTTTAAATAAAATAATCAAACTTGGTGTACCTAGAAAAGTTTAGCTTGTGCAAAGTTATTGCTGAATGATTAATGCGCAACGTCAAAAGGTATTTCTTAGATTTGGTTGACTATAACATCTCTGAAGGATAATTAGTAATAATTTGATAGATGTCTGAATGCTAAATAGAACTACTTTTTAATTATAAAACCTTAAACCTTAGGAGATATCTACATCAACAGGTGATCTATCACTAAAGAATATTCAAAGTAAAAGTAATGCATCTTTGAATATCGCACATACCAAGAATTTGCTTTTTTTGAACTATAATCATTAAGGGAACATTACCTTGGAGGGGCAGGTTTGGAATATGGTATATTATATGGAATTGCGTACCTAGTTGACGCCATCATCAATAGTTTTTCGTTATAAGTTGAATTAATTTTTTTTAAATAAAGAAATCTTTTTTTTGACTACATGTAAGCTAGTCATTTACTGGTATTTCAATATTGTTTCTACTAGTCTTGACAGCTCGTAAAATGGAAGTATAGATTATGAAGTTAAAGATACGGCTATAACGGTCAAGGCTCATTCAATTATTGATTCAATTAAAAACTGCATAAAATATTCCGAAAAGTCAATTTCAAAATAGCCTAGTGTTCTTAAAAGTAAAGTATAATTAATAATTAAAATAAAAACCGCGCATGTGCGTGTCAATATGTAGTCAACTGTATAATAAAATTATCAAATTATAAAAATACCGACTGTTTAAAAATTATCTGTGTTAACTACCGAAAAGAATACGGATGTGAGAAACAATAACTTCAGCGACGAGTAGCGTGAAATGCTTACGTGACTTCGCCCCTCACTTGAAATGTTTCAAGTGAGGGGCGAATTCATGCCCAACTTATTGCAAGAAGACACATGCACTTATGCACCTTAAACCATGTTGGTTTCAAACTGTAGCGTGACATAGGATAAAGTGTACGTTGTGATTCGGCTTATTTTGCACGCAGTAAGTATTAAATTATGTATACTGACAACTACACTATGTAAATTTTCATAAGACCCCGTGATTTTTAAATAGTTAAGATTATTTTATAGTAAGGAAATTTCCTTACATGCAGTAAAATTCGATCAGTGTAGAGTACCTATTGTTAGTTTGATTGCAATATAAAGGTACATATTTATTATCGGTTTTGTAAAAAGTAAACGGGTAATATTGATTTATATTCAAAAATTATAAATTTTAATAATTTTTTATGTGTCTCAAATCTCCAAAACGCTATCCGCCATATTATATTCTGTCATAACGTCACTTTTATTTTCCCAATTATTGACTTTTATTCTGTATTTTATTGAAATGACATCATGGAAGACGGATTCGTAAAAGCAGAAAGTACTAATCCGCCAAGGATAAAATACATTGATGGTGGCAAAATTTTTGTTTTACTGAGTTCAGGAATGTTAAATATATCACTGTTTTAACATTCCTCAACCTATTATCAATAATAGTGTATACATATATTACACATATATTACAATTATTAGCAATCATTAATTATATTTAAGATAATCTTTACAAAATTTGACTTATTATCACGTCATGAAGTTTTAAATAAACGATAGTTCGAGTACTTACATCAAAGTGATCTTTACAGAAGTATAGTCTAGTTTTTCTGAAAATGTCTTTGGCTCTCTTATTGCTAGTTTTAAACAAGTATTTCTCATATTTAAATTAGTTGACACTAGAAACTATAACTTCCTCGGCGTTCTTATGCTCATATTTTTGCATTCAGTGGAGCCGTGGTAGCTCAGATAGTTAGCAATCGCTGTAAATTTCACAGTACGTGAGCACCTGGGTTCAGTCCCCGCCGACACCAATGAAATTGTTAATTGAAATTTTAAGCGCTGGTTTACCACGTGCTCGGAGGTGAAGGAAAACATCGTGAGGAAACCGACATGTCTGAAAAATAAGAATTTTTTTTCGAAGACCTGTGAAGTTTCTTCTGCATATCAATGATATGTTGCAAACCCGTAACATTCATTGCCATGCAGATGACAGCACTCTTTACACCGACCGAGCCAATATTTCTCGGGAAAACGTCTCCGAGTGCCGGGACAAACTTGTGTCTGATCAGTCTTTGCTGAACAGAGTCTCGGATTGGGGGCGACTAAATCTAGTCCAGTTTAACTCCCAGAAGACACAAGTTTGCGCGTTAACCGCTAAAAAGAACCCCTTTGTCGTATCTCCTCAGTTTCAAGGCACTCCCCTTGTAGCCTCAGCCAGTATCGGAATCCTCGGCGTCGACATATCGAGTGACGTGCAGTTTCGTGGTCACTTGGAAGAGAAGGCCAAATTGGCCTCTAAAAAGCTTGGCGTGCTCAGCAGAGCGGGACAGTATTTCATGCCGGCACACCGCCTACAACTTTACAAGGCGCAGGTTCGGCCGCACATTGAATACTGATCCCATCTCTGGGCTGGGGCTTCCCAGTACCAGCTCCTTCCACTTGACCGCATCCAGCGCAGAGCGGCTCTCGTCGACGACCGAGTGCTTTTCGATCGGCTCGATTCACTGGCACTGCGAAGAGATGTTGCATCTCTTTGCATTTTCTTTCGCATATACCATGGGAGTGCTGTGAGGAATTGTTCGGATTAATCCCAGCCGCCAAATTTCGACAAACGTCCCGATACCATCCACAACATCTGGATGCTTGGCGGTCCACCACTGTACGTTTCAAAAGTTTTCTTCCGCGTACCTTACGACCTGGGGACCTTCAAGAAAAGAGCTTACTCCTTTCTAAAGGGCCGGCAACGCGCACCTGCAATTCCCCTGGTGTTGCGGTTGATTATGGGCGGCGGTAGTCACTTAACATCAGATGAGCCGAATGCTCGTGTGCCCCTGAAAAAAAGTTCGCCCACACGCATTGGGGCAGCGTGGCGGACATTTCCTTGCCCTAAAACCCTCTCAGAAATAAGAGGGAGACCTGTGCCCAGCACACACACCCCACGTATATAGGCTGTAACTTTATTTTTTGCATTCAGACAACACACCAATGATAAAGATGATTACTCATTATTTGTAAAATAGTTTTATTTAGTAGGACGTCACGAGTTTCAGCTCATCATGGCGGGTAGCGTTTTTGCGTAAAAATTAAAACAATAAATTAATGGTAATTTTATGGCACTATTCGGTTTAAAAAAAAATATAAAAATTATAGTGGTTTAATATCACTCCAGGATTCATTAAAACTGTTTGAAAATGGGTGTACGACGATAAGAATATTTCATACTGAGTAAGGTATTTATTCAGTACGAAATATTCTTATCGTCGTATCCATTGATTTGTTATATAACTTATAAACGAGTATTTCCGGTGAATTGTTTACTTGAACTCGTTCATGTCTGTTGATGCTTAGTAGGTAGGTATTTCAGTTTATCTAAGTCCGGCCGCCCCGAGTTTCGACTCACTATATTTACACGATTGAATTCATTAAGTGCAATCAATTCCGGCCTTTATTATTATCATGCTGTACGATTATTATAAATTATATACAGAGCTTACACTAAAAAGTGCCTTACAAGTATTGCGTGAATGTCTAAACGAATATAAAATACAACTGTATCTTTAAGTTTATAAGCGTCCGAATTCATTTTTGTTAAATTAAACTAGTTATACACGATTGACGTGTATTTCGTACTTCAATGTTCAATAAATTTCGATTCGGTTTCGGATCGCGCGGTAAAACTGATTTAAAAACATGATTGGGACGTCCGAATTATTATGAATATTACAGCTCCATCAATGCGTGTGGTTTTAATTTTTAAACTTTTGTATCATTTAAGTTTACCAATTTCAAAACTATTACATTTTTAAAAACGGTTATATTGTAACTCTACTTGTAAGTCTTTGTCGCTTCTTAGGCCTTTGTTGTCAGTAGTTTAGTGGTATTAGTTTTTTTTAATAACTAAAAAAAGTTTCTAGTATTCTATGCGAAGGTGTAATAATATTGACTACTCCGTATTGTTACGTTGCGGTTGTCAACCAACAAAGAGTGACAATTATGGTAAATGAGACGAGGTAATTTTATTTTGTAAAGGTAACGGTAAAAATGTAGATGTGTTTTTTTTTAAATTGAGAGTAGAAGTGTATATTACGAGTGGTCTACGTGTGTATACGGGTATAAGTTTAAGAGCAGCAACAGAAGCGCACATTGGTTGCGATGCAGATCTAGGAATGGTGTGTGTGTGTATGTGTCAGTTTTAGAGCAGCAGCACAGCGGTCGCGGTGTGGGCGACAATAGACTATGTGTCTGTGTTTACGTGTGTGTGTGTGTGTACAGTCGTGGAGTAAGCGACGGAGGGCTACGTGTGTGTGTGTGTGTGTGTGTGTGTGTGTGTGTGTGTGTGTGTGTGTGTGTGTGTGTGTGTGTGGGACGCCTAGAGTAGTGCGGCGGCGCGGTCGGCGCGCAGGCGGCGACGCGCGCGCGCGGCGCGGCGGCGAGCGCGTCGGACGGCGGCGGCGGGCCGGCTCCGCGCGCGCCCGCCTCCTGGTAGTACAGCTGCGCGCCGCCGCATGACCAGCCCACCACCACGCTCTCCTCGCTCCTGCACACCACACGCCACATACAATAAGGTTACACACAGACACACCATCCTCTTGATGCTAACTGGATACTGTGGCCACTAACGTGTAGTGGCGGTGGTGAGAAAATCCGCTACTCTATATCGTCCTGTAGGTGTCATAAGTGGCGACAGAGGAAAACTAAAAGATGTGATAAGCAGCAGCATCTGCTTGATAAGAACTGTATGTACACGTTGTAGAGCCATGCTGCAGCTATATTACGGTTGTAGAACGAATGGGTCGGCTCAACCGGGGAAGGACCACGCTCTCACAGAATATCGGCGTAAAATAGCGACTTAATACTGTTTCGTATGGTGAGTGTAAAGATCCGAAGACCCTTTTTTACTGGAAAGGATGCATTTCATTTTAGTCCTCAGGGAGACAACGCATCTGCGTTTTGATTATTAAACCAAGGCTAAATGTAGATGTCTATGTGCCACAGCATCCACTTACCACCAGGTGGACTGTGAGCTCGTTTGTCACCATTATTCCAAAAAATAAAAACTGAAAATATAGAAAAACTACGGTTGCCGATTCGCCAAGCTGAAAAATATTATTTATAGGAGAGCTCTATATTCAGCAGTGGACGTTTTATAGACTGTAAAGAAGACAGGCCAAACAGGTTCAACAACTGGTTTATCTGATCATCACTCAATTTATTCAGTCGCAGGGCAAAGTCCGAGCCTACACTTTGTCACGACGACGTCATACGCGCTCGGGACGCTAATAACTAAAGGTACGCGTCCACTGGCCCGCCCCGGATGCGTACCTTTAGTTATTAGCGGCTTTCACATGGCGCTGCGTCCACTTTCCGCGCCGCCCGCACGGAACGCCGGCATTTATGAGCAAAAAATGCGTTACGTGCCGGTGACGTCACACCAATCAGTTCGCCGTTGGCATCGCTTACTGCCGCACATTTTATGTTTTGATTAACCTTTAGCCAGGCCTAGCGAGTTTTTTTTCTTTTAAGTGTTGAGTTTGGTAGAATATAAGGATATGGAAATAACAATACCATGTTTTTATTATGTTTGCCTATTGCTGAAAAAACCCTGTAGTCTCTAAATGACCACTACCCATTGCATAAAAATAATGTGGTCCGTATGTTACCAGAGTCCAGAAAGTCAACTACACAGCTATTAAGGGTTAGAATACATCATTTTTTTTACACCTTTTATAAGTTTCCTATAAGCTCAAACCACCAAAGCGCTCTTGTCCCTTACAGCTTGTACGCAATTTCTTTAAAATTAACTATGATAAGTTTAATGAGTGACGCTCAAGATCTCAATTTAACTTGTTTGATAGCAGAACCTACAATTGACGGTAAACTCTCTTTTCTTAACGTACGATTATATGTACGATAACGTTCTTATGCGCATGCTCCTGTCCCTAACGTTAAGGTGTCCCCCCGCCCCCTGGATGACAGATGGCGTAAGGATGGCAATGCTTAGTCGTAATCGAGCCTTTCGTAAATTCAAGAGGGATCGATCTGAAGAAAATTGGTCATTCTTTAAATTAGCAAGGAATAGGTGTAATCGGATGGTACGTGCTGCTAAACACCGATATTTCCATAACTGCATAAACAATTCATCTCCTACCGAAGTGTGGAAGTTCCTCAGAACTGTGGGTGGTAAGCCATCCACGCTGGACTGTGGTCCTTCTATATCTGTCGATGAGATAAATCAAAGTTTCGCTTCCTTCAAAGCAATGGATCCTTTAGTCCGTACTCACACTTTAAATGTTATTGCGTCAATGCAATCTCATATTCCAGCATTAATGTTTTCTCCTGTCGATCAGGATGACATAAGCAGACAAATGGTCGTCACTATCTTAGATCCTCTTCTCCCGGTAATAAGCTCACATTATAAATTTTTCCCTTGACTCGGGGCAATATCATAGTCATTGGAATGCTTGTGTTAAGCCCCTTTCTAAGGATACCTGCTCCTATCCTTCCCAGCTATTTACGCCTAATATCAACTCTGCCGTTCTTCTAAAGTTTTATAAGCCTATGTTCATAAGCAAATCACTACGTTTATCTTGAAACATAACCAACTAAGTCCATTTTAGTCCGGGTTTCGTCCAGGTCACAGCACTACTATTGCTTTAATAAAAGTTACTGAATGCATTAGAAAAGGTACAGATGAAAAAGATAGTAGTGCTAGTACTAGTTGACTTTTCTAATGCTTTTCATGCTTTTAACACAATTGATCATGAAATCCATCTTTCCACCCTATCCCATATCTTAATTTTAAACCCACTGTCTTAGATTGGTTTGCATCCTATCTTCGCGGGCGTCAGCAGTCAGTTCACGTGGCTCAAATGACCTCAGCTTGGGCTGAAGTTGAATGTGGCGTACCGCACTGCGGTATACTCTCACCCATCATCTCAGTTTTTAATAACTTGATCACTCATAATCTTGATTGCTCGTACCATCCGTACGCTGATAATCTGCAGATATATGTACATTGTGGTGTTGAAGACCTACATAATGGAATACACAAATTAAACCAGAATTTAAACACAGATAAAGATTGGTCCTCGCACTACGGAGTCTATGTGAATTCAGTAAAATGCCAAGTGATTTTAGTGGGAAGTAAGAGGTTGCTGGCTAGGGTTAATCAAGCAGACTTAGCTCCTATTTGCTACGATAATATTATTATTCCATTTAGTGAGTCCGTTAAACACCTTGTATAAATATACAGGTTAATGATAGCTCTGTGAACTGGACCGTGCAGGTTATCGATTTACGTAGGAAACTCATTGCCACCTTACGTTCCCTTTATCATCTCAAATACTTCATTCCTATTAAATCTAAGCTCATGCTTGTCCAAACTCTTACTTTACCTATCTTTGATTATGCAGATGTGTGCTACCCCGACTTGTCCCAAGAACTTAACAAGCTGGAGCACCAGCTTAATAATTGTATTAGATTTATTTTTGGTCTGCGTAAGTATATAATATATGTGTGTATGTATATACTTCTCATTACAGATCTCAGCTTAAGTGGCTTACCATAAGGCAAAGGCGTAACTCCAGAATATTACTTGTTCTTTTTTCAATTCTAAATGATCCATATTCGCCTTCTTACCTCAAAGAACGATTTCAATATCTCTCTTCTTGTCATGATAGGGTTCTTCGATCTTCCTATAATAACAGAATTTACATTCCTACTCATCTCACCAGGTTTTATGGTAACTCATTCACTGTTCAGGCTGCACTTCTCTGGAATTCCTTGCCCGATGAATCAGAAAAGCGTCTAACAAATACTCCTTTAAAAAGATAGTACGCGAGCATTTACTGAAGAATCATTAGAATTACAATATTGCTAAATAGTCGTATTTATATGTATGTATTAACTTTGTATTTATGTATATTTATATCCATATACATGTTGTATGTATGTTTACATATGTTTATTAGCATATAAATCTATTTATATTATGAATACGTGTTAATATATGTAAATGTATCATAATCACTTTTGTTACATGTGTATTAATTTTAGTTTATCTTTTTTTTCTTTTTTTTTTAATTGCTATACCTACGACAAACTCTCACCACTCCATGAGTTGGCTGGTAGAGAATGCCTTTAGGCATTATGTCCCCCCTTTGTATCGTTTTTTTTCTAAGGGGACGCAATAAAGTTTTTAAAATAAATAGTAACTTATTCACTGATATAATAAAACAACGCTTGAACCTAGAAATATGTTTATTTTTATATTATTGGGGATAATTATCGAAACAAGGTGCTGTACAGAGTAGAACTTGAGATATTTTGCACATTATTTTGACATAATATTTTACACATGATCTCTGTGGGTTTTGCCTTGTACTGCAGTATCTGCATCATTTCCTGGTACCCTCGCATGGTGCCTTCTTATCAAATGGGCAGAGGTATTGTGAGGATCACAAATTTTGACGACATTTATCTCCGAAAATATTAATACTAAGATAAATTGAAAAATAATATAAATAAATAAACTTATATATCATAAAATATATATTAAATAATAATATTATATAATTTCATTCTGAACCCACATTCTACGTTTATTTTTACGTTCTTCATCTTCCAACAAATAGCTAATAATAATAAAAATATCTTCATTAATCACCATGACCAAATACGTCAACTCACGACAAGAAAACACTCGAAACTAAATTAAAAATCCGGATACAGTGGACGCATGCCATCGGCAAATCCGTTCAAGCCGTTGCTTACCGTGCGTACGGTGCGTCCGGCGCGGACAAATGGACGCGTACGTACGTTTATAGCACGATGGAACGTCAATCCAACATAACCGTCGATATTATCCCTCGAATTTAATTGCAAACTAAAAAGGAACGGCTTTATAGTATACTGAATTAACATCACACCTTACAGCAGTCCCAGTGTCTACAATAAAAATCACAAAAAAAAAATCGTACGAAACAAGGCAAAATTCAGAAGCTATGTGAGGCAGTAAACTTTTGATAGGCTGTAATAGAATGATATTTTTTACCATTATATCGTACACATATTTTTACATATATTAGTCATTTTAAAAACTAGAAGAACCATTCAAAATTACTAACACTTTTAACTTTTTTGTTCCAGTAATTCAACTCTTATTAAGTAACGCGCGAAATTCATGGCTATATATATATATACAATGCATAGATAAGAGAATAAGCGATCTCTCCTGTGTTATATAGTTCCATGCATCGTCTTGAAAACGTGTTTAGAAGTATAATTTGCGTTGAAACCCCGAGTCACGAATTGGACACAAATTTATAAAGATAGTTAAACATTATCAACCCGTGCACATTTCAAGGCAAGTATTGCTACCTATTGAACTCGAAAATACGCACCCTGTCCACCTGTAACTACTGACTTCTTGCATGTTTTACGAAGTCTTTACTCTAATGTACCAGGGGTTTTTTACTTTTTCGGAGAATAAGAGTAACAATCAAGTACACAGTTCACAGAGCAACAATCACAGAGAGCAATTAGATGCTGTAGCGTAGACATCTTCGTCTATCATTGATTAAGAACAAAAATGCAGATGCGTTTTCACTTCTGAGGACAAAGATTTAATATACCTCACTTAGCAGTAAAAATGGTCTCCAATTCTTTATACTCACCATACGAAACACAGCATTATTGTGCTGTTTAACTTTTGTATTCTATGAGAGCGGTGTCCGACCCCGGTCGAGTCAACCTATTTATGATGCAGCCATAAAACGGCTACAGCGTGGCTCTACCAGGTACAGGGTGCGCACCACATGCCGTCTGCAGTACGAGGCTGTTAATTCCATAACCTTTCTCTCGCGTCGGTGGTCGATTCTTTTAAGTGACACTATAGCCTATTGATTCATGAGCCTTGTTATTCTTGTTCTGCAAATATCCTAATTATGGATTTCATTATGCAGATTAACTAAGCATAGCCTTCTCCAAAGATAAAAATGTGATAAAAGAAAAAACTAATTTTTAAGTGCAGGTACCTACATTTTATAGAATGAACAAGTATATAGCCATAAAGAATTGCTAAGTAAATTTAAAATTGTACCTTAATATGAATTCAGATAATTCTGGATCTTCCGCAAACTCGTTATGAATTTGACCCATCGTTGCAATATCCATAGCGGCCCAAGGACCTCCTTTGCGCACTGAGCCCCAATCAGGGTCAAGCATCAAATAACTGTAGTCAGTAGTTTCAGCTTCAGCTGGAAGTGGCTCCATACACTTCTGCTCGATTGGACCCAGAGCGTTCAGAGATGTTTCCCACTATTAAAAGAGTAATTAGATTAGTGGAAAAATTGCTACCCTGATTTTTTAAGATAGATTGAATTGTAATTTTCTTTCAGATACTGTCTACACAAAATACGCGTATTATACACGGAGTTGCGGTAAATAAGATGTTGCAAACTGACTATAGTAGGTAGTACATGCTACATGTCGCATTTTTGAGTGCTACTTTAAACGATGAATATTTTTTGTTAGTTTAGTTGCAACAAGCACGTGAAATCAGAAGTCAAAGAATCTGAAAGCACCTGTCTTTCATCTGATTACTGTCTGTGATGGGTGCCATCAACACAAGAGTGAAAATGCTTTTGTTAATTCAGTGATATTCACCATCTTCAGTTACATCACCACAGCTCTGGCATAGAACAGTAAAAAAAGTACTCTGAATGAAAACATACAGATTGCCGCCTAAGCTTCTTCAATGAATGACTAGAAAAACCCACATCTCAGAAGTTAACCTCTCAAACTCCAAATGGTCGGATCCGACCACGGCGCTATTCCGTCAAATCCCAAGTGGTCGGATCTAACTACACCCACCCACAGTACTTTAACCAATAAATACTTATGTTTAGAGACTACTTTTCTGTGAAGGAGTTTGGCACTATATAATCAATATGAAATTTTCTATCCTCTAGTGCAATGAAGTCAGTTAGTCTATGGATATTTATTTATAATCTACGTTCATTACGTACACCATTTTTATTTGGATGTTTGTGTGTTGATTTTTGGATTTTTCTAGTGTTTTATTGATGTTTTACTATAGTGTTTTATTATAAAATTGTTATAAAAGTTTTTGGGTGAATATAATTTATCTTTTTAAGTAAATAATATCCAGTAATATAATAGTGATTTTCACGCTACCGACATTCTCTTGGTATGTACACGTTTTTTGTTGAAGTAAAACCTGACTATTGTTTAGCCCTTACAAGCTTATAACTATTCTAAGATAGTTAAAATGATTTTTTTTTATTTATGTCTATTTATTTTGGTCTAATTTAATTAAAAACGTATAAATAAAACCATATTTATGTATATTTCCATGTTTTTGAGAAGGGGACATAAGTGTCCCAATATGCCTTAAGGTACATTTTTCTTATGTACGGACAAAAAATACTAGAATGATTTTATTGTGAAATAAACACAAACTATGATATAAAGTACAAATTATTTATTGTAGAAATTATTTATAAAACAAAAATAAAACTTAGTGGTACTCTACAAAGCAGTTGCGGTCTGTAGTAAAACATAAATGAACGTTGCATGTAGAGCAAGTGTTATTTGTGCGATTCTCTATACGGCTTTTAGTACACTGTACGCATCTTTTTCTGTTACTTACTTTTACCATTACGTGTGAAGGTGTACCGCGCTTCTGTGTATAAGAAATTCGCTTTTTCGTTATAACAACTGACGACAAAGATCTTTGTCGAGACGAAAAGCTACCAATAAGTGACCGAGCTACTACTTGGCGAAATTCTAGGCTTGTAAGCAGAGTTCCTTCAATACGTTTTGCTTCATGCAGCTTGCAATAAATCACATATGAATTACTCATCGCAATATCTAGTAAGTCAAAAAACGACCTTAGGTAGTATTTTATTTTTGCTTTTCGATCCACTTCATAGTATACTTTTTTCTGGTCCATCAGATCGACCCCTCCCATATGTTTATTATATTTTATTATAGCTTCAGGGCAAATTACATTCACCTTTTCAGCACTACCAGAAACACGCTTCTTGACTATCATCGTAGGTATGGGTGATAAAAAATTTGTTAGCAGAAACACGGCTTTGTTATCCATCCATTTTATGAAAGATATTCCATTGCTGCTGGCTGCAAAAATATCTCCACGATTCATATTTTTATCTGTTGGCATATTTTTCGGTACATTTTTCCTGTTTGAGCGCACTGATCCACACGCTTTTATATTCTTATTCATCAGTGTATACTGAAGATATATAAAGTATATTTCACACCCTATGCCCTGTAAGCTTTCAGACAATTGCAAGACAACCGATTCACCCAATCCCGTTTCAGTGCCACCTCTTTTCTTCCCAGTATACAAATCAAACTGAAATAAATAGCCAGTGGAAGAGCATGCCCTACACCACATCTTGAACCCCCATTTTATTGGTTTATTTTTTACGTATTGCCTCATTATGTTATGCCCCTTGAACTTGATCATGTGTCATCACTCTTTGAAAAGCATGGTTGAAATGATCTATAACAGGTCGTATTTGGAATGCTCTATCATAAGACGGATCGGTTCTATTAGGTTCATTAGAATTGTCACTAAAATGCAAGTTCGTACGTATTTCTTCAAAGCGGTTTATAGGCATCACATTAGCAATGTAAGGAACTCCCATGTCAGGATCTGTAGACCAATAGCTCCTGAATGTAGGTAAACAATGATACCCCATCACAAAGTTCATGCCGAAGAAAGCTTTGGCTTCTTCATCAGTCAACGTAAAAGATCTTCCATTTTGATGAGCGTAGCGTATGGATTCACGAACAATAATCTTCTCTACTAATTCTTCGAAGCCTGTAGCCGCATTGAAAATTTTTACAGGAGTCAGTTCCGTATCAGAAGTTTGATCAAAAATGTGCACCTCGCCGAAGTTATACCCTTCCATTTCACAAAAATTATGCGGAGAATATGAATTTTTTCGCCAGTTGAAATAAGGGACATTAGAACTAGGCTGTTGATTTTCAATAACATTCTCTTCTGGAGATGCTGACCCCGGTTCAATTTCAACAGTTGAAATACCCGTGTCTATATCTTGCTCTAAAAAAGTTTGATCCTCTTCATCAAGGACTAAACCCTCCTCATCATCGCTGTAGTCAGCCATCAAGAATTCTATAATTTCGTCTTGCCGCAATGAAAACTCTCTACGTCGATTGGAAGACATGGTCTGTAACCAAATAGAATATACAAAATAAGAATAATAAACGAAAACAAAACAGTATAGCAAAAAATATTACCCGCTTGAAGCCAGCCTCCCTTGATGCATATAGGGACACCCGCGTCCCTTTACATTTTTTACATAGTACGCCTTATTTTTACAAAGAAAACCAAAAAAAATATGTACCAAAACAGTAATTATACTTACCAGTGAATATAATTCTGAGAAGAAACTGTGGTAAAAAGTAGATATTTAATAAAAAAATATTTTTTAATGTTCACGTCCTTCTGACAAATATGTCACTTTTCGCGGCATTAACTTTTTTGACAGATGATGTCCTTACTTAGTGTTGCCAGCGCGCAATCGCGAAAAGGTGCTATAAAATTTAATAATACAAATTTAAAAAAGGTTTAACTCGACCAGTATTACTGTAAATCGTAAAAATTAAGTGGGGACAAATGTGTCCCATATGCGTGAAAGAGTTAGACCACAGGATAGAGAATTTTGTATAGATTTTATAATGCCAAACTTTTTTATAAAAAAGTATTCAATAAATGTAAGTATTAATGGTTTAAAGTGCTGTGGGTGGATGCGGTCGCATGCGACCGCTCGAGATTTGACGGACGCATGCGACTGCATGTGATTTTTATGGGGATTGAAGAGATAATAATTTTATTAAATTTAAAATAAATACATACCAGGTTATTAATGGTGTCGACATTGTCAGCAGCATCCACCTCGAGTAGCGCCAGCAGCGCCATATTTTGCAATCCGCTTACGAAGAGTGCGCATTTTACTGCATGCTGACTGTACTCAGGCAGAAGGTCCAAGTTACTTTCAGTTTCTGAATCACTATCACTGTCTTCTCGGTGGGTCTTATTCCTGTAAAATGAGATATCTGATCTTTGATTTTACCGAAACGAGATGATGGTTACTCTTATTCGTGTGCCACGCTAGCGCGACGCGTCTTGCGTCTGCGATGAGCGGGGAAAATAACAATACGAGACGAACGGGAGGTGCCACGTTGGCGCGACTGGCGTGCGCGTCAGGCGACCGCGAGCGGAGGAAATAGTACGTGTTCGCGCGTCCAGCGTGTAAATTAAATAATGTTGATATTTCCGCGATGAAAAACATAAATACGGAGACATTTATTAGCGAAATAATTTCTCGGTCTGCAATATGGTCTGGTAAGCATGAAAATCATAAGCATAATATTATATTTCTCAAAACATTTGTGGGTATTGACGTATTTTATCATACAGTCTACCGATATTCACCAAAATGATGCCTGCATTAGTTTAAATCATGAACTCCTATTTTAATTTGCATTATATCTTGTGCAAACAAAAAAATCTCCCTTCTATACACGGAAGTACCAATTTAGAAAACATCATTTTTTAACTCGACAACCAGAAATAGCAAGAAGAAACCACGTGTCATGCACCACATCAACATTGTATATTACAGCGACAAGTCGCAGCGTCTTCACCTCCTCTCCCCGCAGTCGCTATAGTGTGGCCAACGCCTTACGCTGTCACCACACGGCAGCTATAGAATCATGTAAATCTGTACTCTAAGAGTGATGAACTGGTGACATGTAGGAAGTTGATGGATGCAGGTGGCTCAGGAACGTACTTTGTTTGTGGCATTCCTTGGGGGTGGATTATGTTCAGCAGTATACTTAAGAAGAGCTGTAATGTTAATGATGACAATACACTAAGAAACGAAAAATAAAATTATGTTATACTATTCGTAATAAGTATAGAATGTTTCCAGGGCAAGCGAAAAAACGTACATTGACCTCAAGTATTATGTTAGCATCGAAACAAAACGACAGGTATTGCTTCCATACATTTCTTTATAGATTACATATCGTTATGCGCTAAGGTGTCTCATGGTACGGGGTAGGGTTAAGTAAGCGGTCTTTGAGATATAACAAACCTGTTTCGCCACGATTCGCGGTCTCGAGTCGTGTGTATCTGCGAGAGCGGGCTGAGCAGGACTCATTCCGCATTCTGTTTTGGATGTAGATAGTTTGAGATTTAAAATTTTCGGTTAGTTGTTGTTTTCATTTTAATTAGGTTTGTTTTGTTCGTTACGTTTTGTATATTATCACTGGTATGGAATCGGATTCATCGACATCAAAGTCTTATAAAGATTTACACTGTATTATGAGAAGTTTTATGCATGCTTCAAGATTGACTGCTAAAGAATACTTAGCATTAAAAGAAAAAAATAAATAAACAAAAAGATCACCTTTTATCCCGAGTGCCAAGAAGTGGTTATGTTTTGTACAACTACCTACGTAGTTATTGACTACTTACTTACTATTAACGTAATAATGAAAATTGTAATAATTCTTATGATTTATAATTTATAAATAATAAGTTTAAATTAATGTTAATTTGCTTTTTAATTCATACACATACCTAGGCTGCACTAAAAGTATCGGGAATGGAATATTTCCACTGTTCCTGTCATATTAAAATCTTTTTAATTGAAAACTCCTTGGTTTTAAAAATCGAACACCATTTATTTAAAAAAAGATTCTCGGTCTTGTCACAAGGTTTTGTCGTTGAGAAAATGGAATTAACTCGAGAAAATTCAAGAGCGATGATTTATTATGACTTTCGAAGTGGTTTAACACAAAAACAGTGTGTTGACCGGATGATTTCTGCATTTGGTAATGAAGCCCCATCCAAAAAACTGGTAGTCAACTGACGTGTCAAGCTCAGTGATGATCCCCGTCAAGGTCGTCCAAAAACTGCAGTCACCCAAGAAAACGTTGATGCTATGCGGAAGCTGATTGAGGAAGATCTACATGTGACATACCGCGAAATTCAGGCAACTTTAGACATTAGCATGAGTTAAATGCAAATATTCTTGCATGAATAATTAGGTGTAAAAAAGTTTTTTTGCATGCAGCGAGCTGCCTATTACCATATAGATTTCTCAAATATTTTAATTATGCCTACATATTTGTGTCACTTTTGGTTAGGCATGAACTCCGATCAGTTTTATGATTTGTAAAACTGTATCCCAAGTCTAGCAGGACAAGTACCAAATGCCACGGTTGCTTTAAGCATTTACTTAGTAAAGCTTAGAACTGGTGATAGTAATGAAAGGTTGGCAACTCTATTTAATAAATCTCGTGTCACCTTAGAACGCTTAATGAATAAGGCCAGAACATGTTTAATTAATGAGTTTGTTCCATTGTATTTAGGATTTAATCATATGAATGTTGAAGATGTTGCTTCTAGAAATAGAATAATACCAGAAGGATTATTTGGTAATCCTGATTTGCCACCTAATTCTAAACCAGCAATAGTCATGTGTGATGCTACTTATGTATTTATCCAAAGTAGTTCTAATTACTTATTTCAAAAACAAACATACAGTTTGCAAAAACTGGATAATTTGGTCAAACCATTTATGATAGTGTGTTGTGATGGTCATATTGTGGATTGTCTCGGACCATACAAGGCGACAACTAATGATGCTACAATTTTTCAAAAGCTTTTTTACAAAGCTTCTTTAAGATGATTTTTCCGAAGAGGTGACATTTTCATACTTGATAGAGGATTTAGGGATGTAATTAATGAAATCCAGGGATATGGCTTTGTAACACATATGCCAGAGTCTCTACTTGAGAATGAACATCAATTAACAACCCAGCAGGCAAATCAGTCTCGTTTTGTTACTATGTGCCGCTGTGTTGTAGAAGTGGTTAATGGTAGGTTGAAAAGGGATTTTAGACTCTTTCGTCATGGTTTTAACAATAGAGCGGTTTTGCACCTAAAGGATGATTTTAGAATCTCATGTGCCCTAATTAATAAGTTTCATGTTGTTATAGAAGACCCACCAGAAGCCATGGAATATGTAAGAATTGCTAAGGATAGGCTTTCATTAGAGAACCATTTGGCAACTTATGTTGAACAGGCAAATCTCAATAGAAGAAGTGTGAATTTTCAGTTGATTGACAGCAATAATCCACATTTAGATGGATTTCCACAATTGACAATAACTGATTTAAAATGGTTAGCTCTTGGGACTTACCAACTCAAACAGGTTAGATCTTATTATGGGGAACACATCCGTCGGAATGGTATTTATTCAGTTGAGGTGAATAATACTATCGATGATGATGTACCTTTGATTTTGGGGCTTAATAATTACCTCTTAAGAGGTAGGATTAAATCTAGACATGTCAACAGTCGTACTTATCACACATATTTATTGATTAGCAGAGATGATGCTGTGGCCAACACTTTAGAAACCATAGTAGGTTATTGCTGCAGCTGCCTTGTCGGTAAGCGAACAGTAGGCTGCTGTGCTCATATAATGACGATAGTGTGGTATTTGAGCTGGGGACGGTATAATGACGTAACTGCGCCGGGAACGGCTTTAGATGATTTTTTTCAGGAGTATGATGAATGATTAAAGTAAATATATTTTAAATAAATATTTTTGACTTTAAATCGCTATTAAAAAACCCAAATGGACTTGTTTGTTTTATTTTTTCTATCACTTACCTAATCGATTCACAACAACATGAGCTTGAGCAATAGTGTCTGTCATGAATAGTATCATATCTTAGATTAAAGGGTTAAAGACGCTCTAGACTCAATGAGCTTTTTTCGGTCTGGATGGTCACACTTATGATAATGTATTATTGATATTGGTGTGATAGTGTAATCGCGGTGGCGTCCAATTATATACATATTACCTTTTTGATACGTTACCCACTCACAGTATTGGCAATATGTATAAAGGTCGGGCAAATATCCGAGTTTCAGTCACAATTAACACAAAGTAATCCATAATAAATGTAATTCTTACAAATATTAATGGATTATTAATATTATTGGTTTTTAGAGCAATAATGTTTGTCCATGTTTAAAGTGTCAATTTAAAATAGGTCGTTGGTAGCGTCGAAAAAGTGACGTAATGGTTTTTAGGTTATTTTCGATTTTGTAAAATAACTCCAAAACCAGGATTTTTTTTTTCAAAAAGGACTTTTGTAGGAGTTAATAGGATTAGTGTAGTCAATAAAAAACAAAGTTTGATTTTGATGCAACTTGGTACGAGATTCCATACATCTATGGTCATTCTCCTTTTACGAATTATAAAAAAAATTATGTGTTTATATATTTGTTTCTTTTATTTTTAACACTTTATGTCTTGTTACTTAATAAAATAATCTTTGCAAATTCTTTTCTACATATCCATCATCATATTATTCCCATTTTCCAGTTACTTTCCGAGATTTGAGAGACTGACTGATAGACTGTGTGAACCGACAGACCACACTTTAATGGCTGTATTTTTTTATATATTGTTTCACAAATTCTAGGATTTGTTCTACAATTGTTTTAGACTTACTACTAAATCCATAGCAATTCATTTCGTGAATTCCCGACATGGTCTCTCAGTGGTCACATACATCATGTTAATAATATAATAAAAAATATTTTTAGTAACAATGATAATGTAAAATACGTTACCAGAAGAGAAGTGTGGTAACATTTCATAAGTGAAGGGATTTACAGTTTATATTAAATAATTAAAACTATTTGATAATATAATCTCTTAAAAAATCTGGCATTTATATTATTAAATGTAATTACTAATACGTTTGGCTTTAAATTACCAATTTTTGATAAACAATTCAATGGGGTTGACAAGTCCCTTGTCGATAATCGATGTATTTTTTTCTACGTAATTATCAAATATTTATTTATTTACAAGTTTTCAACTGACTATACTAAAATTATCCCTAAACTTGTGAGGCGTTGGAAGCAAATTGATTATGATGTTAATGATTTGTGGTATGGTATATTTTAAAAGTAATTAAACTTTTTAAAATTCGAATTGTACATATACTTAGATATCGTTGAAATAGGCATAATATTTTGGCAGCTTATTGATTTTCTCTATTATGAGGATTAAACGTTAACAATTCTTTAAAAAATTATATTTTTTATAGTTACCTCCTCCAGCTTTTCCTATTCATTAAACCTTCTCTCGAATGAACCATTTATACCCAATGGTGAAACCAAGAATAAAACCCATTCTATAGTTACGAAGAAAAACCTAGATAGACCTAACGCAGCGTTTATTTTTGTTTTATCTGAGGTATAAAGCTTGTGTCTAAGACATAAGTATTAATTGATATATTAATTTATTGTATGGCTTTATATAAAAATGATACATAAAATGGAATTGTAGGCCAGGGTATAGAATTTTTATCGATATATTTGGTCACAGTGTCCTATCCCTATTATTAGTTCTACGGACCCTCACTTCTGCTATCAGAGCCAAAATGGCGAAAATAAAATCGACTCATTTGTCACGGTGTAAATAACCAGTCCAGCGTAGAGATCAGTGCCGCAACGATAATATAGCTACAGTGTGGCTATACCACGTGAAAAAAGTTTACCATAGTTTAGTTTGTTAAGTAAGTTAAGTAAACCAATACGTTTATTTTTTTGTAATTATAAAATAAATATAGAAGTATAAAAAGTAATATTTTTTATATTATACATTCTTACCTGTCAGAGAAGGAAACTTGACGTTCGGCAGCTGGTGTCAGAAACTCTCTAATCTCTAACGGAGTCATCACCCTGCTACTGTATCCACTGGACTTATCTGATGTGAATGCTAAATGACTCAACTTCTCCATTAGTGGTGTTAGTTGTACTCCTGATAATTTCTTTTTAAAACCAACTGCCTCCGCATCGATTTGGGCTTCGGAACTCTCCGTCAACGATTTAAGAGGTAATGATAACGCTTTACGCCTGGACTGATCACTTGGCAGTGTTTTTGTAGAATCTTTCACTATCTTCTTTGGAGTCCTTTGAGGTGACTTTGTCATTTCTGAGTCGAAATCTTCAAACTTCTCAGGCTCTCCAAGTTTTGAGTTGAAATTGAACATGTTCTCTTCTTTTGACTCTTGTTTCATTCTAGAATAATACTGCTCCAGGTACTGATTAAAGAGGGACTCTGATATGGCAACACCATCGTTCCTAAACACAGGGAATAATGGGTCATTAATTGTGAGAGTACTTGGACTCCTAGTTTCTTCCAATGGAGAATCATCTTCATTTTGCGATCGCTTTAACTTAAACTTGGATGTTGCTCTATTCGATAGCTTCCGGAAAGTCTCTTGAATATCCATAACACTCGCTAGTTTCCGTATTGGTTCAGGTTTATTTATAAAATGATCAGCTATACAATTGATATCTAAAACCATTTTGTTATCTCGTTTCTCACTTTCTATCTTCATTTTGGCACAGTTTTCTATGTTCTTTAGGACGTCCGGTTCTAAATCCGGCGATTTTTCCTGTGTTTGGTTATCCGGATTTTGGCAAATCGACAGCATGTTGCCGTGTAGTCTTTTGTATTCGATCATTGGGGTTGAACAAACACTAGTTTGGCCCGTGAATTTTGTTTCGTTTTCCGTCACTACTTCGTCTAAGGATTTTTGCGTTTTGAAGCTGCTAAGTGAGAGTTTGTTTGGTCTGAGACGGGGTTTGTTCGTGAATGGGACGACGTCGGGCATACTGGGTTTTCTATTCTCCGTATGGTGATCTTTGCTTGGCGGTGATATCATGGTGTGGTCCTCTTCCGGCACAGCTGTGAACAGCAATGATTTGTCCCTTTTCATACCAGTTGGTGGTTGCTTTTCGCGTTCCACTTCTGCATTCTGAGAATTAGAAAAATATATGTTATGCCTATTATGTCTATACTGCCACAAGGAAAAGTTTTAGCTCCACTTTCATTCGTTCTGTTTATAAATTAAATCTTATCCACTTTAGTGCTGTGACATAAACGAAGTTTTAATGTATGCAAACTTTTTCTAGATTTACATATAGAAAATATTAATGGAACTGAGGCAAATCTGTGGGAGAGGTATATGTTCAGCGGACTTTAATAGGCTGTAACATATTAACGAAAAGCATTGGCAATTTCAGTTCACATACCCTTAAGCCGCTTTCCATCATTAATGTCAAAACTTTAAGATTGATGTTTTTCTGAGATAGTTGATAAGCTATTGTCACACGCTGTGCGATTATTGGATTTTTTTTCGGACGAAAATTAATTCCATTTTTCTCATAAAACCATATTATGTTTGATTTTAAAATTTGCGAATGTAAATATTTCCTGCGTAAAAAACTTCTTATCACCCAGCAACAATGTTTAGTTGCGCGATTAAAAATAATATGGCTACGATTTTGCGGGTTTGACAGTTTATTTATGGCACACCTGTATTGATACAAGTAAATCTTAGGAATCCTGAAATAAATAACCTAACGAAATAAAAACTCTTTAGAATGTTAAACATTTTTTTTATAGGATAGGATGACAAACGAGCACACACTCCACCCGATGGTAAGTGGTTGTTGTGGCACATAGACATCTACATCTATCCTCGATTACGAATCAAAATGCAGATGCGTTGTCATCCGTGAGGACTTAGGTGGAATGCCTCGTTTCCAGTAAAAAAGGGTCTCCGGTTATCTACACTCATCATATGAAACACAGCAGCATTAAGCTACTATTTGACGCTGGTATTCTGTGAGAGCGTGGTCCTTCCCCGGTCGAGCCGACCCATTCGTGCTACAACTATACTACTAATATAACTGTAGCATGGCTCTACCATGTCCGAAAATTTCCCGGGACGGTATTTCCAGGGGAATTCCTAAAAAACAAGATTAATTCTGAATCGTACCTTTTTAAAACGCGCGATTATTTCTTCACCGTTTTGATAAAACTCCTGCATTTTATCCGCTTGCTTCTTCAGCGTGTCGTAAGTCTTCCGCCCCACATAAACTACCAGAAGCTGTGCTCCGAAAGGCAACGGTGTTTCAGTTTGCAACGTCTCCGCTGGTGATTTTATTCGATAGGGATCTACCACGGTCAGGTAAGAGGTAAGACTTGGTGGCAATTGAGTGGAGATAATCCTGCAAAGCTTGAATAATTAAGCTAATGACGGGAGTACAACTGATAGGTTCTTGATCAATATTTTAGATTATTTTGAAACACAATGGAATTAATTGAATATATTTGGGACATTACCTTAAGCGTGAAAATCTAGAAGATTCAATTTTATTTTGTAGCGACCTTCCAATAGTTCCAGTTTTTTTACGAAAACTCACCACACTATACACCCAGAAATATTCAGAATATGGAATGTAACGAGATCTATCATCATAGTCATTACAGCCTATCAAACATACGCTTCAAAGTATTCGCTTGTATCGCCAATTCAATACTTACTCGGGTCACGGTCGATACCGGCCTTATATAGGGGCCTCTTATACTGAAAATTCTGGAATGTTCGAGTATATACCGGTCCCGACTAACTAGGTGTAGAAACTTCTGGCATGGAAATCTCTAGAAGGATCTTGACTCCTAGTTCTGCTACTTGATACTAGAGGGCGACTGAGAGGGTAACTAATGTCCACTGCTGACCATAATTCTTTCTTATAGAATGCCTCATACGGGGGATATTGCCATAGTTGCCACGCTGACAGGCAGGTTGCCAACCGCATTTTTATTAAGTACTAGCGATCTGCCCCAGCTTCGCACAGCCAATTTCTTGATCTCGACAACAGTACCAACTATCGGGTCCAATTGTTAATCCAAACTATCAAGGAACCCATTCAAACACAAAAAAAATCATAAGAATCGGTTAAGCTTGTATCGAGTTTTAGCGAGGCTAACGGATAGCAATCGATTTTTATATATTTTATATAGAGACTACCGATTTATCGAAAAAGTCATCAAAATCGAGTTTTAGTTGTTGAGTTTGACTTTCCCTGTTGCCTCTAATAGAGGTAATGGACTACCTCAATAAGACAACAGGGAAAGGCCAAACCAATGAATACAGTTCTACAGTTCTAGTCACATACAACTAAACACAGCAATATTATGTTGCTATTTTATAATGGTCAACTATTCAATAGGACGGTTGAAATGGTAACACGAAAGCGTCTGTGATACTTACTTATTGTTGTAAAGAATAACTCCTCCCAGTACGCCCTTGCTTTTCCGACAGTGCTCCAGGATTTGCATTGACTCCATGTATACTGAGGTGGCGCTCTGAAATAAGACTAAGTCTCAAGGCTATCGCATGACAGTTTTGAGTTCAAAACGATTCAAGTCCGGATAGTCCCTTGGCCTTTGAATTCACAAGCACATAATCAACGTCTCATGTGGATGCTGTGGAACACAATGCTTGTTTAATGATTAAAGATGAGAATGATAAGACGGAATGTCTTGTTAGTAAAAGGGATCATTTTAAATTTTTTTTCAGTATGCTTTCAGTTCTCGATCCGGACTTCTTCACAATATCGCAGACTAGCCGACTGCGCGTGTATATGCATAAGCACAGGTGAACTCTCTACTCCTTCACTCTCATAGCCTGATGGGACGGTAATCCAACACAATCAGATTGAGAGATCAGGCGCATGACCAACGAACGGCTTTATGTACTTTCCAAGGCCCGGGAGTGAAACACCTCCAACGTTCTGACTTCGGGCTGCAACTGACAGTTTCTTGATAGAATATTTTTTATACGTGGTAGAGCCACGCTGCAGCTATATTATGGTTGTAGCACGTATAGGTCGGCTCGACCGGGGAAGGACCACGCTCTCACAAAATACCAGCGTAAAATAGCAGCTTCATACTTTTGTGTTACGTATGGTGCGTGTAGTGATCCGGAGACTCTTTTATATTGGAAACGAGGCATTCCACCTTAGTCCTCAGGGGTGACAACACATCTTATCGATTCTTAATCGAGTATAAATATAGATGTCTATGGGACACAGCATCCTTTTACCAGCAGGTGGACTGTATGCTCGTTTGTCACCCTTAAAAAAATGAAAAATCCAATAACTGATTTTGGTCCAACCCAGCGGATGCCGGCCAATGATTAGAACGAGGCAGTCTGCGACCGACTGCTTAACATAATAATACATCAAAAATTTGAGTTTAAACTCAGAATGTCTTTAAATACAGGCCTTAGGCCGCTAAGGCCTCTGAGTCTATATCATATTATGTTACACAAATTTGGATTGTGTGAAGTTTGAGTTGAAACCCGGGATTTTCTCTCAATACCAGCGCGGCGTTAATAACAACCCCATATATTTTCAACGGGGATGTATTAGTTTCCGATATTTTTTTAAATTTTTGTTACGACACTAAAGGGACGACATGCGGGTCATCATCATTATTGATAATGATTACAATTTATTTAATTGATAACAAATTTGCCATCGATTACATTGAAAAGACATTAACTGGGCAATGGAAATTTTATATTGTAATCTTGACGTAGGTAGGTACATGGAAACTGAAACTATGCTCGTGTTAAGCCGTTTTATGAGTGTTGAGTAGCCGTTTGTGCGATAAGAACGAAATGTAAACAAACACATCCAACATTATCGTTTTAAGTGTGATAATCACAATATTAAATGACCTATTTTGTAAGCTGAATTTTCATCAGAGCCAATATTATTTCAGTATAGACCCAACTACCTCTTAAGGATGTAATCTGGAAAAAATATTGACTTATGTTTTTATTTTTCGGTTTACTATCCACGAGAATTGTTTGATAGTTATGTTTTTATTGAAATAAATATTGATTATTAAGTATATGGTACATAAATAAATTTACTACATAAATTAGATGATCCTTATGATGTTATAAATCTCTATGCTCCTATCGTGCGTTTATGTGGCAAATATAACGAATTTTCTAAAATCATACCTGGCATTGACATATTTCAAGACTCTTATATTGCTTTCAAAAGAAAACTTACAAATAATTTATCACCGAGTTCCTGATATAAATTATATTTTGAATAGAACTTATCGTATGCTTTAATTAAAAATGTCCATACTCCTAAAGAGAGTGTACCTAATATCTCCCATGTTCCCTCTCAATAATTAAATCTTTTTTTTCTTTCTTAGCTTCTTATTTAAGTACAGTACACATAATTTACTTGAATAGTTTCTAATTGCATTGTATTGATTAGATGTTATTTTTACACCAAATTAACCCTAAAATTGCATACTCAATCTGTGAATGTTATGTACACTTGTTATTGATATACGGTATCGGTATCGTATCGGCACAAATTATGTATCATTACATCCCTACCTGAAACATTATAAAATGTATATATCTAGGGGTATTTTGCTGCGCCGTGCTGCAGCTATATCACTGGTATAGTTGTAGCACGAATGGGTCGGCTCGACCGGCGAAGGGCCACGCTCTCACAGAATACCAGCGTCAAATAGTAGCTTAATGCTGCTGTGTTTCATATGATGAGTGTAGATAACCGGAGACCCTTTTTACTGGAAACGAGGCATTCCACCTTAGTCCTCACGGATGACAATGCATCTGCATTTTGATTCGTAATCGAGGATAGATGAAGATGTCTATGGGCCACAGCAACCACTTACCATCAGGTGAACTGTTTGTTCGTTTGCCACGCTTATACTATAAATAAAAACCATATTTTAGACCACCTATGAAATACAAAATAAATTAAAGTTTAGAGCCTATATATTACGTCCCACTGCTAGGTACAGGCCTCCACTCATTACTGTGGGTTTTTGTCCAAGGAAATGTTCGCCGCGCTGACCTAATCCGTGTTGGCGAACTTCAGAAGTCTTCGAAATATTATATTCTTATTTCTCAGACATGCAGGTTTCCTCACGATGTTTTGCTTCACCGCCGAGCATGTGGTAAATCAGCACTTAAAATTGCAATCAAAAATTTCATTGGTGCCGACGGGGATCGAACTTGGTTTGTTCGCGTACTGTGAAATTTATAGCGAGTGCTTAGTCCCTCAGTTACCACGGCTCCGTACAACATACTTATTAAAAAGTGAATCTTCAAAAAATGTACATATTTGACGAAGATATACATATACCCAAAAACATACAGAGAAGTCTGCTAGAAGGAACGCGGATATAAGAATAGGTGTTACGGATAAACTTACTTTCGGCAGACTCAGCATTGGAACCCGTTGGAAGATATGACAACCGTATTGTAGTACGGGGAGGTACGTTTCGAACACTTGGTACAGCTTCTCCGCCAACCTCTTCTGGTCCTCCATCTGCGCAGCGAGCATGTTCAGATCGCCATGGTAAACCTTGATCATTGATGTCAACAAGCTGGCTCGGTTTTTTAACACCCAATCAGGAATATTTCGATCGCTGCCTATCGCCTGGAGAAATACATTAAAATTATTTTAAATATTTTAGCGCAATATCAAAACATAGTAAAAAATAAAATTTTACAAGTGATTCATAATCATCATCGTCATTAAGCCTCCTCCTAAGAACGCCACAAAGTACCGTCTTGAGCCACCTGCATCCATCGAATTCCTGCATGTCTAACCAGGTCGTCATTGCATCTAGTAGGGAGTCGCCCTACACTTCGCTACGAGGCTGCCACTCGAGAACCTTTTTTCCTCATCGGTTGTCGGTTCTTCGAGCTATATGGCCGGCCTATTGCCACAACGGTTCTTCGAGCTATATGGCCGGCCCATAGCCACTTCAGCTTACTAATCCGTTGGGCTATGTCCGTCACTCTGGTTCTACTGCGGATATCCCGAGAAACCCCGAGCATAGCTCCATAGCACGCTGAGCGACGTTGAGCGTCCTCATACGGCCAACAGTGAAGAGCCACGTCTCAGTTCCATTAAGTCATCACTGGCAACACGCACTGGTTGTACAGTTTCGTATTCAGTTTTTGAGATATACCTGACGAGAAGGAGAGTCGTAAATTCCCGAACGCTGCCCAGCCGAGTTGAATCCGTTCATTGACCTCTCGGCCGAAGATGGACTCGTCAACAACTTCGAACTTAGTGCTCCTAACGACTACCGGCATCATAGGTGTGACATGGACGTTACACATGATCTTCGTTTTGTCCATGTTCATCTTAAGACCTATCCGTCGGGAGGCACTATTGAGGATTACAAAAACATAAATCTAAATATAATTATAAGTTACGATTATCAATATAATGCTACAAAATATTACAATATACTGGCATTGCATTCGTCAATCTGCCAAATGTGACGTTTAAGGCTATCCTCTTTACTGGAAAGACTAATGAAAAAGGTCCATAGCTTTGCCTTGCGAGCTGTAAGGAGTTGAGGGTATCAGTTGCTTGTAACTATATAATATATTGCATCTAAAATAATTAACAGAAACAGGGGTTACTATGCGGAAATCCACCATATTCAAAAATCGTGACAGGCGTCACTAGCGTGTGTTCGTATTACCCTGTTCACACTTATCGGCACGAATTTCCTCGTCCCACTACTGTGAATATCGTCCGACTTCCGTGATACTTCGGGCAGGCACGCAACAAAAACGGGAGGCAGTGTGAAACAGTCGCCCTACACTGCGTTGCTATTCTGCGGCTATCATTTGAGAGCCTTTCTTTCGCTCGTTTGCTGGTTTCATAAGCTCATTGAGCTTTTTAATCCGTTCTACATAATCCATACCCTTTATGCGTCTGATTAAAAACATTTAATTTTTACTTCCGATCGTTGTAGTGTCTGTGATGATGGCCGGGTCCCAGTAGATCGGCGGTCATTTTCGATCACGGCTTCCGGCAAGTACTTATAATAAGGCATTGATTTATATATTACACTAGATCAGTAATAACCGCGCCAAAGCGTTGCCACTGCACATATGGCCACAGCCATATGCCTAGCTAATGTCAGTTCAGTGTTCAATGTGACGCCGACAGAGTTGAGCCGCGACAAAAATAGGTAAATACGTACTGAAAGAATGCTATTCAAGGTCACAAAAACGTAATAAATCAAGCGGAATCACTTTCAACACATAATTTTTTGTTCTTGTTTTCATATAAACGTAAAAAACCTCAAATAATTAAATAAAATTATCGAATATTGCCATTAAGGTTCAATGTTGCCACTTTTCCGCATTTGTGATTATCCTACATTAATGGGAGACTATATAATTAATGTAGTAAAGTAAGTTAATTTAATACCTCTGATTTTAAATATTTTGGAAATTATAATAAAAACTACGTTTTAACTTTCATACAAAATAATTCTAATAATTCATGAATAAACTAAAATAAGAATAATTAATTTTATTCTTATTTTAGTTTATTCATGAATTATTTATTAAATATATTTTATTACCTACTTATTTTATATAAATAATTTTATATAAGTTATAGTATATAAGAGCTCCTGGTGTAGGATCCTGGCTACTACGTTGTGCCTGTGCAAGTACTCAGAGTTAGAAAGCGCCGAACAACCGGAGATGACATGCCCAAGTAACTCACCGGGATGGCGACAAGCTCGACAGACGTCGACGGTGCCATTCTTTAGGATGTATCTCCGACAGTTGTTGGTCTTAATAACCTGATCCCGTATTGCACATACAAAACCCTCGGTTTTGTATGTGCAATAAGGGAAAACCCCCGAAGAGGTCAGCGAAACGTAGCCAGTTGAGAGAGGCGACTGTATCTACGAAGGGCTCACGTAGAGCCCTGTAGGAGCCCTGAAGGAGGAGTTCCACCTCCCGTGGAACTCCTCCTTCCATACGGTCTTCCGGTCGGAAATGCTATGTTATGCTGGGTCCTGCCATTGCTCGTTGGCTAAGAATAGAGAGGTAAGCCCTTTATCACAAGAATTGACGTTATTATAGAATGGATCATTCCATCTCGACAGGAAGTAATGACGGAGGCTGCACACTTCGTGATTATGCATGGTGAGCGCGCTCAGAAAGCCACGCCTAACATGCTTTCGCGGCAAGTACAGCCTTGTTACTGACGATCTCGGATAATGCATCCTATGGGACGTCATGGTAGTGCGGACTTTTCTATCCAGGGTGTTAAGTTCGGTCTGAGTCTACCTGAGTATGCCAAAGGTATACATGAGAACAGGCATGACCCAACCGTTATATGCGTGTGTCTTATTCACACCGGATAAAAGGCTGTTAAGCACTTTGGTCAAGCGTGCATAAAACACGTCACAAACTGACTGTTTCATACCAGCCACATTGATAACGACATTCTGTGACATCCCCAGGTATCGGTATGTTTCAGCCTCGGAAAGGGTCCTTAAGTTGATGGGCATAGATAAGTCTATGCCCTCAGAGTTAGCAACCTTTCAACATGGAGGACCGCATAATTATCCGTCCCCAGCTCCATTCCAATAGAATTGCTAAATTCACAAGTGACGTTTAGCAATTTCACAAGATGGGAGCGACTGGAGGCGTATAACTTGAGGTCATCCACATAGAAAAGGTGGGTCACTTTTGTACTTCTTTATCGATTAAAAAATCTTAGACAAACAATCTTAGGGAAATATGGCGAATTGCTTTTGATATTTTTGACGTAAGGATGCTTCTAGATTGATTATATTTTATTATATATAGATTGATGATAGAACACCGTCTATATATAAGCGAAATACCATCGACTGACTGACTCATACTATACACCCGGTTGACTTGAAATTTAGTATAGCTACTCATTTCGTAATGTAAGACGCTTTTTAAGAACGGATTACACTAGAGTCCCATAAAAAAATAACAGCTTCTGCAATAAAATAATATCGTGCGCCCAGTGAAGCGAGCTGGTGTCAGCTAGTATCTTATAACATTTCGATGTGTTACAGTCCACAGCTGACCATGGGCATAGTAAAAACAGAATAATAGGATAACTCCCACGCCGCGCGAGACTTCAATGCCTACTGTTGCAGGGTTGTCACTGTCTTTTTGTTTAACAGCTAAGTCTCATTTAGTTTTATAAGTACATAGTTATAATATTTACAAACATAATACATACGGATACGTACCTATGCATCATATTTGTTAATCATTTCTTTAGTTTCCTCTCAAAGAATCAATGTTTGTCACAAAAAATTCTATCCAGATCTGATGTGATATGATAATTAATGTACTTATGAGGTACGTATCTATATCTATGTACGTGTAGATATAGTAATATAACCTATGAATAAGAAGGTAATTTACTTAAACAAACGCATATATTAATTTATTTTATAAAAAGAGAAAATAAAACGATAAAAGACTGTTAGCACAATTTTATTAAAAGTCAACAAAGTCAATTGTGCAAAGGTGATTGCGGAGCACAGCGGTGTGCGTCCCCAACTCGGTCCGATCTTTCCGACTAGGCAAGCGTCGTTGTGTGCGTGCTATACGTCGTGCGTACGAGTCCGTACTGTCACGTGCCAGGCACGCACACATATTAGCGGCATTCGGTACATTTCTTAGAAGATAGCTTACTATTCTGTTTTTACTATGACATGGGCCTCCTTCATAGATATCCTCATGGAGGGATTTTTCCACAGTCCCCACGCTTCGCAAGCGAGTTGGCAACCGCAGTTTTTATTTTAGTCGTTATTAAGAAGACGCTGCTGCCCAACTCATCATTTGTTTCACATTATCGCCTTTTACAACACCTACGGGGTATGAGGGTAGTGGATATTCTTACACGGCCGCTACACAATGTGTAATCCACAGAAATCTAAATAATAAGGTACTAGAAATCCCTTCTACTGTCTTTTAATATCGGTATGCGTGTCACCGGTTCGCAGCTTTCACACATAGACAAACAATAAATACACTATTTCGCCTACACATATCTCTAGCATTCATGCAACAAAGATTAAACTATAAATTATTGCGTTAAGGAATATTTTATGAAAATACAAAATCTCAGTTTAAAACACTAAATACTTATTTATGAAATGTTATCCCTTTATTTGAGAACTTGCAAGTTGTGGAAGTATTTCCGCAGTTGGATATGCTTCAAAACTCCATTTTTACGTCTCTGCGTCCGAAATAACACTGGTGACCGAAACAAACGCTCCTTGCCCGCTTGTGACCTACGAGTGACATGTGAGGCGACAAGGTTACGCGCTTTTACGACTTCTATTGCCTTATTATGTAGATTTCTGTGGTGTAATCCAATTAAATTAGTTTTGCGTCAGTAAAAGATTTTTTTTTACTGACTGAGGACTCAAAGCGAGTCTTCCTAACCTATCACAAGTACCAGATGTCCCGCACCTTCGACCTTGCATTCCGTCGCCAGTCTGGGTATATTACGCCTGACGGAAACGAGATGTTTATACCGCCATTTATAGGAATCCATAAGATTTTTGGGGATAGTCGCCTCTTACGACACCCATGGGACCACTGACCTATATTATATACAAGTACGCTGGACTGGCTATACCATACAAAATGTCTGTGATGATTTGAAGCGCCACCACTTTCCGTACCGGGAACTAAAATTGACATAATTAATATACCAAAGTTTGTTGTTTTGTGAAGGGCTGTAATGATGATGAATGATTGGTAAATTAGTTGAAATAATGCATTACCACGCGTTTTTTTACGTGGTAGAGCCACGCTGCAGCTATATTATGGTTGTAGCACGAATGGGTCGGCTAGCCCGGGGAAGGACCACGCTCTCACAGAATACCAGCGTAATACTGCTGTATTTCGTATGGTGAGAGTGGAGATCCGGAGACCCCTTTTTACTGGAAACGAGGCATTCCATCTTAGTACTCAGGGGTGACAACGTATTTGCGTTTTGATTCTTAATCAAAGATAAATGTAGATGTCTATGGGCCACAGCATCCACTTACCATCAGATGGACTGTCTGCTCGTTTGTCGCCCTTATTCTATTTAAAAAATATACCTACATAAATATAATGGACATTACGGGTAGGCCTGGGTATATAACTTTTATCGATATATTTTGTCGCACTGTCTTATCTCTATTATTAGTTCCATGGACGTTCACTTCTACTGTCAGCGCCAAAATGGCGAAAATCAAATCGATTCATTATGTCACGGTCCATATACAGAGGACATGTCGTAAAGGATGAATATTTACCAGGACGTATCTCCCATATTCCCTGAGGATGAACTTCCCGCTTTGTAGTGTGATGGCCACCGGCTGGGAGAAGAGGCTCTTGACACAGTGCCCTGCGCCCACCACCTGAAGCAGAAACTACATTTGATCACCTGTTTTTTTTAAATGTATATAGCCTTTATTAGAGGCCTGGAGGAGAGCATGTATTAGCTCTTATTAGAGAGATATTATCGATAGAACCTATCTTGCCTAAAGCTAACGCATTTTTAATTAATAATAGAAAAATACCGTAATTCGCTTTCAATAATATAAGAAAATTACTTCTGCTTTTAGCCGACTTTAACAAGGAGATTTAGTAATGGACTGCATAATTTGTTTTCTATATATGTTACGCGATATCTTTGTTTTGTGAACGCAATTTGATGGTTCTCTTTTTTTATTAAGTAAGGTATACTTCAGAGGTGGTCCCATATAAATTTGTAGAAAAAATCCACCCCCAAGGGTGGCAAAATAGGGGATAACCAGCTTTAACGAGAGACTAGTTTTTAATGTATCTATTTAGATGACGTTGAGATTGTGACAGTCTTCAGTCAACTTAAAAGGGTAAAAAAATAGTTTTAACAAAAACTAAAAAGAGTATAATAATTTTACATTCTGAACTCGAGACTTTAATTTTTTTAACCGACTTCAAAAAAGGAGTACTCAATTCGATCTTATTTTTTTTAATGTCAGACTATAATTCTCAGGTGAATCGATTTTGATGATTCTTTAGTTCTTTTTTAGTTGAAAGCTGGTGCTTCTCATGTGGTCTCATATGAATTTGATAACGATCGGACTAGTAGTTTTTGAGTTATCTTTAACAATACGTATTTATTTGACTTTGACAACATTGATGATGTTCTCATTTTATTTATATTGAAGTTGGTTATACAAAATCTTTAATTTTACCACTTGTTGAATCTAGTTCTTTAATTAAAAAACAAATCTGTTATATTACAGAAATGGAAACAGATGTAAATTCATCATTAGGTAATGATAACGTAAACTTTCTAGTTCTATACACTATACGTCTTAAATCCTAAATAAATTGTTCTTTTTCGTTTATTGAAATCCGCTTTCACTTTATATTAATAGTTATTTTTTCGAAACCATTATCAATAAAAAATCCTGGATTGCAACTATTTTGAAAACTCTGAAGTTCTAAACTTAATTAGATAAAGGGAATCTGCATGTAATTAAAACACATATTATGTAATAATACATATTAGTGATTACCCAGTATTTAAGTTTGTATATTAAGCAAGCTGTATTTGAATTTCAACTGCACATTAGTATATAAAACACAGATATCTAATGCTTATACAAAGTGTAAAATAAACGCTTTATTGGCTTTTTGCCTAAAACATAATGATTATATACTCTTTGGTACTTATTATGAGACAGTAGTTTATACATCAATTAACGATATAATTTGCCAAGCTGCCATGCTGCAGTTATATTATAGTTGTAGCTTTTAAATGGGTCGGCTTGACCGGAGTAGAATCACGCTCTGACAGAATATCGGTCTGAAATCGTGCTGTGTTTCATATGGTGAGTGCAGAGAAATGGAGACACATTTATAGGAAAGGAAGTATTCTATCTTAATTCTCGGAGGTGACAAAGCATCTACATTTTGATTCTTAATTGAGGATAGATGTAGATGTCTATGGGTCACAGAATTCACAAAACGTTACCCTCACACTAGGATTTTCTCCTGTATCGTGGCGGCAGTTTACAAATATAAATTGCACAAGAACAAACATCCAGACCCGGAACAATTATTTGTAGGCCATACAGATACTTTTTTCGCGACTACCTAGCCCGCAGCTACTCATTGCCAGGCCACTGCGCCACGGAGCCGTCAAAACTTTACCATCAGGTGAACACAGTGCTCGGTTGTCACCCTTATTCTTTAAAATAAAAGCGATATTGGTGTGTTTACGTGCAAAAACAATGTATGTTTTATTTAATTTAATCAAACGTACGTTGTAAAAACAATTTTAAATAAATTTTAACTTTCTGCACTATTTCTCCATTTAAACTTATAACTATGGCAAATTTCATACTCCTCAAAGCGCGCAATATGTTTAAAAAAGGGTACAGTTTTCACTTCACGTATTAATATATGAATGTATAATTATTTTTGTCGAAAACCAAAATAATGATGAAATTTTAAAGACAAAATGGCAATGGCGAAATAATATCAAGGCAGGGTCCGGTTATCAAGCTTAATATAATAAAATTTCATCATCATCATTACAAATGTTTAAAATAAATGAATAAATAAACTTTCCGACAAAATTTCCATATGACAGTTGAATTACCATAGAAAGAAAATAATTATCTTTTCCGAATGTCAAAAACAATTTCGAATAAAGGTATTTTCTTTTCTTTTACTTTAGTTTATGTGAAATATTTGTCGAGAGAATTCAGTAATTTTTTATATAATATACTTAATCTACAGACCGTTTCGTGTTGAATCGTGAAAGGTCACGACATAATTATCTTGTCGTATTAACATAGTTTGCGAAGCCTTTTAATATGTATGCGATTTTATAAAAATCTATACTAATATAATAAAAAGAGAGTGCCAATTTTGTGAGTTTGTGTATATGGGGAGGGTAATCTCCTGAACCAATAAACCGTTTTAGAAATTTGTAACACCATTTGAAAGCTACATTATACCAGATGGACATTGGCTGTATATTAACATAACACCAGCCTAGAATAGCAGTTTTATGCTCCTGTGTTTCGTATGGTGACCTGAGATCCTTTTTACTGGAAACGAGGTATTCGCCATTCCATCTTAGTCCTTAGGGGTGACAACACATCTGCATTTTAATTCTTAATTGAGGATAAATGTCTCGGTTTGATAATTTGCCTTCTCTATATATTATCATAATATGGAACTAACCCAATTTGTGGAAGTAACGTTTCTATATATATATTATATTACGTTCGATTAAAAATCGAAGTACAGATGTGTTGTCGAGCCCGCGGAATAAGATGGGAAGCCTCGTTTACTGTAAAGGGCATCTTAGTTCTGTTTCTCGTTCAGTCAATATACCCAACAAAATAGCACCATGTTGCTATTTTATTCTGACACATACATGCAGCAGACATAATACATTACAGAGTGGGTCTACTACGTGATTATAATTCGAGACATTCTAAATCTACATATGCATGTAAATGTAACAAAACTGGTCCCATAACATGTCGTGAATACATTATTATTCTGTAAAAGTATGGTACCTACGTAGGTTTCGGAATTTTAGATTTACATCATAAATAAATAAGGTTCATAAAACGGCGATAAGGAAAAAAATATATATCTGTGGTAACATAGGGAACAGAAGCTTTCTTATTATGAAAGCAAATATCTGACCAAACGCTGGTATCTCTAATGTAGCTAATATTAAATACGTTTCTCAAGACCTCAAGAGTCGGTCGGTGATGAAAAACAGTGTAATCGGACAGAAAGGCAGATCCTGGCAAATTATTCCACTTCTTTGCTGTTCGCATTACGGAAGTCGAAGCAATCCTTTAGCTTCGTATGTGTGGTATGTCGACTACAAAGAGGTGGAGACTGGCCGAGCGTCTGGTTATCCGATGGTGGCAGGAGGAATTAAGTCATGCATTTTTACAAAAATGTTATATCCTATTCAGGGTACATTGTAGAGATGGGCCGAATATGGATTTGACCGATTACGAATATTCGGCCGAAAGTTCGGTAGAACTTTTACCGAGCCGAACATTATTCGGCAGGATTACCTCGATATCTAACCAATTTATGTCAAAACTTGTTACCGTAAAGCGCGCGGGATTACTGCCGTTCCCTTAATTTTGAAATTTTATTTGAATCGAATTGATTGATTTTGAATTATCTCAGAAATGAAGGGGAGGCCTGTGCCCAGCAGCATATTAGCTGTAATTTATAATTTAGTGAGAAACTGACGACCAAAGTAAAGCGAAACGTACTAACGTAAAATGATTTTATCAAGCTTTCTAGTTCCTATAATTGGAAATAAATCTACATTGCCTCAAAAACATAACGCTATACAAGCAAAATATGCAGCTCTAGAATTTATGCAAATAGTGCTCCTATAATGTCTATTAAAATATATAATAAATTGCCCAATAACTTAAAAGAAATGCCTTTGAATAAATTCAAAATTGAGATTAATAAATGGCTTTTTGACAAGTGTTATTATAGTGGTTAAGGAATATTTTAATTAATTGCAATATTATCTAATGTATTATATAATTTATTTGAATCTTTTGACATATATGTACAATTAAATTTGATTATTTTAAGATATATTTGCACACCAGTACAACTCCCGGTAGAATATTATTGAGACTTACTCTTATACTAAATACCTGTATTACCCAAACATTTTATTCTGCAAATAAAGATTTTGACTTTGACTTTGACTATACTTTCTACAGTAAGATTATGAAAGACATGGAGTTACTCAATTCATACATTTCAATACAGTGGACACTTTGAGTACCACTTTAACGAATGTTCAGTGATTTAGCCGAATATTCGGCCCATCTCTAGTACATTATAACTTATAGAAATTAAAAAAAAAAACTAGCGTAATATTACGTCGGTTACTTTAGGCTCTTGGTTTAGTGATCGTAAACACGACTGCTGAACATGTGGTTCTGGGCATGAATCCCGAGTCGGGTACAAAAATCAGTCATTGGGTTTTTCTGTTAAGAAATTCTCATTAGTAGCCCGAAGTCAGGAAGCTGCCGGTGTTTCACTTCCGGACCTCGGAAAGCACGTAAAGTCGTTGATCTTGCACCTGATCTATCTGGTCATGTCGGATACTATCCCATCAAACTATTAGAGTAAGGGAAGAGAGAGTGAACTGATCTGCTCGTGCATACGCTAGGGCGCTATAATCTTGTACTGCGCAGATGACTAGTCTATGTCGAGATTGGCCATCGTGAGAGAAATTCGGTATGAAGGAAATTATTACTTTAGTCTAATTTTCATCACTTCGCTGATCTGGAAATCTGAATGCGTTATGAAAGTTCAAAGACTTAAGCAGTAAATGTATGACCTGATTGTGAACGCCAAGTACGAAGAATTTATGTTTGCCTGACTGTTACACAACTGTTTTTTAATTTGTCACTTACAAGTTAGTTTTTATTAGAGCTAGGCCGAATATGGATTTCACCGAATACGAATATTCGGCCGAAAGTTGGGTTAAAGTTTTACCGAACCGAATATTTGGCCGAACAATATTCGGCAGGATCCACCTCGGTATCTAACCAATTTATGTCAAAATTGACTTGTTACCGTAAAGCGCGCGGGATTAGCGCCGGACCCTGCCTCTAGCTCTTCCACCACACTTGACATGTTATTGCATCATTTAGCACTGTGCAAATTGCCGACACATGCTTATTTTTTGACAATTTCGTGAGAAAAAAAGTATTTCGATGTGCTATTCTTAGTGATAATTTTTATCATTTAATTATAAATGATAAAAATGAGTAGCAGGAGATCTACTATTTGGACTTAGTTTAGAGAAACTGACGACCAAAATAAAGTGAAATGTACTAATGTAATGTAATGTTTATTTGCTTTATTCCAAAAAAACATTTTATCAAGCTTTGGAAATAAACCTATAGTGCCTCAAAAATATAACGCCATACAATTAGTGACTATGCAAGTAGTAGCAAGTACCTTCAAGAGTAAAATTATGAAAGACATGGCATTACTCAATTCGTACATTTCAATATTGAGTACCACTTTAACGAATGTTCGGTGATTTTGCCGAATATTCCGCCGAATACGAATATTCGGTAAAGCTGCCGAATATGCCGAATACCGAACATGAAACGAATATTCGGCCCATCTCTAGTTTTTACTTAACTTCAAAATATGAAGTTTCTAGATAGATACTAAGCATGCGGGAATATACCTTATCAGTTGTAAATGCTATAACACGATTATGAGACCACATGGACATCAGCATTACGCTAGAGTCCTACAAAGTATTTAGGTAGTTCCCACATGCAAGTTTATGCACAAAATTTTCACCAATTGTTATGTGGTTTTTTATAGTAGAGCTTATATCTCACATGATTGTAAGTGATTATTATAGTGTATGAAAATCTGCCACACTTGAGAAATAAGTGCCAGCCTTTTAGGAAGGAGAAAGTTTTCTTCTTGAAGGTTCCTAAGCCATATCTAATTAAAGTAAATTCTACAATGTGGTAAATCAGTATTTAAAAATTGCAGTTAAAGATTTCAGGGGTGATGGTCACACACAGAATATTCATGTTATGTATTTAATTTTCAAATTGTAAATTCACTAGTCACTTGGTGCAACATTTAGTTGCACAAATATGTTAGTTTAATAATAATTGTGACAGAACTCAAAATTACATCCTTATCATCTCAATGGCTGGTCTATTGGGGAATTCATGTGGAATTTTCTGCCTCGCATGACCAAACTGTGCATTTACAGTCGCTAGCAGTTTTTCCGTGTCAATTTCTTTTAAATAGAATAATGGTGGCAAACAAGCACACAGTCCACCTGATGGCAAGTGGATGGTGTGGGCCATATACATCTACATCTATCCTTGATTAAGAATCAAAATGCAGGTGTTGTCACCCCTGAGGACTAAAATAAAATGTTCATTTCAAGTAAAAAATGATATCCGAATATCTACACTCACCATATGGAACATAGTGTTACGAGCTTGAGGTTCATGACAATAAAAACTGTTACAGGAATAAGATGGAATGCCTCGTTTCCAGTAAAAAGGGTCTCCACTTCTCTACACTCACCATATGAAGCACAGCAGTATTAAGCCGCTACACTGGTATTCTGTGAAAGCGTGGTCCTACTCCAGTCGAGCCAACCTATTTGTGTTATAACCATAATAAAGCTGCAGCATGATTCAACCACGTAAAATGATACAACTTAAGGACCTTCAAGAAAGACTCCTTTTTAAAAGGCCGGCAATGAACCTGCAATTCCCCTGGTGTTGTAGATGTTTATGGGTGACGGTGATCACTTACCATCAGGTGAGCCACAACCTCGTTTTCCATCGCTCCAATTAAAAAAAATATTAGAAAGGAATACCTGTCCAGCTAAAGCATGTCTCTGTGTGTCAGAAACCCATCCAGGATGGAAGTAAAGTACAGCCTCGGCTGGGTCATCTTCCTCTGAGACGCAGCATTGTGTGTCATACACAAACACTATCATCATTTCCCTAAAACAAAAAAAGAAGAATTCATATATTATGATGATGATTATATTATGGTTTATAGGTAGGGTGATTTTAACCTTTTCCCTGTATATATATTATATGAACATTTTGATTGTTTAATCACCTACAGGAAACTATTAAGGATGATAAACCAGTATAATAGTATGTGAATTCTGTGACCCATGGACACCTACATTTATCCTCAGATAAGAATCAAAATTTTGACAAGTTACCCTTGAGGACAAAGATGGCATGCTTTATTATCAGTAAAATGGTCCCCAGTACTCAACAATCATCATGTAAAATACAACAGCTTTATGTTATTTAATAGTAGCATTCTGTGAGATTAGAGCCATGAGAACTATTTATAACCTAAATCCAATCTAAAAAAATATATATTCTTAGCATATTTAGTGTTGATTTCTAGATCTCGACAACAGTACCTACTGGTAAATTTAAATAAAAAAGAGTTCAGTCAAATTCACATGGACAGAAGAATTATATATATAAAGATTACAAATAGTTACGTTAATATTAGGAATAAGCAAAAAAAAAATAGCATTAAGTTAATATCAAAGAGCAAATAATAAAGCCCAGGAAAATATTCAGAGCCTATAATATAATATCAAAAAGTTAAATTTTTCTAAATACAAGCTGTACATATAAAGTGTTTCTTATAATATTAAAGAAGACTTGACTAACAATAGTATTAGGAACTGTAATAGTATTTCATTCAATTTATTCTTTGTTTAATTTTGAATGCTAAATTTATTTATCATCATAACTTAAGTAATGTAATAATATAATAAATAAACTTTATATTCAATTAGCAATCCGCCCCGGCTTCATACTGGTGATTTTTGGATCTAGACAACATAATATGCATGTTTTATACATAAAAACCCTAATCCTCCTGGGTTTCTTGCCAGTTCTTTACAAGGCAAAGGTTTCCTAACCGGTGATAAAAACATAATAAACGGCTTTTCTGTATTGCTTGTGATCTTTATTGAATAAAAATAATTCTATTCTATTGTAAAAGGATGGTTTATTAGGTTAGTGTGGTGTTTACGGTGGATTGTTTACGGTTTGTGAACAATTATGAAAGAAAAATTTATAATACGCAGTCTGGGCAAGTAAAATTAATGTGGCAAATATTACTAACGAATTAAATCTTTATTTGAGATAAAATTATCCCAATTATGATTTCGCGCAAGGACAGTCAATTTCAGAAACCCAAATAGATCGAATTCTAATGTGTACTTACTTGGCCATTTTGTTGATAATTTATTATCAATTTCGTTTAGAAAACTTTAACACACTACAGCATATTACTTAAATTTAAAAGATATTAATAATTATTACTAAATCAAGCACAATATGTACGCAATTTATTTTTTAACTTAATTTTAGAAAAAATATCATCGCTTTCGTTCACGATCTTGACCACAGACTACCTCACACCCTCAAACCCTCACAGCCACAGAACACTATCTATTACTCCCATAGATAAATAAATATGTAGCAAGCTAATTACTCCTATCGGAGCTCACAGCTCTCTCACCTCAGAAGTACTTGTAAAAAGCGATCCTATTCTGATAAAATCTAAATTTTCCCCTTAGCAAATTTTTGTTCGGAACTTCCGATTGATTATCTACCTTCGATTCCGATTTCGGTAAATTTTAATCAGAAGTTAGTTAGAAGGTCAATGCATAGTGGCAATGATTGCTTTGCAAGATCTTCCATTCAATTTCGTGGAAGGTATTGGATTCAGACGACTTATGCAGTTTATAGTACCAAATAATCAGTTAAGGCGAAGAAAGTATTTACTGAATATATTTGTGATGAATAATGTGTGAAACATTTATTTTGTTAGACGGGCGCTTAACACACACCTATCTCTTCTGCCTACACCTCCGAGTCCGATTCCGGTTCCGAATTTAACCAAATTTAAAAACTCCGCTTCAGAAGTCGGTTCCGGTATAACCACTACCGTAATATCCCTACTACAAACTACAGAACATTTTTACAGTTTACATGGTTTACAGTTTAAATTATCGGCACGAGCAACTCGCTGAGTAACTCATCGAGTTATTCGTGGACGCCTACGACGCGTTTACATATTCGTAGATTTTTTAGACATGGTTGACGTGCGTCTCGTTGCCACGATATGATGTCTACTTTAACATTTATAGACTCACAAATATTTATTTGGGCAGTGTAGAGCGCCCCCCAATTGATGGAGCCTGGTAAGACATGCAGGAGGAAGTCGATGGATGCAGGTGGCTAGTGTTACCCAAATGCAAATCAAGACGAGACTTAGCCAGTCTTGGTTTTGATCTTGCACCTGGTCTTGGTCTTGGTCTTGGTATTGCGCTCCCAATCTTGGTCTTGGTCTTGCAGCAAGACTCTCGCAAGTTTCGTATTACTTTTTAGCCTATTGCTATTTATTAAACGTTACTTTAGATCTTAGAACAACTTAACAGAGTAGGTACATTTTGAACTTGAATTAATATAGCCATATTAAAGACCAACCAAATTAATAAATGTCTAAACATTTAACGAAAATTCGAAAAATCAACTGACACTGTGAGGGGTTTGAATCCACAACCTAAGCGATCCGTGCCGATGTTCTACCAAATGAGCTATCTACCGTGTCCCACGGCCACGGGAGTCAGTCTGTTTCTTAATAAATGTTTATATTTAATTCGCTGAAACATGGTTAAAACATATAAATTACAAAATAATGACATTACCTTGAATCCTATACCATAAAATTTTGTGTGCAGGGAGTTTCGGGGGCAATAAATCGATTTATTTTTAGAAAATGTATTTTTGTCTATGTTTTTAGGCAATGAAAAACTGCTACAATATCGTTAGAATAAGAAGGTAAATTTTGACAGTTTATTAATGATTACAAATAGCTTAATTGGTATATTGGGCGGTCACAAAATCGTAATACCATGGTTCGAGCCCAGTCCGACCGACCGACTTTTTTTTAATTTTTTTTTCAATTTCCTTTCTTTTTTTGAGAAAATCTATTTTTTCGAGCCCTTTTTTTATTTTTTTTTTAAAAACACGAAAATTTAAATTAAACTAATTGCACTCATGATTTTTTATTTAAATAACCAGTTCAGTTTTTTCTATTATGTCGCTAAGATCAAAAAATATTATTCGTATTTCATCAGTATGTAATTTGTATCTAAATATAATTTCCAAAACACACGAATTAAAAAAAAACCGAGCGAAAAATACCGAGCAAAGCTCGGTCAACCGGGTACTGTATTTTAAAGAACATTAGATAGACCATCACCTTATGTGAAATAGGATAAAAAAGTTATACAATTTATTTATTCTTTATTGCATTCTTTATTAATGTATAAGAATACAAGGGCGGACCTAATGCCTTAAAGCATTCTCTACCAGTCAACCCATGAAGTGGAAAACAAAAAAAGGAAAAAAAAAGGGTGTGGAGAAATATTGCAGATGCAGATACTGAAAAAAAACGCGGAAAAGGCCGGGTGAGAATTTGACAATTTAGCATTTATTTAAATAAAAAATAAAATATAATACAAATTACACAACAGTACACAATAGCTGTTACTTTACATTAATTCTTTTGACCAAGAATTAATACAAAGTAACCACCTAGCTGACTCATCACTTAACCTACTTTACTAATGATGCTACAGAAAATAATCTCTCAGCAGGTACTGAAGTTGCAAGTATTGAAAGAAAATCACGGACCATCTTCGATAAAGTTGGATATTTTGTCTCATGCGTCTTCCACCACTCTAAAATATCTGCCGAGCTGACGGCTCTGAGTTTACTTAGGTACTCCTCCAACTCGTCAATAACTAAGCCTTGAAGACAAGATCCAGATCCAGATGACGTCAAGGGACATACGTACAGTTCCTGAAAGTCTATTTCGTCTTCATCTTCATCATATTCACTTTACTTTCTTTTTATTTCTTGGTGATTCTAGAGATTTATTCACTGAGTGTAGGCTTTTATATTTTTTATAAAGTTTTTTAAATTTGCTGAGGATTTCTGTTTTAATCCCCTATAATGTCATGTCAAAAGTCTGAGCCTTATTCCTTGGGTCTAAAATTAAAGAGGTACAATAAATCCAGTTCCAGCTCTTCTTATAATGTTTAAGCAATTTGTCTCTAGCTGCTTGGAAACCCAGAATGAGCCTTTCATCCACTTCGAATCGGTTAGGTTTCTCATCAAATTGTTTTACCATGGATTCAATTTTATCGAGCAAGAGATTGAATGATACAATGACTAGCGGTAATGTAACACATTTTTCTCCACCAAGTTTCCTGGACAAAAGTTTTAAGTTTATTAGAAACTTATGTATTTTTTCGAGTATTTGCCATTCACTATCTGTGATTTGAAAATCATTCAATTAGGTGACAGAAGTACACAATATGTCAATACCAGTTCTCACTTTTAAACCAAATCCAATCATATCATGTTTGGAATCACATGTCGTTGGACAGTCGAATGGGATTCAGGTTTTGATGGCTGCTTCACAAGCAGACTGAAACTTCTTCTTCAATATCTTGCTTCTTTTTATTTTACTGGAATTACTGCGTAATTTTGTTATAGTGTATGTACATGTACAATGTACACCAAGGTTCAAAATGTGAGCAAAGCACCGTAAATGTTGATTGTCTGAATCAAAGTGTGGCAGGTGTATATCCAGTTGGGTATTTGCAGCTGTGTTGTCGAATGTGACGCTATTTAATTTATAAATTATGTCATATTCCAATAAATATTCTTCCATTCGTTGTCTATGTAAAGAACAGTGACCTCGTAGTTACTTCTACCAGCAATTGACGTCCATCCCATTAATGGTAAATGACATTTAGACGAAAATTTTTGTAGTCGTTTCTTAAGATTCAATTGAAGCTCTTCAAATCTCTCATTGACCTTCCTTCTAAGTGTACACCTTTTAGGAAACACTATATTTGGGCAAATCGATCGAAAAAAATATACTTTCGTAGCTTCATCATCAAAAAATAAGAAGGGAAGATATTTTTTTCACCATCCAATCAAGTGTAGCTGTCATGATATTGTCACTGCTATTTTCAGTCTGATATAAAACCATAAATCATGTGTCCAGCCGATTATAAAAACAAATGAAAATATGGGTGAAAAGGGGAGATCTCCCGGGTTCGGAGCTGTTCTATATATACTGTTTATGGTTAGGCTTCGGTGTGTTTCGTTTGCGGCGCGACGACAGCGCCACCACATCACCCCCCTGCTCAGACCGGAGGTCGATAGTGCAGCCTCGTTGCCGACGAATGTGCAAGTGCCAGTGCATTGCCTTGTAGTCTGCGGTGAGTCGAGAAAAAGGCAAGTAATCTGCGAGAGTGCCGTGAAGCAGAGGCGAGCAGTAAGGCTCAGACCCGTGCCGAACACTGTATAGCGCAGAGAGTAGCTTGAAGGAACAGGATGCATTATTATTCCAGTGCTGCGATGAATCTTGTGAAGCTAGTTGCCTTGCAGGATACGAAGACTGCGGACGATATCTGTTCGGAAGCGAATGGGTAGGGTATTCTATGACGACGATGAAGCTTGAAGTTTTCGAAGGTTGTTGGTTGCGTGTTCAGATCAAGTCGGGGTCACCACTGTGGCCATAGGAAGGAAAAGGTGAGATCTCCCGAAGGGCAAGGTGTTCTACCCGGGGAGCGGCCAACTCTCCGAGTGATAGCGTGATATAAGCTTCGGTGTGTTTCGCTTGCGGCGCGACGACAGCGCCGCCACACATCCAAACATGAAGTTTGTTTTCCTTTTATGGCGGAAAGGTCAACTAAGTAACGGTTTTGAGAAAATCCTAATAGACACCTGTCATAAAAACTATGTCGCTAATTTGGAGGGAGCACTTTCCAAAAATCCAAAGGTATTCGGGATGTTCATAAAAAATAAAAACGTAATAGCAATGCTTACCCTTCAACCATGACCTTCGAAGATGACAAAGCAGGTAACGGTGACGGCATATGCAACCTCTTTGCATCATTTTTCGCGTTGGTCTATAACACTAGCTCTGTACTGTCTGCGACCACTATTGACCAGATTTGTACCTCAAATTATCTTGCTAATCTGCACTTCTCACAAGATCTAGTATTCAAAACTCTTACTAGTCTAAATCAGGAGACGCAGGATCCGTCAGAAATTACAGACCAATATCCATATTGTCTGTCTTCGCTAAAGTTTTTGAATCATTAATTTGTCCTATTTTGGCTTGACACATAAAACATATAATCTCACCACAACAATCGGGCTTTTTAACATCTCGCTCTACAGCTACAAATCTTGTTTCTTTTATGGACTATGTCTCCAAGTCTCTCGATTCGCGTTTGTCTGTGGACACCATCTACACAGATTTCAGTAAGGCGTTTGACATTGTAGGTCTTACTTCACAAACTCTCAATTTTGGGCATCACTGGCAATTTTCTCGAATGGTTCTCTTCATATCTCAGGCAGAGAAAATCGAGAGTTGTGGTAAGTGGTTACTCCTCAGAACCATTTCTACGTACGTCTGGCATTCCTCAGGGTTCCCATCTCGGTCCGATTCTTTTCAATATATTTATAAATGACCTAGCGTCTGTTTTTATACACGCGACCTGCTTTATGTATGCAGATGACATAAAATTGTCCTTAAAAATCAAAGATCACAGTGGCTCACTCCCATTGCAAGAGAATTTTGACCGGATGTCTTTGTGGTGCGTTAAGAACAGACTATTTTTGAACCTCGATAAATGTAAAATTATAAGATTCTCAAGATGTGTAAATGTTCCGACACCGATGTATAATATTGGTGGTCATCCTTTGGCACAAGTGGACTCTGTTCGAGATCTAGGTGTGGTTCTGAACAAAAAGTTATGGTTTCATAAGCACATTGATGGAATTGTTACAAGGGGTCTTCAAATGTTGGGGTTCGTGTTGCGTAATTCTAAAGAATTTAAGAGAACCACTACAAAAATTTCATTGTACAAGTCTTTAGTCCGTTCCAGCCTCGAATATGTAGCCAGGTCTGGTCTCTATTTTATGACATTTACGTGAAACGCATAGAGTATATTCAGAAGCATTTTTTGTGGCATTTTTCGTACCAAACTTACAAAATAAAGGATCTACCCTCATACGAAGACCGATTGACGTATTTTTAATTAAGTAGCCTGCGACAGCGGAGGCTTTTGCTGGATTTCATGTTGCTACACAAAATTGTCAACAGAACCGTAGACAGTCCGTATCTGCTACGTGCAATAAATTTCAATGTAACTTTTAAGCTAGTGCGTGTCAGCCGATACGTCCCCTTGACAGTTGAAGGCAGTAAAACTAATTTGGGTCACTACGTCACCATAAACATTTTACAGAGGCAATATAACGAGCTCTGCAAGACATGTGATGTTGATATTTTTGCTAATAAGCCTCAAAAATTCAAGCGAAAAATTATGCAGTCCTTTACTGTTAACTAACATTTAGGCCTAGTTTTAAGTTTGTAGTTGTAAGTTTTAAGAAAAATTTTCGTTGTCCACATTGGATACCGTGGCAACCTTTAATTAAGACGACACTTAGATATAAAACTTCCTGTAATTTTTACTATTTACATTGTGTACGTGTATGTCTTGTTGGTTGTCCTGAATAAATAAAAAAAATCCACCCCTAAGGGGTTGAAATGGGGGTTAGAAGTTTGTATGAAAGACCTATGTTTTAGAAGTTAGAGACACGAAAATCGGCAGCTAGTTGTCTTGAAAATCGACATTCGGGTTATCAGTTCTAAGTAATAATAACCTCTATAAGAAATTTTACGAAAATCCTCCCCAAACAAGTAAGGTGAATTCGGGTTGGAAGGTTACATGAAAATTTTACGTTTTTGGAGTTAGAGATACGAAAATTGGCAATAAAGTTATAAGTTTTCAATAATAAAACCCTCAAGAAGCTGTTTCATGAAATCCTAACTCTGATGTGGTGAAACTGGTGTAAAAAGGTTATATGCAAGTCTTATATTTTAAAGTATAGATATGAAGATCGACATTTAGGTTAATAGTTTTAAACAATAAATACTTGCATAGTTAAGCTTTACCTATATAACCTCTATGTACTTAGGTAGGCCTTCTTCAGCGGGAAAATTTCATAATCTCATAGGAAATCAGATATTTTGTGCGGACGAAGCCGCGGTTGGCCATCAGTTACTTAATATATGTGTTATGTAATTGTGTTAAGTATATTTTTTCTTACCTGTCCCCTTTTTCCAGCGGTTATAAAAAGCTTGTGATATTTCCACTTAATATTGGTTTTCAGGAAGAAATATTTGTGATTTATTTATTTTATTTACTTTATTTATTTTAATTTAATTCTTTATTGCATCCTTAAACAAAAGAATACAAAAGGCGGACTTAATGCCTTGAGGCATTCTCTACCAGTCAACCCATCCTTTTTGTTGAAAGATATTAGATGCTTTTTTAAGCCTGAAGTGTTTCTGTTTGTTTTTATTTATATTTTAACCTTTTTATGTTGGCACAATTCACAAAAAACAATTTGGGATGCATTAATTATTTCAAAAAACTCACCTAATTTGTTTTTAGGTCTTTTAGATCTATAACTCCAACTCTCACAACTCCAACTAGAACTATTTAACTCATCGTCAGTCACGTCAAATTGTAAACATCACTCCGCGCAAAACAAGGATTAGAGTAAAAACAATTAATACATTAGACTCGAAGCAAAGGACAATTGGGAATGACTGGAATTAAAATAAATACTACTATTTGTAAGTACACGCCGAACGACCGACAAAGGAAAGTTCGGCAACTTTTGTTAAAAATAATGATTCTTCGGAATTTTAATAAAACAGATGCGTTGCCAGATGCCTAGGTACGTTAGGTACTTGCTGTATTTATCTAGGTACTTACTAACTACTAGAGTACGATAGAAGTTAATAAACCGACACTGCTAATCAATTTTTGGAAGTGTGTGATTTTAAAACACAAAATGCGCGAATATGAATTCACTCATTCGAAATTCAAATATTTTTATTCAAATAGGCATTAAAATATACTTTTGAGTCATATAAACACTGTTTTCCCCACTGAGCTATTATGTACTACATACTAGAGGTGACACTGCATTCAGCTACTCTGTTCCACTCAACTGCGGTGCATACACCGCACTTTAATCAGTCACTCGCTAAGCGCTTGTAGAGTTGTCACGTGTTGTGTTGATTTAAAAAAAGTTTCTTGATAAAAATCTGTGTCTTGGATATTGCACAAATAATTGTCAGTAAAAACCATGGAATTACTTTTCATCGGTTAATAAGGTACTTAATGAATAAAAAGTATTATAAATTAATAATAAAACAAATTATTCCTAAGACGCCATCTCATGTCATGGAATATAGATTATGAAAATTAATTTGTTCAGATGCCACGTTTCTGTGGGTACTTAAGTATAGGACGAATATAGTATTATACACATTTCTTTTGTAGAAATATATATAAGTTATCATAATTAGGTTAAATTGTTTTATATTTAAATCTGCCCATTATTCTTTTATTTTATTTTTAGGTTTCCACATTAAAGTCAAGGTGGAATAAATTCGTCCATTTTTAACTCTCGCGTGCCCAGCATTTACGAACTACTCTTATTCTAATTTAAATAAATATATTTGTAATTTAAATGTTATCTTAATAAGTTTTGATAAACATACATTTAATTTAGTATGTTATTTTATATTTGACATAGATACCTTTTAAAATATTCAGATAAAAATATCATTAAATATAATTGTGATATAATATTATTTAATATTATATTAAATAAGCAAATATAATGTACAAAATAAAGGACAAAATTTAAATATTGTACTCGATATAATTTTAATTTAGCTATTTAAACAATAAAATCTACTATTACCTACGGATCATTCTACCTATGTTTATTCTATGATAAAAAAAAACCAACCGCGCGAACACAGAGTTGCGCACATTTTTTGTTTGAGATAGCTGATTACATATTACTTCAATGGTTTTCCCCAATTTTTTTCTTTTCAATCCTGGAAGAATGTAGGAAATTCGGTAGTTGTTCTTTTTAAAATACAATATTTTTACATTAGTAGCACTATAATTATGTAAAGCGATAAGTCAAAATACCAAGGTACCAAATCGGCATAGAAATTTCTAGTTAGTCCTGTGTAATACGAGGGGTCAGTTCCAAGCATTTTTGTAATTAAGAATGTAAGAAGAAGAGAAGAAGAAATAGCAGCTTGATGTTGTTGTGTTTTATATAGTAATTGTAGATAACCGGCGACCATTTTTACTGGAAACGAGGCATCCTATCTTAGTCTAACTGCGATACTTAGGTTGCTATTTTTTACTCTACTATTATTTGGGAACGTGGAACGCCGATCGAGCTGATTCAGCCATGCTACAACCATAATATAGCTGCAGCGTGGCACTACCACGTATGATGGATGAACAATTAAATTAAAATTAATTAAATTTCTTGTTGGCGGTATTATTAACAGCCGGAAGTTCTATAAAACTCTAAACTAAACATCCGAACATTAATTAAGGTTCGCGAGTAAGCGACAATTATCTCCATAATAGCGTAAAAAGCCTGATAGATCTATGTAATGACCTTTTTTTGATGGCCACTACTGCTTTGCTTGTTCTCGCCGAAGACAAAAAAGTTCGTTTGGATATAACAATTAAATTATAATATTTACAATTAATACTAATTATACCCAATATTATTACAGATTAGAGGTAAAATTCTTAATAAAAATGAACTCAAAACAAAAAGATAAGAGAGAAACCATTTACAGAATAATATGCTTTATTGGCTAAACTAGCTTTAACGTGCGACTTAAATTACTAAAAGTTAAAATTAAAATTAGTAAAACCTTTTGCTAGCATCATAAACGGAACGGAGTAAAAGTCTAAAGTCAACAACAAAAGTTTCAATCAAATGGTGTGACATTGCCCAGATGTAAATTATTCAGTTCATCTAATCAATTCGCTAATTTATTAGATATTATTTACAAACTTTGTCTGCGATGAGCTACAAATATTGCCGAAAAAATTATGTAAATTGGTTTATGGGTTATAGAGGAGATAGATTTCAAAGAATCGTTTTCTTGCGCCAAAAAGGTGAAAGAACTAACACTTACGTATGCCTATGTATTATATATATACCTATATCCTCAAGCCTGTGCACAGGGTTTGATTTTACATATTTCCAAGAGATCCTGTGTTGTGGCAAGTGTCATGCGGCTGACTTGGATTGCAGCTTGTAGAAATCATGAATCTGAAATACCTAAACGGACTAGCACCATTTGCTCCCAACATTTTGATAAATACCCCAAGTTATCACCAAAAAAAAAATGCCGATACTGCTGTACCAACCATGAACTTGTGGGAGCTAATATCTAGCTGTAATTGTATCAATAGATTAAATAGTTTTATTATTACCTTTCACACCAATATTATTCTTCTTGAAAATATTTTAGAATTTCGACAAGTTTACAACTATGTCTTCTCATATTTACACGAACACAACACATTACGAGTAAAAGAAATTAATCTTACGAATTTTATCGCGTTAAATTTTGACTATTGATTCCCGAACTTTCGGGTGCTTTGTAGTACGGACTTTAATGTCGTACCTTTCACAAAATGCGGCACGTGCTGAGGTGGCGCGGCATAAAAACGACCGTATCTAAACGAACAGACTGTACACCAAGGAAAATTATACCAAAAAAACGCCTTGAAATAAAAAGCTTAAAAATTAAAAGGCTTAAATGGCAGTAACGGTATTTAAAGAAAAAAAACTTGAGAAGTGTCAAGAGATGGATGGTACGAAGTTCCTTTATACACACACACACACACACACACACACACACACACACACACACACACACACACACACACACACACACACACACACACACACATCACCCCCACCACACATATATATATATATATGCACTCTATCTGTCTATTCTTTCGTACATGTCATAGATGAGCGGGACTTTGTAAACACAACAGAGTATATATATATATATATATATATATACTCTCTCGACTTCGTAAACACAACAGCGTATAAGTTAGAACACGCACGGCTTGCTAAATACATACGCATTGATATTGTAATATTAAAATATAATTTGCTTTTAAATTTATTAAAGTTATGACGCGTACACTTGCTAAACACACAATAATGGAGAGATTATAACGCGTATGACTAGCACAATAGTAAAGAGAAGTTATATTGCATACTTGCAAAAAATACATAATTAAGCATTTATTATTGTCTGTATAAAATCTCTACTTACCTAACTCCATCAGCAATATCCGGAACTTGTGCAGAAACACTCTCCGGATTCATTATTGTTATTATTTTTTATTATTTATTATGTGCAAAAAACCGTATACACTCAACAAAAATTATCGTCGCGACACCATACTCTTCAATGCGAAATAAAAAGACGAAACGAAAATAACTGGCCTGCTTTCTATGAGAGAGAGAGAGAGAGAGAGAAACACGCGCACGGCTTACAACTGTAGCAAAAAGTGACGTTACAACTTTTGGTCTTAATTTTTTCTGTCTAGCCCCCTTTCGCAACGCGCGTTAAGGAACTTCGTTCCAAAACTTATACGTTTGCAAGAAATACTAGATTCACTGACAGAGACATCTTTGATAAATAAAGAAAGCAAACAGGAACTAGAAAAGATAGAAACTGAAGAAAGCGAAATTTTAAAGAGACAATTACTTAAAAGTAAGTCTGAAAACTGCCCAGAACTAAATATTTCAAAGAGTTAAGATGTATTGCCCTAACACTTGATTATTAACGAAAATCCTATCGCTATGTACGTAAAACTTTTGAAACATGTTTGCCTGCATCAAGGACATTGACTAAGTGGTACAGTTTCATCAATGGCCGACCAGGGTTTACTAAAGGAGCGCTGACAACATTAAAACTGAGAGCAGAGAGTAACCCTGATAAAAAATATTGTACCTTGGTCATGGATGAAATGAAAATTAAGCAGTTGATGAAATACCATGCTAGCAGTCAAAGGCATTATAGCTATGTCAACTACGGGTTTGATATTATATCCGATAATTTCGATGAAACTACTGACGCATTAGCGTTATATTGCACGGTATAGACACAACGTGGAAAGAACCCATAGCCAACTATTTGATTAAATTTGAATTAATATCTGAGTTTGATCAGTCTTTCAAAAACTGGTCCTGATTATATTTACCAATAAAATAATAATTTTATATTACACTAAAAAACTCTTCACTGCTGGTCGTATGAGGAAGTTCAAAGTCACTCAGCGAGCTACGGAGTCTGCTATGCTCGAGGTTTTCACGTGCACGATAAACATATAAATAAGGATATTCACAGTATAACCAGAGAGACTGACATAGCCCAACGGATTAGTAAGCTGAAGTGGCAAGGAGCCGACCATATAGTTCAAAGAATTGCCAACCGATGGGGGAATGAGGTTCTTGAGTGGCAGTCTAGTACTGGTGGGTGAATTGCAGGACGACCCCCCAATAGATGAAGTGTAGTCGATGGATGCAGGTGGATCAGAACCGTGCTTTGTGGCACCCCTTGGGGGAGGCCTATGTTCAGCACCGGACTTGTGAAGGGCTGTAGGTAATGGATGAAAGAACAAGAAAAGTCATTTTTACCAACGCTGAACTTATGCGGACTATGATGATTTGTTTATTGATAAAAATATCGACGTAGTCAGCGTAGTAGGCTGTAGACAGCGGCACCAGTGACCAGTGTATATACACGTGTACAATTCGATGGTATGGTTAAATGCAATGAACACAAACACAAATGCTGTAGCGTGCGTGTTCGTGCGATTCAATTTTTAATTTGCAGTGAAGTATACGGTAGTGTGTTTTTCTTGCGCTCCGCTGAAATTGACACTTTTTGTGTAGGAATTAACGCGCATGGCCTCTCCAGTTGGTTGAATACTCAATTCATTATTGAAAGTCAGTCAAATAATAAAGGGTCAAAAGGGCGCTGCTTTATCGACGCCAATATGACAGGCATACGACTTTGTGGTTTTGTCCTCCTCCCAGTTTTGGTTTTAAAGGGTGGTAAAGGTGACCATATTACCCTCACGTACCTTAATAATAATAATAATTATTATTATTTTATTTCAGACCCATATTCATAAGTTGTTAGTAATACCAGCCCTCTGTCACTCTTGCTATTTACGTGAAATAATTACCTACAATCGCGAGGCACTCCGAGGCCCTGACTTCATACGCCTACATATCTACATATCTATGTATGTTCATACCATAGAAATCATAATATATTATTACTATTTCTGTGGTTCATACGCAGTGTGTTGTAGGTGATTGAATGGTATAGTTTTTAACACTGTTTACGTAAATAGTTTTTTGGAAATACTTGTTAAAATAATTTTTGTTAGTGTTTGTTATTTTTATTTGTAGAATAAAATAGTTGAAAACGTTTTAATGTAATTTAAAAATTATATATATAGGGTATGTTCCGAAATGTTTCCAGTATACTGGCCAATGCAAATGACGTCATTAACTTGACGCACCGTAAATGACGTCACTTGCATTGGCTTTCGGATTGGATTTCGGAACATACCCATTATGTATATTAGAGCCGTGGCAGCTCAGATGGTTAACGCTCGCTGTAAATATAACAGAACGCGGGTAACCCGAGTTCGATCCCCGCCGGCACCAATGAAATTGTTAGTTACAGTTTTAGGTGCTGATTTACCACGTGCTCGGCGGTGAAGGAAAATTGAGGAAACCTGCATGCCAGAGGAATAAAAAAAAATATTTCGAAGACATGTGAATTTCGCCAACACGCATTGGGGCCGCGCGGCGGACAATTACTTACCCTAAAACCCTCTCAGAAATGAGAAGAGGCCTGTGCCCAGCAGTGTGACGTATATAAGCTGTAACTTTACTTTTATATAATAATAATAATGTCCTCCAGACCGAATTTCGGCCACGGCAGCCTGCCTCAACGGAGGCTACCCATCGGCACAGGACAAGATTATAGTGCCCAAGTGTATGCGCAAGCACAGGTGCACTATCTATTCCATAAAACTCATAATCCGATGGAACGGTAAACCGACACGACCGGAGAGAGATCAGGCGCAGGACCAACGGCTTTACGTGCTTTCCGAGGCACGGGGGTGAGACACCGCCAATTTCCTGACTCCGGGCAACTACTGAGAATTTCTTAACAGAAAAACTCAATAATAAATTTTTAGGCCCTACCCGGGATTTGAACCCAGGACCTCATAATCAGCAGTCGCACTACTACAACCACTAGACCAACGAGGCAGTCACTTTTATATATATTACCTATATGATAAATTATGATGTCAAAACGTCGTTCCTACTATAATTGTTGCGTGCATGGATGCTAAATGACCAACAAAAGATTTTAAATATATTAACATTCTCTAAGTTACGGAAGGATTTTAGTAGGAAGTTATGAAAGGTGAATTTATTTCTTTTTTTTTTGTTAGATAGGTAATTATAGCAAAAAAGAATTAAGTAATAATTTATCTACAGAAGTATCTAATACGTAAGTACTTTATTACAAAACTTAGTTAAAATTTACTTCACTATCCAAGTATCGACTTACGTACCTATAAGTACATTCTTGTCTTTTGTAATTAAAATATTTTAAGTTATTATAACACAAAATACTGAAATTGAAACTTTGTTAATAACTAATAAGATTTTTAACTAAGTAGAATACGATCACATTTCTGTTAGGAATAGTATTTCAGGTTCATTTGTTGTGTACACGAGTTTTTACGGGCCAAGCATCGCGATTCCCGACGAATGCCCTTGCAAGTTGCATGCGTTGGGCATTGCAGAACTCCCATTGGTGAAATATGGTCAGTCGATCATAGTCAGAATAGATACTTCACCTAAGTAACTTAATTAACATTTCGCAATGTATTTTTTTACTCTTTATTGATTTGCTTTTAGTAACCACGGAAAGTCCGCCGTGACGTAGGAAGGGGAAAAGATGCACAGTAATACGGACACTCACGCGCAGCGATAAAGTTTTATTTAGCTTGCGTACGCAATTTATCTATTTAATAATAATTATGTAGGCTATTAAACGTCAGCAAGCAGTCAACACCAAAGGAGTGCAACTTCTGTACGCAGGTAGTAGTATTATTTATTCTTTTTTTATAGGATAATAGTGACAAACGAGCACACAGTCCATCTGATGGTAAGTGGATGCTGTGATCCATACACATCTACATTTAACAATTAAGAATCAAAATGCAGATGCGTTCAATCAAATGCGGACCCTTTAAAACTAAGATGGAATGCATTGATTCCAGTAAAACGGGTCTCCGGTTCTCTACAATCACTATACGAAACACAGCTGCATTATGCTGCTATTTTACGCTGGTATTCTGTGAGAGCGCGGTCCTTCTCCGGTCGAGCCGACCCTTTCATGATACGACCATAATATAGCTGCAGCGTGGCTCTACCACGTATAAAGTAAAATATTCTGAGGTAATACATTGCGCACTAAGGTGCGCAATATTTAAGTGTATAGTGCGAGTTTATAAGTATACTAATGTAAGTTTCTTATATATGTATAATTCCTTTTCAATAATCCGTTCAAGTGACTCAGCATATATCCGTCACATACATGGAAAACATGTTTAAAATACTGTTTACATTATAAAAATATTTTGAAAAAAAAAGAGCTTAGAAAATGAAATAATAATTAATTTTTACAAAATGACTAATACGCCACGATTGTAATCAATTTCAAAACTAATATGTGTATTGATTAATAGAATGTTACGCCGGACATCCGGTTCCGTTTTGTGCAGAACGGAATGGTCTTTGATGTACCGATGACGGTACGTGCATAGAATTTTTTTTAATGAGGAATAATGTAAGACGAAAAGATTGAGTCATTGAAGTTAATAATAACTCCGAAATGACCCGGTTATATTTGTTTTTACAGGAGTAGGTGACAAATATACTTTTCTACGATACGTTTTTGTGTATAATATACATATTCCATTCATTAATTATTTTAAAACCAGGAACTATTATTACTGCCCACAAAAACATACAGAATATAGACGTAGGCACCATCTTTCATATACTTTTCTCTATTCTGTGCCTGAAATAAGTCAGTTCCCGTTTTAGAGAATAAAACAACACGGGAATACGAGATGATTTTACACGGGTATAATTAAAACGTAGTGATTAAAATATTTTATTTTATTTTATGTTATTTGGAAGATCAACAGCTATTATAATTAGGATAGGTAGTACTAATAACAACAGTAAGCCAATTAAAGATCCTCACTAATAGATACAAAGGTGAATTTACAACAATGATAAACACGATTTAACACTCGAAAGTATCCAATACAACATATTAATGCCAAATGAGGGCTAAACTTGTATTATACATATAAAAGACAATCAACTCATACTTAGGACAGTCAATAACACTACAAGCTATTTTTAACAGAAAAATAACCACAAATACAAAAGTAAATCTTACTTAGAGCTACCAAAAATATTTTATTAAGTATGCGCCTAGCTGACTCAGCACTAGTGTTAAACAAATCGAAGTCAAACTCATTGGCTAGCTTATTGAAATTATTGCTCGTTCGCCATATAAATGTATTTTGCCTATAATTTGTAGATGCAAATGGAAGACTTAAAATTTTGTTGTGTCTAAGAGGTTTGGCAGGACAGCCAACATGTAGTTGAGATAAAAGCTCAGGACAGTCAATAGCACTACAAGCTATTTTTAACAAAAAAGTGAGGTCAGCAATCTCACGATGTATAGCAAGAGGAAGAAGGTGATGTTTTTTTACAATAACTAATATAATTATCAGAGGTATAGTTAATAGTCATTGGTTCTATAACAGAGGTAACGCATAAACTTACTTTGAATATTTTCAAGTCGGGTAATATATGTTCCTGGGGTTCCAGATTTGAGATGCTTACTCCAAATTACTTCTTACAAGAGAACAATATAGGATCTTTAGAGTTTTAGCTTTAGTGAAGTCCCTAGAGCTACGCATCAAAAATCCGAGAGCTTTAGTAGATTTGGTTATAATGCTTCCGAAGTGAACGTCAAATATCAATTTGGAATCATGAATAACACCGAGATCTCTAACAATGGAATCCCTTTTAAGATTTCACCTTTCAATTTATAGTTAAAGACAATCGGTTTATATTTGCGACTATAGGACATTGTAATAGTGGAGACGAACTGTCCACTATTAACAGACTCCGAGTGGTTTTCTTTAAGGTGGAGAAATGAAACTACTGTTTATGTTTATGAATGTACTGTCGAATGGGATTCGGAATGGAATATCTTTTGCATCAACCTTGCCTATATTTATATGGCTGGCTCACTATTGATTTGCCAATGGTAACAATTAATATTTTGCCTAGCCAATTATATTGCTTATTTTATGACCAATGAAAACTATTTAAAATATACAATTATCTACGTTTCGTTTCCCGGCGTGAGACTTGTTTGTTGTTCACGAAGCTACGTCGCTGGACCGGGCTATATAAGACATGCAGATCGGTGCGCACGCGTAGTCGGCGGGCGGCGGCGGTGTGGAATACAGCTCCGGAACAGCAAGAGGAAACGAACTGCGGCGTTGAAGAAACGGCTCACCATTGGTCGACGGATACGTGACGATAGCGGCGTGTGAAGTCGGTGTGGCTCTGAATGATATTTGCGGCTGCTTCTTGTTTCTTTATAAGAACGTCAAATTATCTATATACAGTCCGCAGTATCTCAGTAGCCAAGAATAATTAGGAAATAAAATGTTTTTTTATTTATTCTCGCCTTCCGCGTTATGGTAGCAGCGGAGTATATATTATTTATTCCCGTTTCGGTTTGATTAATCTGGCTGCTACAACATAATGCTACATTTCGAAGGGTTCAAATCTAAGAAGTTTAGGTGGCAATAACGCTCTAGATTTGACAGATCTTCTTGTAGAGCCTCTTATATGCTCTTTGGGTATAATCATCAGCATCATCATCATCATTGATCTCTCTCTCGGGTGTCTAATTCGGTTGTTCGGACAACAGAGTGACAGCAAAAATATAATTAAATATAAAAATATAATTAAAATATAATAATAATAAATATATAATAAGTTCTTCAAATTTCTAGCAGTTGGGATAACCTTTTAAGAATCAAAATGCAAAGGAATATCCCTCAGACCTCAATTGGAATATTTTAGTAAAAAGTGTCTTCAGTTCTCGTCAGTCACCATACGAAATACAGCGACAATATTACATTTATTTTTACGTCAAGTCGACTTATTTGTGACTCTACCACATTTTTATTTCTAATGCTAATAATGCTAAACTAATGGTCAATGAATAACGTCCTCCAGACCGAATTTCGGTCACGGCGGTCAGCTCCAACGGAGACTAGCCATCGGCGCAAATTTCCTAGTGTATGCGCAAACACAGGTGCACTAATCTATGTTCCCTCACTCTCATAGTCCGACAGGACGGTAAACCGACATGACTGGAGAGAGATCAAGCGCAGGACCAATGGCTTTACGTGCTTTCCGACGCACGAAGGTGAGACACCGCCCACTTCCTGACTCCGGGCAGCCACTGAGAATTTCTTGAGGAAAAAATTCAATAACTGATTTTTTTGGCCCGACTTGGGATTTGAATTCGGGATCTCATGATCAACAGTCGCACTACTGCAACCGCTAGACCAACGAGGCACGATCAATACGTTGATTGATTAATTGAACCCCTCACCGAGATCAGATACAGATATTGGCACTTGCTTATTCCTGAAGTACATGGTTCAAAAATAGAGTGCAACAATCTGACATTCCGTTACCTTGATAAAGAATTTGAAAGATCGCTGCTAAACAATAGCCTCACCAATAGTGTCTTGTAGATGTTTTATTTTGAATTGTTATTATGATGACACTAGTGCTCATCTCTTGGTTGGTTTTCCTCCGTTGCCTCTTACGACACCCACGGGATGTTATAGGGCATGTATATAAGGCAATATAAGGTATATTTGCAAAATAATAATAATGACCTCCAGATCGAATTTCGGTCACGGCGACCAGTCATAACGGAGACTAGCCATCTATGCTGAACATGATTACAGTACCCGAGTGTATACCCAAGTACAAGTGCACTCGCAATTCCCTCACTTTAAAGTCCGATGGAACGGCAACATGACATGTTCGGAGTGAGATCAAACGCAGGACCAACGTCTTTACGCTCTTTGGGGGTGAAATACCGCCAATTTCCTGACTCCGGGCTGCTATGAAGAATTAAGAAAAGTATATCCACTTACCCATATTGCTCGTGGTATCGTAAGAGGCGACAGAAGGAAACGAAAACAGGGGATGGCCAACTTCCTAATAACAACTTAAAATAATAAAAAAGTACGGTTGCGTAAGCATCCGCCAAACGTGGCAAATTTCCCCTTGTGTGGCAATCTATGGCGAAGGTCTACTTTCAGCTGTGGACTTTTATAGGCTGTAATGGTTGTATTGCTTGCTATGTACTAATATTAACGAGTTAATATACGGCTATTTGATGTCCGGTACTCAGTGACGAGTATAATAAGGAATACATACAAAAATATGATATATATATATATATATATATATATATATATATATATATATATATATATATATATAGACATACATATTCAGCAGTTAGATCAGATTAGAGACCTAGGGGTTATTTTTGATAAAAAATAATTTTTGTGCCCCAAATTGTTGGGTTTTGTCATACGACATATCAAAGTCTTTCGAAGGGCTAAAATTAAAATTCTTTTATTTAAATACGTCTGTAGTCTGGAGACCGCATTATGCTACATATTCACTGTGAATCTAGCGGATCTAAAAAAGATTTGTCTTACGCAAGTGGGTTTATAAGAAGCGTGTATCATATGAAAATAATTCGATCTATTTCAAAATGATTTCTATATAAAACCGCAGAAAACATATTATTAATTTAATTTTCGCTTCCAAAATTATTAGTGGTGTTATGGACTATCCTGAAATTTTAAGTGAATTTAATATGTGCGTTCCCCTTCGTTGTCCGCGTTACGCTCGTAAGATTACATCATTGCCTAGAACCCTAACCATATCGTAGAACGTAAAAATAAAGTGTTTGGCTTCAACTCTCCAATTGCTAGAATGAGTAAAATTGTTAACAAATTTAGCGATAAAATTGATATATTTTCGACCCTACTAACAAGCTCCGTCGCTATTTCAGCCGCTTCTATATATTTTTAGTACTGTGTTTCGTTATCAATTTTCTTTTACCTTTCTTTATCCTAGAAATATGTACAGTACGTACAATGGGTACACAGTGCCGAAATAGTTATTTGTATGTGGTGTCCGTCTGTAATTATTTGTACATTTTAGTTCTTATCGGTTCATTGTATTTAATTAGCATGGAGGGAATGATACAAATGTTGGTAGATCAATAAAGAAAATGCAGTCAAATTGAGAACCTCCTCCATTTTGAAGTCGATAAAAAGGTAAGTTGTTTTTAAGATACGAGTGGGATGGAGATCAATTAAAATAAGTTAATCGTCTTCGCGCTTCCTTTATATAAAGCATCTGGACAATGTAGAAACATTGATCCGAAATTAAAGTTCAGTGACACAGACCATTTTTATCACATCACTATACATCTCACGCTGGTAGATGGAAAAGTGTTTGAAACTTATTAATAGTCAAGTATAATCCCCGTCTGCACTTAAATATTCAATCTATAATAACTATCGTATATCTTAGTAATATGGTTGATTTTTCTTTGTTGATATAACACATTGGTGACCAACTTACGTTGGCCTACGTACGCTTTTTACGAAGAGCAATGTGCGTTGCATTGTAATGTCTAAAGAAAGTTTTGTCTGTTAGTTATTTGGTAATCATCAGTGAAATTTTTGATTGTTTTCGACTGTTTTCTTATATATAATGGTTATGGCAACTTAGTGTTGAGAGTTTCACGATTATACCAGTTCCCCAACAGTGGCGTTGTCACAATTAAAACATTGATGATTGAATTTTTTTATGATGATTTAACGAAGTAAAAATTGTAGAGAGAGAGTCGTATCTCTGAGTTAAATTTGTAAGATCGGTGTTTTTATCGTATAATATTTCTTTGAATCAATATGACCCGCTGGGTTTCTTGCTAGTTCTTGCTAAGTCAGAGGTTTTATCCGAACCTGTGGTAAAAGTAAACAAGTCAAAAAACAAAAACAAGTAAAAACGACTGCGTAAAAACGTTTACTTAAAAGAGAAAAGTTTTATATCCTATGTTACTTCTACAAATAAGACTATTCTAATGAGACCTCATATGTTAAGATCCATAAAGCTATTTAGGCTATGTAAGCATGCCAAAGAAATAGACATACATACATTCATAAGAAAAAGCATTACCCTTCTTCCGGTGTCTTTCTGGTCATCTTTACCCGACTGGGTATAAAAGACTTAACAAAAATTACTTATAATCTATATTGAATAAAAAAATCATTCTATTCTATTATTGTAAAAACAAGACTTAAAAAAGTGTGAATAAATGGCATTAGCTAGAACCCAGAAACTTTTATCATCATCTTCATCATTACAGCTTATTACAAGTCTACTGCTGAAAATAGGTCTCTCCCAAAGAATGCGGCAAAGTATGGACTGGCCACCTGCATATATCGACTTCCTACATGCACCAGGTCGTCACTTCATCTAAAGAGGGGCCGTCTAACACTTAGGTTACCCCTTTTTAGGGTTCCGTAGTCAACTAGGAACCTTTATAGTTTCGCCATGTCTGTCTGTCCGTCTGTCCGTCCTCGCTTAATCTCTGTGACCGTTAGTACTAGAAAGCTGAAATTTGGTACCAATATGTGTATCAATCACGCCGACAAAGTGGTGGAAAAAATGTTTTATTAGGGTAGCCCCCCTATATGTAAAGTGGGAAGTGATTTTTTTTAATTTCAACCCTAACGTGTGATATATTGTTGGAAAGGTATTTAAAAATGAATATGGGTTTACTAAAATCATTTTTTGATAATGTCAATAATTTCGGAAATAATCGCTCCAAAAGTAAAAAACAGTGTGTCCCCCCTCTAACTTTGAACCATAAGTTTAGAAAATATGAAAAAATCTGAAAAGTAGAACTTTATAAGGACTTTCTAGGAAAATCATTTTGAACTTGAATGGAAACAACAGTACCCACTACCGGGAGCAGTTGCAGGAGCGCGGAGCGCTGCTGGAGCGCGAACATAATGGATACCCACCTTTAAACTCATAAGTGGGAACACTTATTGTGACGGACGGGAAACTACGGAACCCTACACTGAGCGTGGCCCAACACGCCTTTGGCCGGTTTTTATTATAGAATAAAGGTGAAAAACGAGCACACTGTCCACCTGATCGTAAGTGGATGCTGTGGCCCATAGACATTTACATTTATCCTCGATTAAGAATCAAAATGCAGATGCGTTGCCACCCCTGAGGACTAAGATGGAATGCTTCGTTTCCACTAAAAAGGGGTCTCGGGATCTCTACGCTCACCATACGAAACACAGCAGTGTTAAGCTGCTATTTTACGCTAATATACTGTGAGAGCGTGGTCCTTCTCCGGTCGAACCGACCTATTCGTGCTACAACCATAGTATACATGCAGCGTGGCTCCACCACGTATGAGCATTCAATCGTTAAAGAAATAATGTGTTTTTTTTGGTCCTTCAAAACCATGGATATATCTATTATGACCTATTGTAATTTATATAATTGATAAAGAATCAAAATGCAGATGCATCGCCCTGAGGACTAAGATGGAATGCCTCGTTACCATCAAAAAAATCTCGGATTCTCTGCACCCACTATACGAAGACACAGAATAATTCTGCTGTTACACGCTGGTATTCTTTGAGAGCGTGGTCATAACCACGGTCGTGCCGATTTTTTGTGCTGCAGTCATAACATGTTGCAGGATGGTTCTACCAAGTAAAGAGTTTTCAAAAAGTATATAAAACTCGCGTATTCATGTGACGCAACAGTTAATGCAACGTTGTGTTAAAGTTTTAATTACATTTAGTTAATAGAATCAGTTGGAGTAGGGCAACGGAACCGAAGGGGCCAGCAGCTGGCTGACTTTATGGAGAAAGAGGGACTCTTTATGATGAACTCTTTCTTCCAGAAGCGGCCCCACAGGAAGTGGACCTGGTCGAGCCCCGACGGTTCGACAAAAAATGAGATTGACTTCATTATGACGAGCAGACGTCAACTGTTCAGTGATGTCTCAGTGATTGCAAGGGTGAAAACCGGCAGCGATCACCGAATGGTTAGAGGCACACTGAACCTAAACGTTAAGTTGGAGAGGTCTCGTCTAATGAAGTCAACGCTCCGTCCCCCTCGTGTTCTAATCCAGAATCCCGAGACTTTTCAGCTCGAGTTACGTAACCGCTTTCAGTGCCTAGAAGATTGCAATGCAGTGGACGATATGAATGACAAGCTCGTGGAAACTGTCCATACGGTCGGTGCTAAGTTCTGCAAGACCCGCCGCAGAAGAACACAAAAAACTCTCCGATCACACTCTTAATCTCATGGCTGTTAGACGGGAGATGAGGCTGCAATCGTCAACAGATTTGACAGCATACAGGCAACTGAACAAACAGATGTCCAAATGCAAGCGGCAAGACTTACGCAACTTTAATACTTGCTCGTATTAAAGAAGCGATCGAGAGGAACCAGGGCTCCAAAGTCTTTGCCAGAGATCTGTCTGCCAGAAAGAGCCAACTGTCAAAGCTGAAGACTGAGTGTGGCAGCATCGTTTCCGGGACACCTGAGATTTTGAGTGAGATTGAGAGGTTCTATGGGCAGCTGTACACATCATCGTTGGAGCCACACGCAAGTGTGAGTAACGATACAAGAGCAAGTCTTACCCGACACTATTCCGATGATATCCCGGACGTCAGTCTGAGCGAGATTAGAATGGCTCTCCAGCACCTTAAAAACGACAGGGCACCAGGCGAGGATGGAATTACAGCGGAGCTTCTGAAAGCGGGTGGAACACCGGTACTTGAAGTCCTTCAGAAGCTCTTCAATTCCGTCCTCCATGGTGGCACTACTCCGGAGGCGTGGAGCAGAAGCGCGGTGGTCTTGTTCTTTAAGAAAGGCGACAACGCTCTCTTGAAGAACTACAGACCGATTTCCCTTCTGAGCCGCGTCTACATGCTATTTTCGAGAGTCATTACGAATCGTCTCGCACGCAGAGTCGACGAATTCCAGACTCCCGAACAAGCCGGTGTCCGAAAAGAGCACTATGCTCAATGACCTCAATGGTGTCTCCCAACGGATAGGTCTTAAGATGAACATGGACAAAACAAAGATTATGTTCAATGTCCATGTCACACCTATGCCGGTAGTTGTGGGGGAGCACTATGCTCGAAGTTGTTGACGAGTACGTTTACCTGGGACAAATAGTCCGACTAGGTAAGTCCAACTTCGACCGAGAGGTCAATCGACGGATTCAACTCGGCTGGGCAGCGTTCGGGAAATTACGACACATCTTCTCGTAAGGTATACCTCAATCTCAGAAAACTAAAGTGTACAACCAGTGCGTGTTGCCAGTGATGACTTACGGATCAGAGACGTGGTCCTTCACTGCTGGCCGTATGAGGACGCTCAAGGTCGCTCAGCGAGCTATGGAGAGGGCTATGCTCGGAGTTTCTCTGCGTGATAGACTCAGAAATGAGGATATCCGCAGTGAAACCAGAGTGACCGACATAGCCCAACGGATTAGTAAGCTGAAGTGGCAATGGGCCGGCCATATAGCTCGAAGAACCGATAACCGATGGGGAAGAAAGGTTCTCGAGTGGCAGCCTCGTACCGGTAGGCGTAGTGTAGGGCGACCCCCCACTAGATGGAGTGATGACCTGGTAAGACATGCAGGAAGTCGATGGATGCAGGTGGCTCAGGACCGTGCTTTGTGGTGTTACTTGGGGGAGGCCTATGTTCAGCAGTGGACTTGTGAATGGCTGTAATGATGATGATGATGATGAATAGAATCAGGTGTTACTTTGCGGAAATCTATTATGTTAAAGAAGTGAAAATTGACTAACCAATCTTATCGCTGAAAAAATCTTATCCTGAAAAACTGAATAATGCATCTTACCTCGTTTGAAGAACACATCTCTTATTCCCACAATTACGTACACTATCTATCACGAACCCCAACACCATTATACTAGAAAAGACACAGCATCGTCGATAATAAGACACGTGTTTTGTTTTCAAACAGGGCATCGTCTGAAATAAATTATACTTAAAAAAAAAGAAAGAAACAGTTTAAAGATAAAATTGTGGTGATTCTGATGAGGATAGTGGGGATAAATTTATTAAATTATTGTATTATTATTGGTCCTTGATATGAGTGCAAATTTTCAATGGGTGCGTTTGGCAGAAAAAAGCGCTAGCAAACGCTTACTAGCGCTAAAATAGTTTTCGGCCAGGACACGATTTCTACTTCAGTAGCGCTGACACAATCCGCCATTTTGCTTATTTAAGCTTAGTTTGTTTTGAAGTAGAGTTTATAAGTTGTTTTTTGCAATATCAGTTTTAAGTAGTATAATGACATGAATAGACATATACATGTTATTAAAAATTCATGATTGGTAAGTTTTTAATATGAATAATCCACAAACATGTATTTAAATTAGGTTAGGTTCCCCGGTTAAAACTAACATCGTGTCCTAGAGGAAAATAGCTACTTACGATTTGACAGCGCTTACCGCTTACGATCGCCATTTTGCTTACAAGCGCTTGCTAGCGCTTTTTTCTGCCAAACGCACTCAATTCAACCAGCCGTCTACAAGTTGACGAAACATAGATAGCTATACACGTGAAACTAATAAAAGCATTTCAAAATTAGACTGCAATGGATAAATCTATTTTTATATTAATTCAATGGATATAATTAAGTTCTAGTTTATTACGACTTTAAAGGATGAGATTTACAATTCAATAATATGCTTTTTTCGTATGTATGTTACGTGATATCTTCGTCAGTTGTGAACCGTTTCCGGTTTTGATGAATGAACTTTTTATTAAGTATACTACCACTACCAAAGTTTGAAGAGCTAACAGTTGTAAAACGCCTTCGAAGTCAGAAGATGCCGCCGCCCACGTAGGTATTTACTATTTACGCTGTCGTCGTAAATATGCTAGGCGTTGTCACGAAATGTTTATGTAAAAACAAAATATTTTTGGATATTATAATATTCATTATCATTTATCAACAATATGTACATACTTATAAATAAAAAACATTGAACAGAAAAAGAAAAAACAGATACATATACAGGTGTTGCACTGCCGAACATTTTCGTGACACTTTCTTTTTATAGATGTTTTCAGTTTTCAATTGTTAAATTTACTTATATAGTGAACTCGCGTTCGGTTGAACAGTTTTATTAAAAAAGTGGGGGAAACATAAGTATGGCCGTCATTTGAACTCAACTTTACTTAGTAACTAATATAACTGTAACAGTAATTAACCATATAGATATTATATTTTTCGAAAAAAGCTCTAAAAGTTAGTTAAATAAGTACTATAAAACACGCTCGCGTCATCCGCGTATATTTGACAGCAGACTTAGTGGAGTGCACCGGCATGAGGTCGTGCCGCCCCCTACATCACAAGGCCCCTGCCGTTGTTCTGCACAAGTACATTCGTTTCCCAACTCTTAGAATCTCTTTAAACTGTGATACTACTATACTTAAATTTTGAGATCAATTTACTCACAAGAGTGACAAAATGAGATGAATATGAAGTTTTTAATGTAACTATTTAGTGGGCATTAATATTCAGTGCCATTACTTGGGGGAGGCCTATATTCAGCAGTGGACTTGTGGAAGGCTGTAATGATGATGATAATGATAATGATGATATTATACACTCAAAAGGTTAAAAAAATAACTGAATAAGAAAGGAAAATCTGAGTTCAAAGAATTAAAAAGAATTAAAATAATTTCACCCTCTGAGGTTTTAATTAGACTTGCAACGAATAGTGTATTCGGCCTAATTCCAGATACCGAATATTCTGAAGCCTTCCTGGCTGAATAGCTGATTATTAGGCATAAATATTCGGCCGGAATGGAAGTCGTGTTTATTCAGAGCGTCCCTGAAGCAGGGATTATCGTCTACAAAAAGTAGTAAATAATTTCCTGAAAATGAAGAAAAATTAATCTTTCTGCATCATTATCTTCCACCTTAATTACGATAAGACGAGTGCGTGGTCATTATATCTGATAACTAGTTCTTTTCTTAATTTTTATAATATGGAAGTTGATTATGTATGACTTTAAAGATTACGAGAAAATAAATTATGACATAAATAAATATTTTCATTTTACCAACTATCTGGCTACAATAAAACCTCTTACTTAAGTATTCAGTACTCGGACGAATAGTAGCCAGATATTCGGTATTCGACCAAATGGGATAAAAGTAGTCGAATTGACCGAATACCGAATAATAGCCGAATATTAGTTGCAAGTCTAGTTTCAATACTTCCATACCACTGACTTCAGAATGTTTTGTTATTATTTTATACTTATAATTCTTGGAAATCAACGTTTACTTTTACTAAAATTAAATTTTTAATGTAACAAATTACCAGAGTAATTAAAACTATTTTTACGGATTTTATCGCGTTTATTTTACTATTATTTTTAATTCCCGACGTTTTGGGCGCTTTCCAGCGTCCATGGTCCCGGGGGACTGATATGACTGACCATGACCCCCCCGTGACCATGGGGGCTGGAAAGCGCCAGAAACGTCGGGAATTAAAAATAATAGTAAAATAAACGCGATAAAATCCGTAAAAATAGTTTTAATCAATGTGTAGTGTTCGCGTAAATATAAGGAATCATTATGTAATTACCAGAGTGTTATAATAGTAACTTCAAAGAATTCAACAATAAACAAATAAGACAAGCGCTGTTGATTGACGTAGAGTCAAAATTAATATTTCACAATTCATCTTCGGGGAGCGGTGAGTCTGTTCATGAACAATGAATAAAATTTTTATCTTAACTAATACCTTTTAAGATTGATGATGCTACAGTTTTGTAATGCATAGGTAATAACTTCCACCTGATTTAATGGTCATACAAGTGTATCTAGTAGGTTAAAGGTTCGAATCCAATGGACTTAAACTCAAAAAATTAGTTTTAGGATCTAAGCGTTTTTTATTGAAATGGTGAAAAACGCCCCTCTCTCTCGCCCTTTCTCCCGCTTTGCCTACACCTGCATTTATTCTAGATTAAGTATCATTATCATTATGTTAATGCGTTAACACCTCTGAGGCTAAAATATAATACCATGTCTCATTACCAGTTAAAACCCAAGTAACATATCAAAGTAGTATAACGGCCGACTTACGGCATTTCTGTATCATATATTCGCATTTTGAGTTAGTTCTATAGTAGCATTAAAAAGATTTTAGGGCTTTTGTAATGTTTATTTGGGCGTAAATTATATGGCTTTAAATCTTAAATAGGTTCCCAATAGTTGTTTAATTGCTTTACAGGCGGATTATATTAGCATTATTGTGGTCAAAAAAGGTATCAATCGCTTTAAAATAAGCGTTATTACGGCCAAAGAAATTGCCAATCGCACTACAGAAGCATTATACTAGCAATATTATTGAGCAAAAAAATCTCTATAACGCAGTGCTTAATGTACCTAATGATACAATTAACGTTGTAATTTAGCTACTTAATTTGTCTCGCAAAAAACTGTAATATATAGATATAGGAAGACGTTATCTCCGTTTTAACATCTTCCTTTATCTATATATTACAATTTTTTCTTGCATCAAAACAAAATTAATAAAGTTTTCATCTCAAAGACTCTTGTTATTTCATGCCTTCAAATATATAAGTTTTATTGAAAATTTTCACGTGCCTTCGACATTTTGTGGTTTCGTTATAAAATATTATATATGTGTAAATTAACTAAAACAATTGTGTATTCTTAGTATAGAACGGCTTTTGCGTAACTTAGTAAATAGTATTGATTGGGCAGTATTGAATTAAGTTATATCATTATTTTAAAGGTCTATTGCTTTTATAAATAGGGCCGAAAGATAATATTTTTCGGTTATAAAATATTTACAAAGTGTAATCGGTTTTTAACTCCCCGCTGAGCGAATTAATAGCGCCAGTAGTATAAATACTCACACGTTCACTATTATTAAGTAACAGACCATAAAGAAGACTTTTAATGAACCATGGTAGTGCCATTGTCTACAAAGTAGTTCTATATGGATTCACCGGTATACTAGTATACTTGATGTAGACTAAAATAGTGCCATTACTTGAACGCTACGCTAAAAATTATATGATCAACAAAACATGTGCGCATGTTGCTTTACCCACAATATGAACGACAAATGGTTTTACGAATACAGTAAAGTGAATGTATATACAGCTTTAAGCATTACAATAACTCACGTGTATTTGATTAAAGAACTGTTAGCTGTAAAACAGACCTCAGTTGACCTTTTTTTGTAGAAGAGGAGGAAAACGAGCATGCGGCTCACCTGATGGTAAGTGACTATCGTCGCACATGAACAACCGCAATACCAGGAGAATTGCAGGTGTATTGCCGGCATTTTAGAAAGGAGTACGCTCTTATGTTGAAGGTCTCTAAGTTGTATCGGTCCGAAGAAATCACCGATGGTAAATAATTCCTCAAAGAAATTATACGAGGAAGAAAACTCTTAGTAAAACGCACAGTGGTCGATTACCAAACATATAGATGGTGATGATGGTATCTTGAATTTTGACGCGATGTGCGTTCGTGAAATTCGGCGACTGGAATCAGAACAATTCCTCAGAGTACTCCCCTTGGTAGACGCGAAGGAAATACAAAGGAATACAAAATCCCTACAGAGTGTCAGTGAATCGAGCCAATCGGAAAGAAGTCGGTATTCGACGATTCAAATCGCTCTGAGCTGGATGCGGTCAAGTGAAAAGAGCTGCCACTGGGGTGCCTCGAATCAGAGATGAGAATATTATTCCATGTAAGGTCAAACTTGCGCTTTGTAAAGTTGCAAACGATGTGCCGGGAGGAAATACTGTCTGGTGGAGGCAGTAGAGGTAGTGGTGGAGGAGGAAATTAGTAACCCATTTGTACAATTTCTCGGTAAGCCCACAGGAAAGGAGCTTCGAAAGAAGTGCTTTGTTCTGCCCGATTTAAGGCCTTCGCTATGTCCAAATTAACGGCCAATGCCTTCCCTTGGACTCTACTGCTTCCGCCCATCTATGAGACAGATAGACCAAAATATCACTTGATGATTGACCATGACGAAAACCGTATTGGTGATCACTTATCAGCTAGTGATCTTCAAGGTAACTCGCTAGCTGGCAGTTTATAAGGGACTCCATTATTTTGGAGAACAAGGTGATGATAGTGATAGGCCTATAGTTGGACTTATCTTAACGGTCAATTTTTAGGGATCTGGTGGACTAAAGCTGTCTTACTACTACTACTCGTACTAGAAAAGATGAGTTAAAACTAGTGCCAACTCTAAAGTACAAGTTTTCAGCACAGTGGAAGGGATTCTATCAGGCCCACTCGACTTGCTGACGTCCAGGGAAGGCAGTACTTTTTGAACCGAGCGCTGTTTAAACTGCACATCCAGCATGCATGCCTTCCCCCTGTCATTGAGAGTAGAATTGGACGCAAATAGAGAGCCTATTAGATCGGCTTTTTCCTTTGCGGCATGGGCCAGTGAGTTGTCCTCTCTGTGCAGAGATGGAAAAGACGGTTGACAGAAGTTCCCTTGAATCGCTTTGGCGAGAAACCAGTTCCCGAAGGAAGGCGAACTAGCTTCTCACCAATTCTGCCGAAGTGGTCAGATCTTGCCTTGGCAATGACTCTAGAGGCACAATTATAGTTTTTTTTCACAGCGCTGTTGTTTACATCTCGAGACGTTCAGATCAGACGTCAAGATGCTCGGTGAACTCATATAAAAGTTTACTCGTATACGGACCTAAGTTCTACATTCGTTTGTTAAAATGCTTCCTGTGTAACTTGGGAAGAGTCTCCGGTATTCAACACTTACCATACGATGCACAGTAGAATAATGCTGATGTTTTACACTGGTATTAATATGTGCGAGATCCTCTTTACCCCTTTACCCTAGGACATAGAACTAACTCTTTATTGAATGTTTAAAAGCAATACCGTTTAATGACGGAAAACTTAAACAATGTCATATCGCTTTAAGCCATTTATGTCTGTTGAAAGGGAACTTTTATTTGATAACTTTGATGAATAGGTGTGCAGTCAAATCAATGTACCAACTATATTTAACTCTTTATCAGCTTGTTAAAGTCTAATGTTAATGGTGGAAATGAGCCTTTCCCGTTATCAAGGAGATTTGCCTTTATCAATAAGTTTGTAAAGGTATTTTTCGTCTTCGGTATCATTTATTAAAGGCCATGGGGTCATCATCGTATTTTTAAATTTCTTTTCTAAACTCTTACGATACAAAATGCGGTGATGGATTCTCCTACATCTTTATCACACGGTATTTTTAGTCTAATATACAGACCATTTTTTAAGCATTCATTTTATCATTCTTTCACCACAACCCTTCACAAGTTTACTGCAAAAATATGCCTTACCCAAGAAATGCCATAAAACACACCGTGTTGGTTTTTTTTTGGTAATTACGATACTAATTGTGAAATGCGTCCTTAAACTAGTTATCGAATATAATACTGGTATAGTATATTCGATTTAACACGTATTCCGCAACAGTTAACTAGCCGCTGCTTGCTCGTAATTTTTCAACGCGTTAGGGCGCGGCTAGCCGTAGTCGCTCTACAACATTCTTAGACCAAAGTTTTTGCAAGTCCACCCAAGTCACATATGATCTAGAACATGTCGAAGGCTAGATATTAGACCTAAAAGGGCGTGTCCTGCTTTATTAAATATTTCCCTCTTTTTATATAAATATGTTATAATATTTGATACATCATGTTAGTGACTATTTGTGCTATTTCGGCATAGGTATAGTTTCTTTGACCAATTTTAAATGTAATTATAATTTTAGCCACAATATTTTTTTAAATTAAAAAATCTTATTCAATAACATTACTTGGTATTGTAATCTTATTAATTAACTTTACTAATATTCCTTTTAACAACTCCTGGTAATCTTGAAACGCTTGTGTTAGGAGTGGTTCACGGAAGTCGTCAAATGGCGGATTCGAACCCACGACCTTTTGAGTTCGCGATCTGCGCCCTGCCATTAGGCTACTGTCGCTTTAACCTCGTGAAAAGCGCAGCAGCTCAGGAGAGCCTTGGCAGCTTAGGGGCTAAGCGTTCGCTGTAAATATCGTAGTACTCGAGCAACCCGTGTTTTATCACCGTCGGCACCAATGAAATTGTTAATTAGAATTTTCGAAGACATGTGAATTCCACCAACTCGCACGCGCAGTGGTCTTTTCCTAGCCCTAAATGCCTTCTCGGAAATGAGAGGAGACCTGTGCCTAGGAGTGGGACGTAGTAAGCTGTATTTTATTTTTACTTTACTATAACCCCTGAAAATAAGGTGATAAGCGATCTGAGCTATTTCTCATATGATTTATAAAATAATTAAATTCAATCAATTTATTTCAGACTGATACCACATTTTATTATTAAGTTCCGACAACTATGTATGTGTTAAATAGGTTGTAGGATTCTGTCCCTGATTGCGGTGTAGCGATCTAAAAGGTATAAAGAGTCAGTATAATTAGGCATTCCATCTTAGTCCTAAGGGGTGACAATAAGCAATAACCCACCTGTAGCATTCTTTTTGCAGTTATACATGGTAGAACCACGCTGCTGCTATATTATGTTTATCTACATATGGGTCGGCTCGTCCGGGGAAGGACCACTCTCTCACAGAATACCAGCGTAAAATAGCAACTTAATATTACTGTGTTTCGTATGGCGGGTGTAGAGATCCAGAGACCCTTTTGGAACTGGAAATGAGGCATTCCATCTAGGTCCTCAGGCGTGACAAGGCGTCTATGTTTTGATTCTTAATCAAGGATAAATGTAGATGTTTATGGGATACAGCATCTATTTACCATCAGGTGAAGTGTGCGCTCGTTTGTTACCCTTATTGTATGTAAAAAAAGTTTTTTGCAGGTGTCCCATTTTAAATAGGATAGTAGTCACAGAATAAGAGATATCTTCATCCCTTTTAACCCCGTGGGCATTGTAAGAGATCAATATTACTATGTCAAACATCCAGTGCGGCGACGGGCAGTAATGTCAAAGGTGCTAGACATCTGGTACTGTGATTGCCAATTCGTCTATCAAGCGTAACGGTCAAGGCAAATACTTCCTACAGGTGAGACACATAGCCAGCTGTGAGCTCTTGCGGGCTGATGATGATTTGATGATGGTATTTTCTGGATGTGTGGTATTATATATAAGTGTATATAGGTGTGATATTGATATATATATATATATATATATATATATATATATATATTGAAATGGGATTGATAAACTTTAACGTAAACTTATGTTGTAGCCAAAATATTTTTCGTAGCATTGCAGCTACAGTCGAATTCCGAAGCAAGGCGTTATTTAATATAATTCTTCTGTATGTGTGTGTGTTTAAGTGTTTGTCACTAAACTTTTCTTAAAGGACTGGACGAATTGTGATGATTTTTTTGTTTGAGTGGACCACTGGATGATTTAGATACACAATTCGATCTAGTAAGTGGCGCTGTTGTTGATATCCAGAAATCACCAGTGCAAGGTTTTAAGTACTTTATCTGGAATAGTTTACAGGTATTTATACTAAGGTCAGCTTGTGTGAAAGTAGCCATTACATTTGTCCTTAAAATATTAGAAAATTGATAAAAGAAAACCAGCGGCTCGAGTACATTTTCCTTAATACCGTGAAATTTCCGTGAAAAACGTATAAATTTGCGGAAACTCCACTCCTATATGAGTTACATCGACAGGTTACGTAAATATGCTTAATTATAAGTCGCATACAACGTAAGGTCGTAGAAAGTGAATAGACTCGTGTGAACCGTCAAAAAAGCACGCCATCTTAGCAGTTTGTGGCGCGCAGTCCGCGCGAGTCGACGTTTCCCACCAAGTGCTTTTTGAACTTCGAACGCGGTTTTCTTTTAACAAAACTTTTAACCACGCGTGACCCAGTGTCAACATTTCGGTGTTACGTATTCAATATTACAATTGTGGTTGTGAGATGATGTGATAGAAACCTCCCTGGAAAAGAGGACAATTTTTAAAGATACTTAGATTTTTTATTTTTTTAAATGTTGATGTTTGACTAAAAATTATAATATGGGAGGTTTTGATCGAAGAAAGTGTTTATCACATCTAAGAATGGTAAGTTATAATTTATAAGTATTTAAAACTATCAGTTTTATACTTAGTGCCACAAGGACTCGATAAGGAAAATAAAATTATAAACTAGATTGGACGTAATCTGAGTGAAAGTAATACTTCAATCAATTTACATATTTATAAATTTGATAAGCTTTTTATGACAAGACGTTAAAAAAATAACACTTTTACTCTCAGTTTATTCACATTGGCGTAATATAGTAAAATTACACTCTGTATAGCTGAGGACAGGATCTTATCATTTCTGAGAAGGTTTTACGGCAAGGAAATGTCTACCTTACTGCACCAATGTGTGTGGGCGAACTTCACATATCTTCGAAATATTTTATTTTTATTTTTCAGACATGTAGGTTTCCTCACGATGTTTTTCAGGACTTAAAATAGGAATTAACAATTTGTCGGTGTCAGTTTGACGGTGGGATTTGAACCCGGGTTGTTAGCGTATTGTGGAAACAGTGAGCGTTTAGCCTCTGAGCTATCGCGGCACTCAGTTATTTGTGATTAGATTATCAACCTCTCAAATTTATAACCACAAATAATTGAATGTTATTGCTGTATATAATTTCTCTTCATTACTCATGCGTAGATTTCCCTCTTAATTTTACCCGTTGAGATTGCAAGATGGCGATTCGATTTACATTTTTATTGTAACGCAAAAATACATGCATTCTGTGTAGTGTATTTCAAAGCCTAAAAGGTTGTATCTCAATAAATTTTATTGGTCTACATAATTAAACATATTAAACTTTATGGCAGCCTTGTGCCGGTAAGCTTAGTGTAGGACGGCTCCTTACTAGATAAATCGACGATCTTTAAGACATACAGGAAGTCGATGGGTGAAGGTTGCTCAGGACCTTGTTTTGTGGTATTTTTTAATAAAATTAAAGAAATGAATGAAATCAAAGTTCACCTTGCGTTAAGCGGCTACTCCAGTCTATTGACATGTGCAACCAACTTCAAAGAAAGTTCCATATCCGTTGTGACGTCTTAGTGGAAGTATATCTTCAGCAGTGGACTTGTCAAAGGCTGTATTGAAGAGGTGTTATCTTGCATGACTGAGCATTTAAAATTGCAATCAACAATTTCATTAGTGTCTGCGGGGATTGAGTCCTGGTTGATCGCGTACTGAGAAATTTACAGCGGGCGTTAAGCCCTTGAGTTACCACGACTCTACCACGACTGAATTCAATGATTTATAAATATACAATAAACCCTTAATTGGCGGTAGCTTAGTGGTGGCAGCGTAGCAGAACCCATTAAATAACATCATCTCGTAAGAATTGAGTATTATTGAACAATCATTTACTGTAAAAATAAAACAATATTTCAATATAGAAAAATCGCATGGCACGATGTTTGTTTACGCTAACCTCCGGCACTGATCTACTGATTTTAATGAAATTTTGTAAAAGTTTTGCTAACTCCGACTTGAGAGATAGGATAGTTTCAATCTCGGTAAGTTTTTTTATAGAATTTATAGAATATATATCATTGTAAACGGGTAATAAAATTTTCACTTAATTTAGACACGATTTTTGTGATATATCCCCAACTTTATTTATTTAAAAAAAAAGTATTGTATAAGTATTTTTTAAAACGAATAGAAATTTCAAAATCCTCACAGTAAGTGAAAATTGTATTACCCGTTTAGTATTGAATTTTTTAGTTTTTTTTTTAAATAAAAGCTCATTGAGTACTTGAACTAAGCAATCGTAAATAGAAATTCAATCAAAACTAATAATCAAATTAATGCAAGGACGCATAAAATGTAGTTATGTCCACACACTATTTTTAAATAGTAGAATGTTAATAATCTACAGGTAAGAAAGCATATATACATAAAAATCAAAAATATAAAAAATAAAATTAACTCAAGTAATTGCCAATATAGGTTCAAGGCATTGTTTAAATGTTTATACTCGTAATTTAGCTTGTTAGTTTGAATAAAATTGCGAATAAGAAATTTTATGTTCCCATATGTAAATAATTCACGTTATAGCTTTTCTTACAACTTTATTCGAAATATGTATGGTTTTAGCATGGATTTTAGTTTCTGACACTGCATTTGAATTTCCCCACATTTTACTAAGATTTGCGTTGTATTAGGTACTCGTATATTTCTGTTAGTTAACCGTTACCGTACCGTTAACCTTTTAAAGTTAGCGTTTTCGTAAAAGTTGTTTTAACATATTAAATAAAAATACGTTTGACTCGATGGGTAAGAGTCACCGACAGAATAACAGCGTTGTCTCTTTGGCAACACAGCTTTAGCAATATAATGAGTCAATGCATTTTATTTGCTGTAATCTAATAGTATTTATAATATTGTTTTTCTTTAAAATTTGTTATTTCGTAATTTATAGTGTACCTACATTGTGTAAATAAATGAATTAATTAATTTATTCATTCTCGCCATTCCCTTATCATGTACGATAGCCAATAAGTTACTAGGCTGATCTATCATTCGTTTTCCGTAAACGGATTAATTATTTTTTATAAGGTAAAATTAGCATTTAAGTATAATTTGTTAATATTACTGATCACCTTGACTTTAATGGTTGAATAAGGCCTCGTTTTCGTATTACAACATTATATTTGTAGATGACACATATATTCATAGTAATTTCACCATATTGTTACGAGCTTGAGGTTCGTGACAATAAAAATTGCCGATAAAATTACCTAAATTAACACTTTAATTTACTTTACACAATTAAAGTTAAAACACCAATAATTTAAACACACTAATTCACTTAATTCCACTCCGAAGCTTCGCTTGTTTCGCCCAAATCAACACTGCCTCCCATCGCATCTTGCAGCGCCTATATATTTAAATTAGCAAAGAAATATCCAGAATGTTCAAGTAAACACGCGGAAGGTACCGAGCGTTCGAGTTTCGACTAGGCGCTGTCAGTTGAGCGATTTGTGATGTCATTTTCTCAATGCTCCCCTCGCTCTCGTTCCTGACACTAGATGGCGCTAGTGTATCGTTGACTGGAGCGCGTAACACTGCCCCCTCCTAAGACATGCTCGTCCCGAGCATTATCGGCCCCATAATAACGCGCCAAGCGATTCACATGGACGATCTTAGGAGTCCCTCTTGCGCCTTTCTGTAACGGCTCCGCAATGTCAAGGGCTGTCCTATCCCGTGGTGCACCAACATTGTACAATTTCGGTGCTCCTCTACTACGTGTCCGAGGTCCCCGCTCGGCCGCACAACTTGTACATGTACGACACCAATCCTCGACATCGTCACGATAATGGACCCAGTAAAACTGTTCTCGGACCTTCAGTAGAGTTCGTTTAACTCCCAGATGGACTATTGAACGACCATTATGGCACAACTGTAGAACATTCGGCACTTTAGCTTTAGGGACAACCATTTGCAAACGACAGCTGTCTCTTCGACCATTGTCCCATTTACGGCACAGGACTCCATCCTGAATCAGCAAGCTGTCCCATTGGGCCCAATAGCTTTTCGTGGTTGAACTCATCGCTGAGACGTCCCTCCACTTAGGCTTGGTAGCACGGGCCTTCATCCATCCCAGAATCGGCTTGATGTCCGGATCTTCCTGCTGTGCATGTCGTAGGTTGTCCTTCCACCCGTTGCTGAGGTGGTCTGTCCTGAGCATCCTCACGGATACCACCTCCTTACTCTCTTGCCTACTACAATGGTTGCAATCTTCAGGACAAGGTCTTCTTGACAATGCATCTGCGTTGTCGTGAGATTTCCCGCTGCAGTGTCTGATAGTAAAGTCGTATTCCTGCTGCTGCTGGGCGGTGCTGTTAGCCGCACTTCCTTTCTGAGACCGTTCACCTTCCCTTCGTAGGGTGTGCTCAGGGTAGCTGGACCGAAGATGGCCGCTTTCCCCACAGCCATAGCACCTAGGGCTGTATCTTTTATTGTGGTCGCGAACCGTAACTGCTGTAACCTCCCTAGCGTGAGGTGAACGATGATCCTGTCGCCGCCAGGCAGTGTCGTTAGCTGCACTACCCTCTCGAGATCGATCAACTCTCCTTTCAACGGTTCGATTAGGGCAGCTGATTCGAAGATGGCCCTTTTCCCCACAGCCATAGCACCTTGGGCTGTATCCTTTGTTGCGGTCGCGAACTGTAGCGGCTGCAACCTCCCTGACGCGATGGGAACGATGATCCTGCCGCACGGCTTCTACCTCCAGTGCATGGGCCAAGGCGTCCTTAAGCGTCTCGTGGTGCCCGAGCCTCACAGCAGCTCTGACTTCCAGGTTACGGATGCCGTCGATAAATGTCTGCACCAGGTTCCCTTTAATGAGCGCAGGTACAGACCGGTAAGCTTTTCGCACCAGCTTCTCCACCTCTAGAGCCCACTGCTGCAGGTTTTCGTTGATGCGCTGCACACGATCTTTAAGCTGCGCACGAAAGACGTGTTCCAGGTGAGCGTCGCCATATCTCGCCTCCAATGCCTCAAGGAGTTGCTCATAAGTCACTTCCTCACCGAGAGCTTTCAGAACTGTTAAGGCCTGGTCGCGCAGGCCTAGTGTGAGAGCAGTCATGGCCTGACTTTTATTCCAGCCGTTCGCCTTCATAACAGCCTCGAACTGGATTTTGTAGGCTGACCAGGAAGAGGTACCGTCGAACGGTGGCACTTTGAATCCACGTAGCGAAGGTGTTGTAGCTAATGCGGGAGTTGTAGGTCCATCCCCAAGTTTGAGGTCGTCCAGCGTTTTCTTCAAGTCAGCCATTACGTTGTCAACCCGATTGTTTACTTGGTCGATTCGGGTTTCGGCCTCCGACAGGCGGTTGTCATGTTGAGCAACCTTATCCTTCACCTCCCGTATCTCTTTTCCGAAGATAGCGTGAAGGTCCTTCATGAGGAGCATCTGCTCTTCCTTATCGCGTTGGAGTTGCTCTTCTAAACGACGGGCCTGTTCCTCCTGCCAGCGGGCCTGTTCCTCCTGCCGGCGGGCCTGTTCCTCTTGTCCACTTTGCAGCTGCTCTTTCAACTGACGGGCCTGCTCCTCCTGTCGGCGAGCCTGCTCCTCCTGTCGGCGAGCCTGCTCCTGCAGCATCACCATCAGAGCACCTAAGTCAGGTGCTGCAGATGTAGGAGCTACCGACGGGCCTGCAGCCGGTGGCTGGCCCTCCGTCGTCTGCGGCGTTGCACCACCAAATCTTCGTTGGTCCGTCTCCTGCTGGCGTTGACTTCGGGTACGGACACCCTCCGTTTCCTCCTTAGGTAAAATCGGCATGATTTTATCCCACTTCTGACACCAATTGTTACGAGCTTGAGGTTCGTGACAATAAAAATTGCCGATAAAATTACCTAAATTAACACTTTAATTTACTTTACACAATTAAAGTTAAAACACCAATAATTTAAACACACTAATTCACTTAATTCCACTCCGAAGCTTCGCTTGTTTCGCCCAAATCAACACTGCCTCCCATCGCATCTTGCAGCGCCTATATATTTAAATTAGCAAAGAAATATCCAGAATGTTCAAGTAAACACGCGGAATGTAGCGAGCGTTCGAGTTTCGACTAGGCGCTGTCAGTTGAGCGATTTGTGATGTCATTTTCTCAATGCTCCCCTCGCTCTCGTTCCTGACACTAGATGGCGCTAGTGTATCGTTGACTGGAGCGCGTAACAATATTTATGATTAATAATAAAAACTCGCCACTGATTTAATTTTTATATTAATTGCATTTAAAGAAAAAGTATAAAAAGATTAAAGTTTAAATAATTCTAATTAAACATTAATCATACAATAAATATTTGAAATACATAGTAATTTGTAGTTTTAACAAAAAGTTCTTTAAGAATTCTCTCTAATATTTAGACCTTAAACTATACATGCTTTTATATATTAAGTATTCTTAAATTATGGTTCTTCACTTTACATCAGACAGTAGACCTACTGATTCCGGATTCAAATTTCAGGTCGGGCTAAAGGTAGATATTTTGTTTTCTGTCAAGAAATTTTCAGTGGAAGCCCGGGGTCAGGAAGTTGGCGTTGTTACAACTCTGTGCTTCGCAAAGCATGTAAAACCGTTGGTTCTATACCTGATATCTCTCCAGTCATTTTGAATTTGCAACCCATTGGATCATGAGAGTGAGGGACAGTTCAACTCTACTTACGCACACTCATGCGTTGTCCTGCGCAGAAGGCTAGTCCCAGTTAAGACAGGCCGCTGTTACCGTGATTGACTGACTGAAGGATATTGTGTTAGCATAAATAAAAATAATAAAGTAGATATTTTTAAATATTCAGTCTTGATAATAGAAGTGCAGACTGCCATTTGGAATTGTAATTCATAATGTAACTTGCGCCTCGTGCGTCCTTGATTGAGCCTGCGCCCGCGCACATTCCCCGTCACTGAATTCCGGCTCTTCGCGTTGTTGTATGTGCTCACAAAAGTGGTTATTTTATTCTAGTAACATTTACATTATACGACACTTCTTGATTTACGGTACACTTAGAACATGAATTTAAAAAATAGGATATTTTTTTGTCGAAACTGAACTTACCGAAATGAGTGATTTGTGTGTGTGACTCTGCTTATATCTTAAGAGAATCTGTGTAATGTAGTGAGACCAAAAAATGTTTAAAGATATAATGTAAATATTACGATTTTCCCTTCTTTCATAAATTTTTAGACTTAGGTAATAATTCTTTATTAAACACGATTAAAGCTAATACACAAGTTTCGCTTGTGCCCTAACTTGAACTCGGAGTCCTTTATATCAGGAGCTCGTCCCTTCCACAGTTAATATCACAAACAAAACTTTTCTTCAATATTTATTCGATTTAAAAAAAGACGAGACCATGGCAGAGTGGCGTAGTAAGGAGTTTCAGCGCTGGAGGTTGTTGGTTCGAATCCCGTACCGAACAAGTATTTGAATGGCCTACAAATAAATTTTCCGGGCCTAGATATTTGTCCTTGTGCAATTTATGTTTTTAAACCACCTCTATGATACAGGAGAAAATCCTGGCGTGGAGATAACTTATTTTAGTAAATAAAAGTTGTTGTTCATTATTCATTTAAATGGTAATCATTCATTTATTCAGCTAATTTGGTAAAAAGCAGTTGAAGTAGTTAATAAAATATAAAATATTTTTACGTTTTATACGATCGACAATAAGCAGGTGTTGTAACATTCATGAGTCTGAAGTCTCTATTAGAAATTTTGGAGACTATTTTGTAGCATTAGCTGTTTAAAAGTTAAAAGAACAAAGTGTTACACAGAGACCTGTTCAAAACTTTTTAAAAGGCACAAAATTAATCGAAAACGTATAGCTTTAATAAGGCTTGGGAAAAGTAAGAGTTCACCGACGAGTTTAATCGTAAGTCGTAGCGAAACTTCGGTAAGCCAGCAACTTTTTCATTGGAAAGTATTTCCAATAATTAACCTTAGACAAAAATAATTTTGTATGCTATATTATCTGTTATTTAATTTGCTTATGTATATAAACATTGTGAAGTTTAGTATATATTTTGGATTTTTTAAAACGTTTTTATAAAATTATTAACGGTGGCATAATTTATGTTTAAAGATACACTTTACTTAACTGGGCTTTGTCACATTTTTATCTTTTACTTCACTTCTAACAATAAAATCATAAACGAATGACTTAAAGGGAAAAATTAAACGTCATAATGGTTCACGTTATTAGAATTTGTCATAATATCAATTTGTGGTACAAAAGACATCAACGCGTTAACTAAGTATAGTATAAATAATATCTTTTATTTAATAAGTTAGTACAACAATGACATATAGTTACTTCACAATTAAATTTGAACTCTAATAATATAACAATATGACAGATGTCCGCCGACAATTGACTCACTGAAATTGTTGATAGTAATTTATGAGTGGATTTAATAAAAAAATTCTCCAGATCGAATTTTGATTACAGCGGCCAGTCTCAACTTAAACTTCCTGTAAAAGTTGACTACTAGAATGATTGCGTGGTTTTCAATAGATGGTGGTATCTATGATCAAGATAGGAGATGGAGTTAGCATTATTGGTGGTATTGCAATCGCTAACCCTATTTAATAAGAGGAGTAGCCCATGTTCACCAGTGGACGTTTGTTGGCTGATCATGATGATGAGTACATGAATTTGAAAACTAAAGCCGTCTAAAGGAAAGTAGTATCATCTTCTATCTTTCAAAGACATCAAACGTCCTTATTCGATTCGATTGTTGATTCATAAAACATATTACTTTCCTTTGACACACAATAATGAATAATTGTAGACTAAGTAAAATGGCACACGACCGAGTCACAATACTGGTGTTATATTTCATGTCTGCCACATATCTAGGTTACCTACATATCGGAAGGTTAGGTTGTATCAAATATTAATTATTGATATTAGTAATGGCCAGCATTTAATATTAAGCTTTGTAGTGTATAGAAGAAATAAAGACCTCTTGAGTAGATTAAGAAATATCAATAAAAGGTTCCTGCCCTATTTATCCACCCTTTGGGTTGGATTGTTTTCTTGAAATTTATACGAAACTACCTCGAAAGAATAACCTATTTACAATTTTTTTATCGAAATCACTTAATTGGATGAAGATATCGCGTAATATACATACAAAAAATACAGTCAGTTTGGGAACCTCCTCCTCAAAAATTCAGCTGAAAAATAAAGTAAAAAATTAATTGAAGTAAAATTTTATAAAAATTAATTTAAGTAATTAACTTGGATAAATTTAAGCATTTTAAAATACTTAACTAAAAGAGCTGAAATTTTATGGTAATATATAAAATCTAAGGATTTCATGTAAGTTGGTAATGCGGTTTCTGCACAGTAAATTCTTAACACTAAATGTTTACGTTCTCCTAATTAATGAAATTTATTTTTATCGTACTATTTTTACGTGGTAGAGCCATGCTGCAGTTATATTAGTAGTATAGTTGTAGCACAAACGGGTCAGCTCGATCGCGGAAGGACCACGCTCTCACAGAATACCAGCGTGAAATAATAGCTTAATGCTGCTGTATTTCGTATGGTGAGTGTAGAGAACCGGAGACCCCTTTTATTGGAAACGAGGCGTTCCATCTTAGTCCTCACGGGTGACAACGCATCTGCATTTTGATTTGCAACCGAGGATAGATGTAGATGTCTATGGGCCGCAGCAACCACCTAGTATCGGGTGGTGTGTGTGCTCGTTTGTCACGCTATCCTATAAAAAAACTATTCTGTACTATGTTAACGATAGCCCAAGTGCCTTAATTTCAAGTCACATTAATTTACACAAACTACACTAAAAGCGCAATTGTATAATTTGAACGCAAAAGATTAGAACATGAGAGGTAATCCATCATTTTATCCCATAGGTGTCATTATAAACGACTGTGGGGATTGCCTGTAAAAACTTATGGCCTCCGACAGATGGCGGTATAACCATCCCGTTTACGCCAGACGTAAAATAACCGACGTCTGCTACTGCAATCTACAACCCAGCTGCTAATTGTGACGATTAAGGTAAATGCTCCCTACAATGGGAGAAACCCATGTTCACTGGTTAGACTACAAGGGCTGGTGAAGGCGGAGAAGAGCAATTTTAATTATAATCAACTAAATTATTAGAAAGACAGAGAGAAATAAGTTGGAAATATACTGAATATTGCTCTGTGTATTTTTCCAACAACCGTGTCCAAAGCGGAATCGCATTGGCCAACTGTGGCTGGTATTGCATGTGGCCATTGCGCTAAGATATTTCGATATCGTCCGAGATCACGGAACTTTCATATGCGTGCTATGCACCGAATCACTATCGTTTACTGTGCTACATTTAAAAGCAGGTAAATATTATTTATATCAATTCAATATTGCATTGTTAATAAAAATACTTTTAAATTACATTTTTTTTACTAAATAAGTGCAATATAAGATGGTATTCAAAAGTGTCTTCACGCTGTGGCCTACAGATAATTGCATTTATCTATCCAGGAATAAAAAATCAAAATACAGACGCGTTTTCAACCTTGGGAACTTAGGAATATTATTGGTAAAAGGTAAAAAGAAAAAGGGTATTTAATCGGTATTTAAGTAAGGGTAAAAAAGAGCAACAACTTAAGCTAAATCATTAAAGACTACAAATATTTGTATCAGTTATTTTATTAAATATATTTAATACAATATTAACAACACGATTACCATTACTGGTATTCATTTTGCTAGTCTAAAGTTAAAATGTGTTTAAGTATATTTTAACGATCGAAAGGTGTATTCGAACGAAAAACATTAAGTTTTTCCAATTCCAATCTTTTTACAATCCAGCCAGTGTCACAATAATATTGATAATGATTTTAACTTTTTTAAATTAATATAAGCTGTAAACACATTAGCGTTAAAAAAGGTCTCGTTAAATAGTATTCAACAATATAAATAGGTAGCAACCTAGACAACGTTAGCAATGTTCATACTTTACTCTATTACGGCGTCCTCGTAACTGTTTCATAAGTCTAACGGCAATTTGATATCTTTACCCGATTGCAATGAAATTAGCTCAGATGGTGTGATACAAATGTACGTAACTTGTAATCTGGTATGCTTTCATAACACAACTAAGAAAGAATCAAGTAATTGATACTTTATACGTGGGCGAAGATAAATATGTGGCCCACTAAGGTCCTCATCAGGTACCAGGTGGATAGTGTGCTCGTTTTTCAGATTCATCCAAATGCATATTGTTTAACGTGTAATCTCGAGTCCTGCGGTGCAAATTATCTATAACATTTTTTACAGTTCAAATATGCTTAAATGATGTTAACCAAAGGGTTTTCTTATATACTGGGTGATCTTTTTACCATCTGAAAAAAATAGGGTGTAACAGGTGAACAGAATAGAAGCCTATAGCACTGATATTTTACATTTGTCTTTATATTAACAATCAATAAATAGATAATATTAATTTGAAATAAACTTTCCGTTCTAAAAATATAAAAACAATTGTGTTGAACTAAATAAATAAAACAATTAAAACCGTCGTAATAAAAATAATACGCACCCGATTAGTAGTATTTATAGATAAATCAATTTCATAAAATGTTAATGTAAAAGAAAAAATATTGTAAAATATTAGTACCATAGGCTTCTATTCCGTTTTACATGTTACACCCTATTTTTTCCAGACTGTGAAAAAGATCATCCAGTATAAATGTTATTAGAATTATATAAACCCTCGGCTTTTTCCTCGTTGCGTTCCCTCGGCTTGATAACCTTGTAGATTATTTAGAAACGATAGCATAAGACGCGATGGTATGACTTTAGCGCCTCAGGAGAGACGCAAAGGACTAGTGTGGATACATTGGTGGTCTCTCATCTCAGAACTATTTCGTGTATAGTCATCAGAGACTTCTGAACTGAGTAAATTTCGCAAGTATGAGTCTCTATGAGATAGCTATACATTTGTTACATTTGCTATAGGAACTATCGATCCGTGGGGTCTACACGCGATTAATTATCTAAGGTAATTGTGTCTGCGACTGGTCTTCGTCGATAGAGATAAAAGTGCTATAAGTATAGCTATTCAGTGTAAAAAACAAATGTTTAACATTTGATAACTGGCGTACATTACACGCTCATGCAGGCGTAGATATTCAATTAAAATAATGCTAGCGCATATATAATTTTAATTCCGGGAAAGACATCGTCGTCCATCTCAGTCGAACTCGAAAAACATGCATGCGTTTTTTTCGCCTCTTAAGCCATGCTGATTCGGAATTAATATTAATATTAAAATATTTAATATATTTTTATCCTATACGACAAAATTACTTTTTGGTAGCCTTATTGATACATATAGTGTATCTTTTCCAGGTGTTGATCCCCTGGAAGAGATTGAAGTGCTGATTATGATCAATCAAATTGTGATTGTGATAGATTATGTCATAATTGCTCCGTTGAGACGGGGGCTCTATACGTTTTCTTAATCGCTTAATATTATTAATTAATTTTATACTCACCCTAAAATAAATGCTATACTAGTAACGCTGCTCCCAGCACCAGCCCACAATGTTTAGGTTTTTTATTTTAGTTTTTTAACTAATTACTAGTCAGTGCTAGACTACGTTTCCGCCGGGTGGCAAACAGTGACGAAACCTTAGATGATAAATCAAACTATCTTGGAGTAACAAAAGCTTATTCACTCTTCCATTGAAGACGCAGTACGTATTACGTAGTAGTACGCATTACGAAAGTTCAGTAACAAAGGTTTAGTTCTGGGCAGATTTTCAGTCAGGAATCGGTCACTAGAGATTCGTTACTGTGTCAACATAGTGCACCATAATCATCTGTAAATAAGGTTGGCTTCGGATAAAAAAGAAAAGAAACAAAAGTTTGAGATATTCACCCTTATACATCTTACAATGACAATCGTACGCAAAATATCTATGACAACATATTACGAGTAAAACTTTACAAGGGTGAAAGAGCAACTAGCTATATGATATTTAGTTTAAGTTATATTATAATAAACCGTTGCTTCTATCCATACTCGTAAATATAGAAAGGCACACAGTCAAGGGTACGGCCATATACAATGTCAACTAGTACGTCTCGAAGTAATTTATCAACGAGGAGAGCCGCTGGCGCTCTGACAATCGTAACTGATTGAAATGCAGGCTGACTGGTTGAAGTGAGTCTTGCGTTGGTTGACACATGGCAGGAAGCACTTCTTAAATGGTATGATATAGCTTTTTAGTAATAAGCTTTTCTTAAGTTTTTGTTTAAGTTATGCATATTTGGAATAAGCCAGTAATTGATCATCATTCTGCCTGATGGTTAGTGGTTTTGCAGTCTTCGTTGGTAAAATGCACTAACTTAGTAATAATCTGTTTACTTTTTCTGTTGATGACGTCTATGATGAAGAAAGTTAATTATTAAAAACTTTTGGTAAATTCAAATGTGTATGCCTTAAGCGCTCATGTTATATGTCAACTTTTTAAAAGTATATTAAATACACACAAGTTTTATTTATGCGAATAAATTACTATCAATAAAATTTTAAATATGATGAATATTTTAAAATATGTTTTGTACACTAAAGTGTCAAACATATTTCACTAAAACATGTTCTTTGGACTATGCAAACGCATTTCGATACATTTGTCAGAAAAAAAGTGTGTTTTTTGTGAAAATCTCGTCAGTGCAAACTCACAGTTATACTTTGACAGAGGGGAACGCCTGTGTATAGCCACTCCCATCTGATCTACCGGTGGCTAGTGTTGCTCTATGAATAATATTCATAAATGAAATCTCTCTATGTTCTTAGCATAAACGTAATGATTTTTATTTTCACATATATTCTGACATAGAAATATTATATATTTATGTAAGTTAGCTTAGATTTTTATTTTTATGTAACTAGACTTTTTCATGGACATAGCTCAAAAACTTAGATTTTATGATCAATAAAGTAATAAATTTAGAGTGATTTTAAGGAACAATAGTTTTGATGATTCCAGTGGGTTGCTGCTTATTTCATCATATAAATAACGAATGGTTGATGCATAAAATTGGTGCGATTTTGTGTATTAAATATCATGTGAACCATTAGTGGAAAGGGTATAAAAATGACTGGGCATGGTGACATAAATCTTAAGTTTCTTTATCCGTTTCTTGAAATACTATCGTCAATCTCCCAAGAACTTGGCAATGTGACGCATTAGTATATTAAGAAGAGTTTTGTGCATAAATAAACATCAGACTAAGCTGTATGGTATAAGATCTTTATACCATGCAGGCTAGACTGTAATTGTATCTTTAAAACAAAAAATATCTTCACTTTTTTATGATGATTTTTTTTCAGGCCATAAGCTCGATTTGATAAAACATAGTAAATTATTTTATTGATATATAAGTACATGTTTAATAATTTCATTAACAAGTTTTTTGCCATTGTCCTTTTGGTTTTATTCATTCGTAAATAAACATATTATGCTAACTTGAAACGCTGTGGTGTTGACGCTACGATAAAAATATTGCTAATTTTTTAACCATCCATATTTAAAAATAGGCTATCATATAAAAACGTACCCCAGGGCTTGAACACAGATATATAATTTAAGCATTATTAATGTCAGACAAGTTGAAGACAAAATAGTATTTCCATAACGGGTGTACAAATAAAGATTGGCTATTAAAAGAAGACAAGTTAAAAAAATATTGCCATTTATTTGAACTTAAACGATCGACCTTCACCGCGCATCGTACTCCAAGGTATTCGAAGGTCTTAATTTTATTTACTCCAAACAGTAGTGTATCAACACAACTTCATACAGTGTATTTACAGTACGCGAGCAACCTGGGTTCGATACCTATAAAATTGTTAATTGCAATTTTAAGTGCTGATTTACAATATGCTCGGCGGTGAAGGAAAACATCACGAGGAAACCTGCGTGTCTAAGAAACCTAAAAAAAAAAAAACATATTTTAAAGACATGTGAAGTCCGCTAACACGGATTGGGGTAGCCCGTTGGACATTTCCTTGAACTAAAATCGTCTTAGAAATGAAAGGAGGTCTGTGCCCGGGAGTGGGAAGTTTATAGGCTGTAACTTAACGGTGTATTAATGTGTTAAGATTGTTTTAAACTAACACAAAAGAAAAAAAATGTCCCGCCGAGTTTCTTGCTGGTTCTTCCTACGACAGAGGTTTTTTTTCCGAACCAGTTTTAAATAAATAAATGTCTTTCAATAAGTATTATGCAATAATCTATATTGAATAAAAATCATTCACTTAATTTCGTTTCGTTTTATTTCAAAGAAGCTACAGTTGCATTGTCACCCCAGATAACTAAGGTGGAATACTTCACAGCCGGCAACTATACTTGAGATCCAAAATGGGTATCTTGGGTATTAAGATACCCATCTTGGATTTCTCTCTCTTTAGAGAGGAAGACAGTCATACAGGACGGTAGGAGTCATTTTCTGCCAAGCAATCCGTCTGGTACCCATCCTGTTACCTATTTTTGCTGCCAGATAGCAGTGCTTGCAATGTTTTGTTCCGGCCTGAAGAGTATAGTTTATCATCGGCAATTTTCCCGGATCGATGTAACTTAGGGACCTTCAAGAAAAGAGCCTAGTCCTTTCTAAAAGGCCAGCATCGCACCTGCAATTCCCCTGGCGTTGCGGTTGATCATGGGCGGCGGTAGTCACTTAACATCAGGTCAGCCGCATGCTCGTTCGCCCCCTCTCCTATAAAAAAATAGAAAGTCAGTTTAAATACAGGCCATGAGGAATTCCATCTTAGACCTCAGAGGTGGCGATCATCATCAATCATCTTTGTTTTATATTTTATTAATGGGCTGCCGTACCTTACCATCAGAAGGACTGTAAATTCTTTTGTCAATTCAGTTTTATAAAAAAAAATTGAAAACCTAGATAAACTCCTTTTCAGGAAATAACTTAATAATTACTATAATTCTCCACACATTCTTAATGTTTTATCATATTTATAAAGTTTCATAAATTATCATGAAAGTAACATTTTGAACTTTTGCAATGTAGAAATTTAGGAGTATATCATTATCACTATCATTACACCGTCGTAAATCTAATGCCGAACATAGGCACCTTTCCATAGATTGCTGCAAAGTACTGTCCTGAGCCACCTACATCAATCGAATACCTTCTAGAACTATAATATAGGTGAATATAAATGGACATACTCACTTGATATCCGACAAAATTCTGCTTTTTATTAACTTTTTTTATTTTTTATTTAATTTTATTCAATAAAAAAACTGCGAAAATTGTGTAGCAGAATATATTAAAGAGCGCTTACGTAACTTAAACAAGATTCTTAGAATGCTCTGGCAATATTTCTAATCCACTCGACTTTGAGTGAATTTTGTAGGCAAAAGAAATTGTTTAGCTAGCAACCGGCACACGACAGAATTCATAATTAAATTTATTTCTCTAACGTCACCACCTGTGGCCCCAGTCAGGGAAAAATAGAAAAGTGCGAAGGGAATAAACCTTGTAACAAGAAGAATGTTCGCTATGAAAGATGGATGGATATAAGAGTGGAGGGAGGCATAAGAAAAGGTGGATAGACTGTATTAGGGATGATATGCGTAAGAAAGGATTGGGTTATAAGAAAGGACTAATAGAGGAGAATGGAAGGCGAAGACATGCTACGTCGATACCAAATAACTTCAAATAAGCCAGAAAGAAGAAAAAGGAGCTTATAAGATTCTATATTTATAAAAGAAATAAAATAGTAATATAGATAAAGTGAAAAAAAAAATACATTAAAAATAAGTAAAGAAAGATTCTAGAGTGATATGCTTGCCTCGTGCTGGCTATTGGAGTGTATGGTGGCCCTTTACTATGTGGAGTGACGACCTGATTAGATACGCAGGAGGTCGATGGATGTAAACTCAGGATTGAGATTTGTGGCATTACATGGGGGAGGCCTATACTCAGTAGTAAACTTGTAAATTGCTATAATGATGACGATGATGATAATGGGTTGATGCAGGTTATATTAAATAGTCTACTGGAAGCGAGAACCAGTGAATAAAATAAAACTGTTTCGTAATAAGAGTGTAGAGAACCGGACACCCTTTTTACAGGAAACGAAATATTCCATCTTGGTTCTCAGGGATGACAACGCCTCTGCATTTTGGTTCTCAATCGAAGAATGATGTCAAAAAGAAATGGTTACAACCTCAACTTACCATGAGGTGATTTGTGTACCCGCTTGTCTCCTATATTCTATAAAATGTACTTATTAAAACAAAAAAAAATATTTTTATCAAAATCGCGTAATATTTGTATCGCAGTAATTTTTTTTAAACTATGCTACAGTAACGATTCAGTGAAGCAAAAACATGTAAAATATTGAATAAGACTTAATTAAATTTTGAAAGCGCAAATCACAGTCAAAAACACGCCTAAATACGTATAAAAATATCTCTCACTGATCAAGCTTTACGATTAAAATGTTAGCTCTTGCGTTATTTTCTCTTAATCATACAACAAGTTCTTGATTAGTTTCATTGTAACGTACCGCAATTAGCAGAAAAGTACATTTCAAAACGCTTTTGTATGTGTATGTACCGTGTCTACTACCCCACATCATCCCGTGGGTGTCGTAGGAGACGACAGAGGAAAACAAATCGGGAGATGAGTAGCGGCGTCTTCCTAACTAGCAAAAAAAAACTGTATTTACCAACAATAAATATTTTGTACGTGGTAAAACCACACTGCAGCTACTATGGTTGTAGCATGAATGGGTCGGCTCGACCGGGGAAGGACCGCGCTCTCACAGAATACCAGCGTCAAATAGCAGCTTATGCTGCTGTGTTTCGTATGGTGAGTGTAGAGAACCGGAGACCCTTTTTACTGGAAAAGAGATATTTCATCTTAATCCTCAAGGCTGACAACGCATTTGCATTTTGATTCGCAAACGAGGATAGATGTAGATAACAATAAGCCACAGCGACCACTTACCATTAGGTGGACTGTGTGTTCGCTTGTCACCCTCTTACTACAAAAAAACACGAAGATTTTTTCGATCCATGCAAACTACATTTTCGTTATATTTCAATTTAAAAAAAATCACCCTACACTTGAATTTTCTTCTGTACTATGGTGCCTCCAAACTGTTAAGAAACATAAATTGCACAAAAACAACATCCAGATCCGAATCAATTATTTGTATATCATAGATCGATTCAGCTATAATCTATATAATTGGTTAGTTGACGATTCAGACGTTTCACCCATGGTCACGGGAGGGGAGGGGGGGAAACTACTGGGAGGACACAGCCTAGTTAATTATTAATTGCTTGTTTTTCGCAAGTAAGCAACCTATTTTACATAATTTTAAGTTGTTATGCCAGAGCATGGCTCGTCGGTCTATGTACTCGTAATATTATGTAAATGTATTTTAAGCAAATAATATTACTTCATCCGTTAATCTATGCTCAAATATGGCGCTTTCTATATCAACTTCCGTGTGAAAATATTCTGTCATCTTTAGGTTTCTAATGTATGAATGAGGTCACTTTAATTAATAAAGCGTTTATCTTTAAATCGCACAAAAAATTCCAATGAGTACTAACTCAACTTAATAGTTAATTATAATATTATTTATTGTAGATTTACTTGAGAAATTAATTGTTTACATTGATCCGAATTGATTAGGGTTAATTTATCAGCTCGGTAGCGCAACGACCAGACGTTTAGATTAGGGCGGTGAGTTTTGTTTATGCAAACAACAAATAATTGTATGGTCTACAAATAATTGTTTCAGATGTACTTGTTTTTTGTTGTTTGATTACATTTCCGCATTTTATTTAGGATATCACCGGAGCGGATCACTAGTATTAATATATATCACTACCATGCTGTTTCTAAATGTTTGATACTTAATTGTATAAAATAATATATTGTAAATTAATGTTAAACAAAACGTCCCGCTGGGTTTCTTGCTAGTTCATCCCAGGATGGAGGGATTCCGAACCTATGGTAAAGTTTAAATTACTGTCAATAAGTATTCTTTTATCTTTATTGAATGGTACAAAATGGAATAATAGAAAAAAATAAGAATAGAAGGGGAGTTGCTCGAGTAAGTAGATAAGTTTGTATAGCTGTGATATTCAGCAGGGATGGGAGATATGATTAGAATATAGAACTACGAGTGAACGCAGGAAATAAAATAAATAGGGCTCTACACTCTATTGTGTAAAGTCAGAATGTGTCAAAAAAGGCACGTATGGCAATTCACAATGCTGTGTTAGTCCCTACTTTAACGTACGGTAGTGAAAAATGGGTGTGGCAGAAGAAGCACGAGAGTTGAATAAAAGCAGTTGAAATGCGGTCGCTAAGGAGTATGATAGGGCTCTGAGCTCTGAGTGACAGAATGACAAAACTGTGTGATAAAAGAAGAGTGTGGTTTGCAAGATGATGCTGTGACTAGAATTAATAAGGGAATGCTTCGGTGGTTTGGTCATATTGATAGAACGAATGAGAAAAGAATAACAAAGCAATATATGTTGCAGAAGTGAATGGAAGAGTCGGAAAGGGGCGTCCTAGGCGAAAGTTTATAGACCAAATTTGCGATATATTAAAAATGGGCCAAATTATAGGTACCCTCAACCGACGAGCATGTATGCGTAGGTATATGGATGTAAAGGAGGCGAAAGAGGTATGTCAGGATCGTGCCAAATGGAAGTCCGTAGTCTCTGCCTACCCCTCTGGGTGACAGGCGTGAGTGTTTATGTATGTATATGTATGTATGTAAAAGAGGTCAGTGTCCAATAATGAGATTCTACGGGGTGACAAAACACAAGAAAAGTATCAAATAACCATAATCCAATAATCATCATATCACTTTTACAGTAACGATATTGCTTATGAATTAAAAAAAAACTATCGTACTTTACTTAGACCGAATAACAAAGGGCAAAAGTCACAAGGTCTACTTGCTTACAATTTATCATAGCTATGCAAGGTCCACTCCCAGAATATTCTCATACGTTTAACAAGTCTATTGTTTAAGTATTCTCTCATTGTTGGAAGTATCGCACTGAGAAAACAAAGTTAAATATGTATTTACTGTGAATTCAATGACTAAATTGACCATGCAGTGGCAGTGTGAGAATATTCTCGATCCCATGTCGTCTAATAGGAGTCGTAAACGAGGGAGGAGATGGGCAGCATCTTCTTTTTCTGGTTTAAGAAATTTATAATCTCAAGAATTTTACATTCACTTATGAGACTTACTTAACTAAAGCTTAATATAAATTTGGTTTGGGCTATTCGTACAAGGTAATAATGCAAATTACAATAAAAATATTAAGTTGCTATTTTACGCTGGTATTATGCGAGAGCGTGGTCCTTCCCCGATCGAGCCGACCCACTCGTGGTACAGCCATAATATAGCTGCAGCGTGGTCCGACCACGTTTAAAAGACCTCGCATCCCACTCCATAGGTTACCTTATACTTGGAGTTGGCAATCGCAGTTTTTTATTATTTAGAGTTATAATTAGGAAGGTGATGCTGCCCGTATCCTGCTTCATTTTCCTCTGTTAATTTTAACGACATCTCCGTGACGATACAGGGTAGTAGATCCTCTTACGCTGCCACTCCACGGTCAAAAACAACACCATCTATCGGACGCCATGAGGCCAATCCGATGATTCTTAAAGTTTTTTCTTACGTCTCTTCCGTATTGAGATATATTTTTAATATGGTGAACAAACATTCTTTACATATTATGTTTTAATCAGTATCTATAGAAATTTGATACTAGTATATATATAAAAACTAATTTGCAGGTGCCTGACATTTATAAATTATTCAATATAGCTGAAATAGTGCAAACTAGTCTTAAGAGTGGGCACCATTTTATGTACCCCTCAACCATAAATTTTCCATGACGAATTGACACACATTAAAAAGAGTTTTAGGTGGCTTTTTAAGTTATATTTTAGTTATAGATTATATGCTTTTTAAGTTATAATACTAAAAATTGTCTCTTCTACTTCAGCTAGTAAAGTCCACCGCTAGTCATAGCATGGAGTAAATTATAATTGTGACGTTTATTAAACAATTTAACTTATTAATTACTGAATTATCTTGATTTATTTATATTATGAGAGAAATTAGTGGGTACATTCAACCATTAGAGGTATACTAAACTAATATATAAACTTTAGGTAAATTATTTTAAAAAAGCGGTGGATTTAGGATGTCGAGTAGTTTCATAGTAGAAAGACTTGCTGAATTTCTTTTAAGGTGCCCTTATTGCAGATGGAGTGATAACTTGATGAGATATGCGGGAAGTAGATGGATACGTGGTAGATTCACACTGCAGCTATATTATGGGTGTAGCACGAATGGGTCGGCTCGACCGGGGAAGGACTACGCTCTCACAGAATAAAATAGCGAACCATAGTAACCAGCGTAAAATAGAAGCTTAATACTATGTTTCGTATTCGGATTCGCTATTTCATCTTAGTTCTCAGGGGTGACGATATCTGCATTTTGATTCTTAATCGAGGATAAATGTAGATGGCTATGGGCCACAGCATCAACTTACCATCAGGTGGACTGTGTGCCCGTTTGTCATCCTTATTCTATAAAATATGCAGGATGACTGAACTCTGTGTCAGTCTGTAATGGTGATGATGATGATGAATATGAAATTGTTGATTATATCCGAAATATTAGGAATGTTTCCTAATTAATGAATATAATTACTGTACCGTTTCTTTGTTTGCTAAAATATATTTATTCAATTTTATTATTTATAATTTACGTTGATTTTATAAAAAAACATAAACAGCTAGCTACCTTAGGGGAAATGTACCCGCTTAAAAATTTACGCAATTAACACACTACCACTAGCTCGGCGGCGACATTTTGAGAACACTTGCATGATGATTTCTGAAATTTACGCAAACACTACACATTGAATAAAACTAAATTTACGGATTTTATCGCGTTTATTTCATTACTTTTACTTAATTTAATTCCCGACGTTTCGGGTGCTTTACAGCACCCATGGTCACGGAGGGGACTGAGATGTTTGACGTCCCAATGTCATAGTTAGTCCGGCTACCTTCAGTTTTTGAATATTAATTTTTTTTTAACTTTTGGTTATTAATTTTTTTAATTTTTTTTGCGTAAATCGGACCAAAAATTAAAAAAAAAATAATATTCAAAAACTGAACTGGACTAATTATGACATTGGGACGTCAAATATCTCAGTCCCCCCCGTGATCATGGGTGCTGTAAAGCACCCGAAACGTCGGGAATTAAAAATAAGTAAAAGTAATGAAATAAACGCGATAAAATCCGTAAATTTAGTTTTATTCAATACTTGCATGACTAAAAAAAGATTTTGATTGACATGTGAAGTAAACAGGCATTGCAAATGCAAAGTGGACTCTTTCCTGCCATTAATACCTTAACATGTCATTCATATAACAGAAATTAATATAAAAATGCGAGATTAAAATCCACCAATCCATCAACATCTGTTTATTTTATCTAAATTTGTGTATTTACATCAAAACTTAACCTTGCATTGAATACATGCTAAGGTTATCCCAATCCCTCTTTCTGACATAGACTCAATATTTATTTAACAGCTCCATAATTGGCCCAACCATTGTTTTGCAGTGTAGATCTTGCGGTATGATACGTTTTAACTCTTGGGAAATAGCTAAGTTATACGTAATAATAGGATACAACGACTAAGTTAAAAAATGTATTAAAGTTTAGGGAGTTTTATATTTTGTATCGTGGCCCAGTGGTTGTATTTTGAATTTTGATGATTGAATTATACACGACACTCACGGGACGATATACTAGTCCATATCGTGCCGTAAGTTTCGTGAGAGGTGACAAAGAGAAACTGAAGCGGGAGATGGGCAGCAGCATCTTTCTGATTACAACTCTAAATAATAAAAAAAAACTGCGCAGTGGTTGCCATCCCGGTTGCCAAGCGCGAATTGGCAATATCGCAGTATTTAAGTCAATTTAAATTTTTTTTTAAATTGTTTAAATTAAATTAATTTTTTTATATTTAGGCGAACACTACACGTTAAATGAAATAAATTTTTACGAATTGTATCACGTGTAATTTAACTTTTTAATTCCCGAAAAATGAATATCAAACACTGAAGGTAGCCGGGTTAACTATAACATCGTCAAACACTTCAGTCTTCCCCGTGATCATGGGTGCTGTAAAGCACCCGAAATGTCGGGAATTAAAAAGGAAAAAAAAAACAAAATTCTTAAAAATTAGTTTTATTCAATTAAACGAGATTACATTGATGTTCTTAGATTTAGTGGTGACGATTAACTTCAAAATTTTGTTTTAAATTAAATTTCATTGGATAATTAGTAGATATTAATGAGTAATGGCGATATAAGAAAAACCATGACCCCATTTCAGTGAATCGTGTGTGTCGCAAGAAGCGACGAGGGAAATGCAAAAGCCGTCGATAGATGGCATCATAACTTTCTCGTATATACCATGTGTAAAAACCTGAGTGGTGATAAAAAGCGCATTTAAAGTATGCGCATAAGTATACGAAAAAAAACAATAACAATAATAACGTGAGACGCTCATATCTGACTGTGGACTCTTTAAGTTTGATCTTGCGATTCAAGGTTTCAAGGTTGTATTCATATGTTTCCAAATTCAAAAGTGATAAGAGAAAAAACATTTTATTTTTTATATAATTTTCGCAGCGTGACGTTTTGTTTATATCTTAAATCAGTAAAAATGATCTCTATATTTAAAACTGAACGTATAATCTTTATGACGCATTTAATGTCCTTAATAAAAAAACATAAATAAATATAATTCAAACAACCAACATCTCAAAAGCAGGAAGTGCTTAAGATTTTTGAAGGCGTTTTTGTTCGACAAGATAAACATGCTGTTGATAAATCATTAATAATGTATAAATAATCGATGTCGGCATATAAGTTATTATCGATTTACATATTAACAACTCGTCTAATATTTTGCCATATTTTCGAAATTTTCAAGAATCTACATATAACCAAATCACTTTCAACGAATGAAATTAAAAGAACTAAATCGAGGAAAATCATCGTTGTAATAAATGTGAACGTTTGCATTATTAAACAAAGTAAAGTAAATAAAGTTACAGCCTATATACGTTCCACTGCTGGGCAGAGGCCTCCACTCATTTCTGAGAGACAAAGAGAACGATTGCACAATTAAATTAAATATAAATATAATTATGTGATTTGCTATCTAAGGCTTCCTCACCATTTACCATCACCTGTATGAAACGAAGTAAAGTGAGTACCGGCTTATAATAGGTTAAAAAAAAACAAAAACTGCTTGTAAAAGATTTTAAATTCAAATGTTTCAAATTTCTTATCCATTCGTCTCATTGATTTCGCCGTTACAGCCTATCAGTACTGCGTAGCTGAACAAAGGCCTCGCCTCTAGGATGACTCATAGGGTGGTATTTACAACAGTTGTCATGCTTGGTTAGCGGATTGGCAACGGCAGTATTTTATTTTTATTTTTTTATATTCATCAGACGATATACTACTCCATATCGTCCCCGTGGGTGTCGTGAGAGGCAACAAAGAGAAACTGAAACAGACGGGCAGCGGTATCTTCCTGATAACAACTCGAATCATCATCATCATCATCATTACAGCCCTTCACAAGTCCACTGCTGAACATAGGCCTCCCCCAAGTAATGCCACAAAGCACGGTCCTGAGCCACCTGCATCCATCGACTTCCTGCATGTCTTACCAGGTCGTCACTCCATCTAGTGGGGGTCACCCTACACTACGCCTACCGGTATGAGGCTGCCACTCGACAACCTTTCTTCCCCATCGGTTATTGGTTCTTCGAGCTATATGGCCGGCCCATTGCCACTTCAGCTTACTAATCCGTTGGGCTATGTCGGTCACTCTGGTTTTACTGCGGATATCCTCATTTCTGAGTCTATCACGCAGAGAAACTCCGAGCATAGCCCTCTCCATAGCTCGCTGAGCGACCTTGAGCGTCCTCATACGGCCAGCAGTGAAGGACCACGTCTCAGATCCGTACGTCATCACTGGCAACTCTGGCATCACACGCACTGGTTGTACACTTTAGTTTTCAGAGATTAAGGTATACCTGATGAGAAGATGTGTCGTAATTTCCCGAACGCGTAGGTGTGACATGGATATTAGACGTGATCTTTGTTTTGTCCATGTTCATCTTAAGACCTATCCGTTGGGAGACACCATTGAGGTCATTGAGCATAGTGCTTAGGTCCTCCAGCAATTCTGCCATAAGGACTATATCGTCGGCAAATCGAAGGTGAGTGATGTACTCGCCATTGATGTTAATACCGTATCCTTTCCAGTCCAGTAGCTTGAAAACGTCTTCCAATGCAGCGGTGAAGAGTTTCGGGGATATAACGTCACCCTGTCTTACACCTCTCTGCAGTTGGATAGGTTTCGAGCTCTGGTTCTGTACTCGGATAGCCATCGTAGCCCTACTGTACAAACACTTCAGCACTTCGATATACCGGTAGTCAACTTGGCACCGCTGAAGGGACTGTAGCACCGCCCAAATTTCGACGGAATCAAAGGCTTTCTCATAGTCTACATACGCCAGGCAAAGTGGCAGATTGTACTCTTCGGACTTCTGTACAATCTGCCGCAGGGTATGTATGTGGTCTATGGTACTGAAGCCTTTTCGGAAACCGGCTTGTTCGGGAGACTGGAAGTCGTCGAGTCTGCGTGCGAGACGATTGCGATTGCGAGGCATATGTTCAGCAGTGAATTTTTATAGGCTGTAATGGATGGATGAACTGATAATTTATTTGTATCATATTGCTTGTTACTACTTAATTTTGAATAAATAAACAAAAAGGTAGATATTTTAGTAGTACTCGTAATGCGTATAATGGATATCAATTTAAAACGTTCATACCTGTACACTGTACAAGAGATTGCGTGTTATTATCCTAAGAAAGTGTCTGCCAACTTGAAAATAATTCATTCAACCTTGTTCTCAATGTGTTTGAAAGGGCTTATTACTTGCTTGGAAAAAAAATCTAACAGAATTTATTGATAATGGTTTTAAGAATTAGTTCACAGATTTGCAGCATTCTTCTAATTCTACGCGTCCAGAGTTGAACGTAGGCTTTCCCATAATTAAGGGTATATAAGTTATAGTTCTTACACTGTCACTACATAGAAGCTTATCATTAGGCAATTTTTTTAATAAAACTGAAATGAAAAATTATTTTCTGTTACCTAATGGTACTTCAAACAAAGAAGGTTACAGATGCATTATCAACTATGTTACGGAATGCTTTACACGCTATAATTATACTGGCTCTCTGTACCCTACAGACCGGTACACAGCAGTTCAAGTGCTGCCATTTGTCGCAGAAATAGGTACATAGTTCATACTTACAAAGTAATTTTTTGTATTTACTGTGAAATTCAATATTCAGGTTGTATTTTTGCCTATGTCGTAGGATAATTAGATAAACCGAATTTTTGGAAAAAATCTAGGGATATTGCGAAAACACTATAGGGGTATGGCAGACAAGTGTACGTGGAGTTGGGGCTTGCTAATTCAGTTTTAGAACTTTCGACCAATCTTCTAATTAGCCAAATTTTCGCGATATCCCTAGATTTTTTCCGAAAATTCGTTTCATCGTATGACAAGATTCGACCAATCATCTAATAATCCGTGTTTTCGAGATATCCCTAGATTTTTTCTAAAAATTCGGTTTATCTAATTATCCTACGATACTTATATTTAAAAGGATTTTTGAATTACGTATTGAATATTTGTATATCATCTGTAATAAATGTGATGTCAATGTTGTAATGTGCTGTGCTGTGCTGTGAAGTGGCGACATAGCAGAATACGTCACATGTAAAATGAATATCCATTCCATCTTGTAGCTATCGTAAGAGGTAACTATTGGAAATGCCAGAAAGACTACATGATCCTCGATAGATGGTGGTATGTGCCCTCGTTAACGTACGGTCCAGACCGGAGCAGGGGCATAGCGTCATAAGATGTAAGACGCCTAGTATTGCGATAGGCCTATCAAAGCTTTTTCCAGCTGTAGACTCTTATGGGCTAACAAAAACTGATGTCAATGAACACTAATGTTTTGTGAGATTTGAAAAACGTTAATATGTTGGTCAAACATTTACGCGTACAAATTTGTTTTTCTTGCGTGAGTGTGGTAACGAATATTTGTTGGTATTTGGAAATTGGTGTCGTAAAAAAGCACAGTTACGACTTGGGATAATATTTTGGTGAAAACTTGTTTGTAATGTATTATGTGCATTTTCATTTCGAATGCTATGTGTTACACAGACTCGTCGTGTATCCCCCCTACCCCTATCATCCTACGGGTGTTGTAAGGCAACAGAAGGAAATACAGCAGTAAATGGATAGTCGCATATTCATGAAAAAATTGATTGCCAACTTGTCTGCTAAGCGTTGCAATTACGGCAATCAAAAAAATCCTATAAGGCAATATAGCTATCCACCTATGTATCAATTAGTTTTACTTTTCCCTTTAATAAATACAATAATATAGCAGTTAATGTCATACTTTAAAGAAGTTTTTTATAAGACTCTCATAAGGGGTGGTATTGAAAAAAAAAACACATATTTTCTGATCCCGATTTAAATTAAATTTGACACAAATTCTTGATCTTTGCATCTAAAGAAGACGAGGTTGTTTGCGTCTAGCTCTGAACCCGTGGTTACAACACTGCTTTTATCGCATTAGCGTTACAACGGGCACAGATAAGAGAGAAATAAAGTTAGAACCACTTGATACATACATTTAAAACCAAGACATCTAAACACAATTATTAAAATATGCAACACGCTTAGTTATTAAACTGTTTTATAGATCGTTTGGGTAAATACCACCACATGTAAAGAGCCAATATGATTAGAGGCTGTGAGATAATCGATCTTGGGTCTTGTAGGTGACAACGCGTCAGTTTAAATTTTCAAGTCAGTTTCAAGTTCAGTTTTTTATAGAATAAGGGTGACAAACGAGCATACAGTCCACCTAATGGTAAGTGGATCCTGTGGCCCATACATATCTATATTTATTCTCGATTAAGACACAAACTGCCGATACATTGTCACACCTGAGTACTAAGATGGAATGTGTCGTTTCCAGAAAAACGGGTCTTCCGTTCTCTCACTCACCAAACGAAATACAGCAGCATGAAGCTTCTATTTTACGCTGGTATTCTGTGAAAGTGTGATCCTTTCCCGGTTGAGCCGACACGTTCGTTGCTACAAATATAATATAGCTGCAGCGGTGCTCTACCACATATAAAGCACTCCACTAAGCTTATCGTAAATGCTATTCTGGCGCGGCGCAGCGGCTGAGCAATGAGTTGCAGTGTTAAGGGCCGCGGGTTCCATCAAAACCTAGAAACGTCTTTTTTTTTAAGAAGATAAAATAAAAAAGTTAAAACTACTTTTACGAATTTTATCGCGTTATACGCATCTCAGTCCCCCGTGACCATGGGTGCTGGAAAGCGCCCGAAACGTCGGGAATTAAAAATAAAAGTAAATAAAAGTAAAAAAAAAAAAAAAAAATAAAGAACGCGATAAAATCCGTAAAAGTAGTTTTAATCATGTATAGTGTTCGCGTAAATATAAGAAATCATTATAAAAAAGTTAAGACCGGTGAAGACCTCTGTGTTTGTGATGTAGTAGTTTTTTCATATTACGATATACTCGTATCCTGGGTATTTAATAATTTACTGATATTATTCGTATTTCCGTCTTTTGTAAGGGGCCGGACAACGTTAAATACATCAGTTATATTTGTATAATACCTTCTTCTTCATCATCTTACAAAAGAATGCCGCTAAACATATTTTCCCTTAGTTACCAAGTAGGATACCGACGGGACGATACAGTGTAATGGATTCTTATACATCATTGCCACACGGCTAGTACGTCATTGTTCACTAAATTATCTCTCATATTGAAGTAAAAATAATGTAATTTTTTTTAATATTCTAACCTTGTGTTTACTGGTGACATAAAATAAGTTTTGATCTACTTGTTTTTGAATAACTCCCACGATTTCAAATAAACTCAAAAATTACTAAGAATAATGAACTAGACTCACTTTATTGTGGGAAACTTTCGATGTCTACTCGTGTAATCAAGTACGATCATTAACATCATTCCATGCATGTTTCAAGTAAGTACAATTTATGCCAAATTTACTTACTAGTTTCCTTTTTTAAATTAATTTAAATTACCTTGTATTGATTACTGTTACTGGCATATGATGAATGACGAAAACCAAAGAGGCTTTCAACTGGTAATGAGCCATACATTTAGGTGCTTAATTTAAACGAGTATGACGAGGTGTCATTAGACCACAGCATTCATTACTATCAAGTAGATTTTGTGTTAGCTTTTCATCATCATCATTATTAAAGCCCTTCACAAGTCCACTGCTGTACTACGGCTTCCCCCAAGGAATGCCCCATTGTACGGTCCTGGGCGACTTCCATCCATTGACTTCCCGTTTACCTTAACAGGTCATTACTTAAATATAAAAATACATATCTAAGTAATTAGTAATTTTAATTATGATAAGAAGAATATAGAAGAATAAAATAAGAAAATAACCTAAAAGTTAACTCTTCTTAAAGGTATTTATGTCGTAACACGCGTTTATGTCTTTTTTATGAAAAGAATTATCGACGATAAAGAATCACCTTATGGGTATTCCGTATTATAAAAGATTGTAAACACATATTCATCACATTTTCTATTTTTATTACACCTTATTTAAAAGTGAATACATTTTAACTGAATTTTATGTTTGTATATAAATATAATTATATAAATATCGCGCGAATTATCCAACTTCATTTTTCCCAGATTTTTTTAATTAGACATAAGTTTCCTCACAATGTTTTCCTTTACCATCAAGCACATGGTATTAAATCGGTAGAAGCGGGAATTGCATCCGAGTTGCTTGCGTTCTTTGGAATTTACTTTAACCTTACTTACGATTGTATTAACTTCTAATACCAAATCTGTGTGTGTTGCGATACTGCAGTACTGAATATCCGCGAAAGTGCATCGTGCGCGGAGTACCGATACCTGCCACTTTTCACTCACATTTCACTCGGATTTTTTCGACATCAAACATCGATTTCTAGTCCATGGAGTTTCTAAAGCATGCGATCAATTAATATTATCCACGAGCTATCTATTAGGATACAGGAAATGTTGATGTCTTATATAGTGTTTGTGTGTGTGTGTGTGTGTGTGTGTGTGTGTGTGTGTATGATGTGTGTGTGTGTGTGTATGTGTATGTGTGTGTGTGTGTGTGTTTGTGTGCGTGTGTGTGTTAGAGAGAGAGAGAGGGAGAGAGAGAGAACTGTTGAATTGTTCATGAAATTCTTTCAACTTCAAGTATATTTGTGATAGAAAACACGTACCTGTTTTTTTTATAAAATACATTTTTGAAAGCGTTGTAATACTTAAGTTAATAGAGCTGTGGCTTATAGACATCTACATTTGTCCTCGATTGAGAATCAAAACGCAGATGCGTTGACACCCCTGAGGACTAATATAAAAGACAGACACATTAGGTTTCTATTTTACGCTGGTATTCTTTGGAAGCGTGGTCCTTCACCGGTCGAGCCGATCTATTTGTGCTATAACTGTAATATAGCTGCAGCATGACTTTACAACGTTTATAACCGTTTATAAGTTTATAGCAAAGTAGCCGCAAGTAAAGCCGTTGGTCCTGCAACTGACCTCTCTCCAGTCTTGTCAGACTGCCGTCTCGTCGTATTAGAGGACTAGCGGAATAGAGACTGCACTTGTGCTTGCGCATATATTCGAAAACTATAATTATGTCTTGTACAAATGGAAGGCTAAACGGAGACTGCTCATGTGCGTGTTGGGGACTTGACCATCTTGTCAAATTCCCAGCAAATCCTGTTCATGTGCGTGTAGGAGACTTGACCACCGTGTTGAATCCCCAACGTGTGAACATGAGTTACGCAACAGACTAAAGACTCCAAAAGTGTTAGCGGACCCTTCTAAGAGTTTTGCTTTATTTAATAATGGCTTAGTATACTGTTGAAGCCTAAACACTATACTTGACACAAATATACACTAATACACTCAAGAAAAGGATTGTATAGTTAGGTTTAATGCAATTGCCTTTTAAAAGTCAAAGTCGTTCCTTGTACCCTAACCTTTGACTTTCAACTTGTTCAACTGGCATCCGCTGAGTGCTGGCATGTTGTTGAAGAATCCACTCTCCTTATATGGCAAGCGAAAATTTAAAGGACAAATACCTTTAGTCATCTTCAGCTGCTGATGTTCCAATATTGTATACAAATATATAATATGTGTATTATACATGTACTAGTAATGCTACACGGTCAAACGGTCACACGGTCACGGTGCTACGCTACTAAAAAGGTGGAAATTTATTAGTTTATCATCCATCTTTTTTTTACTAAAACTTATTAAGTTAAATTTTAAGTTATAATATAATGTAGCCGTATTCTACAAAAATATTTGTTTTGCAAAGTTTTCCAGTTTCATAGGATTATTTTTGCTATAATTTCTTTACCTTACCTTTTTATATCACTTTTGCGTTTACTTTTTGAATATTTATGGGATTGTATCAGGGAATATACTATAATATACGTGGTAGAGCCATGCTGCAGCTATATTAGTAGTATAGTTGTAGCACGAATGGGTCGGCTCGGCCGGGGAAGGACTACGCTCTTACAGAATACCAGCGTAAAATAAGCTTAACGCTTCTGTCTTTCATATTGTGAATATAAAGAACCGGAGACCCCTTTTACTGAAAAAGAGACATTCCAACTTAGTCCTCACGGATGACAACGCATTTGCATTTTGATTCGTGATTTTGAGGATTGAGGTGGAATGTGTGCTCGTTTGTCACCCTTATCCTATATAAAAAAACTAATTTATAATAAATCTAGGGTCAATTCCTTTATATAGACATTCAAATTTATTTCTATCATTCGAAGATAAGAAATGTCGTCGCAATCAATTTTAATAATGTATTGATTCATAACTTAAAGTGAATTATAGTCTATATGTATTTTTTAATTATCCCAGTCAGTGCTTGACTAAAGCACTCTTTTAGCGTAACAAAAGCTCATTCAATCTTACCTTGAAGTAACCTAGAGTTGAATACAATCTAAGTAACCTAGTAATTGAATGGAAAGAGAGACGCCGGCAAGTGATTCCACTCCCATTCTGTACGCATTATAAAAGATGAAACATGCCATGTAGTTTGAATGCATGGATTTTCGACAAGGAAGGGGTGAGCAAGAGAAGAGAGAAATAGAATTATAATTCATGTGCACATTTTCCGTAAATGTATCCTATAGATCACTGAGAGCATGGCTAATCTGCACCTATGCTGCCGACAAGATTTATTTAACAAAACTTATTATACAAAACTCTATAATATTAAGATCTGTAAATGTTTTTTATAGGTTTTTATCATTAGCGAAACATCAAATAATCCTTTTAAAAGAAATAAAATATTAAAATGTATGTTATTATTAATATTATAATATTTCCATGCTGACGTGTTGATATTGAGTATTTAAAATTCAACATCTATCGAAATGTTGGTGTTACGTCCATCACTAATTATCCTGTTTTAAAAAAACTAATTATATAACTTATATTATTAGTAATATGGTTATCATTCGTTTGAAAGTAGTGTAGAGTGACCTTTGGCAAGGTCGAGCGGGGAATTGTAAATGTCACATTTAATATTATAAAAACTGGTTGACCGATTGCTAAATGAGGCGATGAGTCGAGTATTCAACTAATTCCTGTTACGGATTTAGAACCAATGAGTATGTATATATATATATATATATATATATATACATTGATTGAAATTCCATTCAAAATTAAGTTTAATATGTGCGTGTATTTGTGTTTGAGTAGAGTTGAGCATGTGTGTGTAAGATCAAAAGGATCTCTTTGTATATAACAATATTTTTCTCGAACTACAAGCTACGTTTTCTGTTTCATTTATTTTTAACGCGTAGTTGGAATAAAGGTTTTCTCGTCGATTTATCATGGCATATAAAAATACGAATATATGGCTGCCAATAGGACTTTTAAAAATGCAAGCAACTTTCACAAGGAACATAAATCAGGATGTATACAATAAATTTTTTTGTACATGTTCAAATATATGCAGCTGACTCATATTATTTGCAAACTTTAAAGAAAATAAATACAAAGATGAATGCTCTTTGTTTTATAGTTTTTAGTTACAGCGGGATAGCATCGTGAATAGATTGAACTGAACTCATAGTTAAGGAAATTCAATCTGGCGTAAATCTTCTAAAACATTACTTAACTGGCATTAAACAAATGCAATATGATTTAACATAATTTAAAAAAAAATCCTTACTATTTTTTACCATAAAAATCACGACCAGGAAGAGTGCTTGTCACAAAGAAAGTAATCTGCGGTTATCATTTGGATACCCTATTGATGACTGTTTACACTATAAGATTAAGAATAGTGAATTTCAAATCCTATTGTTAATACAATTATAGTTGAATATTTATAATGTAATTATATATAAAAACAATTCTGCATACATAAAATAACATCGGCTGCATGATGCGTTCTAATATTCGCTATAAATTAAAAAAAAAACGAATTAGAAGCAGTGTCAATGCGGTATGCAAGGACAAATCAACTATTGAACAAAATAACTATGTTGATGAGACATGAGCCATTGTTGACTATTTAAATCCACGTTCCTTCCAAAACTCGAATATTTTATTGATTCTTACTTTGTTTTATTTCGTATTAATTCAGGGTCATACATAAATTATCCATGACCTTGTATTCGTTGATTTTAGGACGCGACTTTTATATATTTTTAATTTTTACAAAATGCTAAATTAAATAGCTGCTTTATGCTGCTGTGTTTCGTATCGTACGTGTAGACAACCTTTCTAGTAACGAGTCATCCGAACTAAGTTCTTTTAGGGATAACAACGAATCTGAATTATGATTCTTGATTAAGGATGTCGTGGGTATTGTTGGATCACAGTATTCAGTAAACATCAGCGTCAGGTGAACTGTGTGGTCCTTTGTCACTCTTATTATATTATAAAAATGTCTTTAAAAAAGAGTTGACACTTAATTTCTGACCGTTCTGACGATAGTATGCAATGTGCACATTTTGCCAATCGATGTTAATTTTCTCTATTAAATATAGTGAATTTCTAACCACAATCTAATCTTTATATAGATCTCGTTTATAATAGAAGCGCTTTGGTAGATTGTAAACGCACTAACGGATATAATAAATATTGTTATTTTATATTAATTTTAGTGAACCGCCTCGGCTTCACACGGATGATTTCTGGATCTCAACAACAGCGCCACCTACCGGGTCCAATTATGGATCTAAACCACTCTCGAATCAATATATACACACACAAAATTTTATCAAAATCCGCTTAGGAGGAGTTTAGTAACATACACACGACGAGAAGAATCATATACGTATATTGTTACGACAGCCAGTTGCGTATAACGTCACATTGTACGAAAATGTTACCGACGACCGACATAATAAATAGACAACGATAGGACTATTATAAGCAAGAAGTAACCTTATGTACATACATACATAATATACATAAACACTCACGCCTGTCACCCAGAGGGGTAGGCAGAGACTACAGACTTCCATTTGGCACGATCCTGACACACCTCTCTCGCCTCCTTCACATCCATACACCTCCGCACACATGCTCGTCGGTTAAGGGTACTCCTAATTTGGCCCGTTTTCAATAAATCGCCAATTTGGTCGATAAATTTTCGCCTAGGACGTTCCTTTCCGACTCTGCCATTCACTTCTGCAACATAAATTTTCTTTGTCACTCTTTCCTCATTTATTCTTTCCACATGACCAAACCACCGAAGCATTCCTTTCTTAATCCTGGTCACAACATCATCTTGCAAACCACACTCTTCTCTTATTACACAATTTCTTACCCTGTCATTAAGATTCAGCCCTAACATACTCCTTAACGACCGCATTTCTACTGCGTTCATTCTACTCTCGTGCTTCTTCTGCCACACCCAACTTTCACTACCATACGTTAAAGTAGGGACCAACACAGCATTGTGAATTGCCATACGTGCCTTTTTCGACACATTTTGACTCTTCACAATAGAGTGCAGGGGCCCATTCACTCTATTTCCCGCCCTTATGTCTACGTTTATAAAGCCTTTTCTCCTTTGGATATGGTTATTGTTATGTTATCGCGAGTGCTCTAGTACTTTCCGGTGGTAAGGGTGGAACAACCTGGATTGGTCTAGAAAGTGCTATAGGTATTCATTTCATACAGATTTATGCAGTGTGTTGGGGAGTAGAGAGTTAGTTATTTCGGGAACGCGAAACTCTACTCTGGGAAGCGACTACGAAAATTAGACCTACGACATTTGCGATTATTAGGGATCTCACACTTAGTGATTTTGGATGAAAAATTTATAAACTTGCTGTGTGTGTAGAAAAATACATTATTTTCATCCTAATCGGCATTTTCACTCACCTCGCACGTAAGAATATAAATATTGTTTCGCTCGTGTACGTACAAATGGAATACTACGATCCCCTACTCCATCTCTTCCCTTGTGTCTCGTAAGAGGCGACATAAACAAATAAAACGGAAGGACAGTAGCATTTTCTTCATTAATAATATCAGTTGCTAACCAACCTGCAAAAGGTGGCAATTATCGCAAACAATATGAGGTAATCAGGGCTTTTGATAGGTTGTAATAAATGGTTGAATGAGAATATATAAAAATAGAAATAAAATAATAAATTTATTCATAAGAAATATGGTACAAAGTTGTTCATATAAAATAGTAATGTATGACATACTTCACCAATTTTAATATATGAAAACTTACGGTTAGAATTCACAATATTTAAGTAAAATTAAACGGGTCTCAGTTTAAAATTTCATATTAATCCTTTGAAACATGATCAAAGAAGAAACAGCGTTTAACATATATAAACGTTCTTTTATTTTTAGCTGTTCATTTACCGAATAAAATTGTTTCTCCAAAAGCCACTTTAATAAATTACGTCTAAATCGATTATAATCTAGTTGCCTTATTTCATTTGGAATTTTTTAAACACTTGAATATCTATCTTACGTGATAGATATTCAAGCGTAGTACTTCCCGCATGAATAGTTTAGATCAATTATTCATGCTTCCCGATGTAACATGAATAGTTGACCTCAACTATTCGTACTACAGTCATAATACAACTACTACACTGCTCTCCACCGCATAAAGTCGTATTTCGAGTGGTGAAAATTCATTGTCTTTGCATTTTTAGTACTTACTAAAATAACGTTAAATTTGGCCGGATACGTTTGAATGAGCTTTTACGTTCTGTCACGGACTGCCGTTCGCCTAATTAAGATTTTTATTATATTGTTTCAAAATCAATCATTTGAATAATTTTATTTCATTCTGTCGAAATCTGTGTTAAATGGGTAGTTTATTTATTTATACTCTTAAATTCCGTAACTGTAGTATTTTTCTTAAAGTTAGAGAACCAAGTCACCTGTTGGTTATTGTATAATGATAGTGACATGTTCATGCATTCTGAGTGAATGTACAATGTTTCCATAACGTAAAAGCTAAGCGTGTGGCTGCGGCATTGCAGGTTCATAGGTTCAGATTCCATACGGCACATGTGATTATTTGTTCAGATACTATTGATGTATGAAAAACGATTCGACAATACAGGAGAAAACCTTAACCTTAACCTACTTAGCCCCCACCTCAAGTCAAAATAGTAGTAATAATGTAACGTTGCGTTTTTTAAACAATTAGCTTTTTATAAAAAGTAAAAACCCACTTCAAAGAACTAAAAGGAATCATTAATTTATTAGTTTCTGAGTAGATCAAGAAATATCAAAATCTCAATGTCATTTAAACAGTTATATAAATAAAATATAAAACAAATTAAAGTAAAAGTACACACCAGACTGAATTTCGGTCACGGCGGCCATTCTCAACGGAAACTTTCTATACGTGGTAGAGCCACGCTGCAGCTATATTAGTAGTATAGCTGTAGCACATATGGGTCGGCTCGACCAGGGAAGGACCACGCATTCACAGAATACCAGCGTAAAATAACAGCTTATTGCTACTGTGTTTCGTATGGTGAGTGTAGAGAACCGGATACTCATTTTGCTGGAAACGAGGCATTCCGTCTTAGTCCTCACAGATAACCACGCAATTGCATTTTGATTCGTAATCGAGGATAGATGTAGATGTGTATGGGTCACAGCAACCACTTACCATCAGGTGGACTGTGTGCTCGTTTGTCAACCTAACCTATAAAAAAACTGGCTATCGGCGTAAGACAGGATTATAGTGCCCAAGTCTATGCGCAAGTTATTATAAAACTTAGCACGACTAATCAAGATTCTAAAACACACGTGGTATAAGTGTAGTTATATTAGAAACGTCACTCATTTTGCCATTCTTAGGGATGAATTTTTTTTAGAAATTTATAAGGACTGGTCCCTTATAATATTGAAGTGTAACCTACTTAACAAAAATATGAATCATCAAAATCGGTTCACTATCAACTAGGATATGGCGTGTATACAGACATATTTTTTTTTTGAAGTCGGCTAAAACTTTTCTCTGTGAAGTGTAAAGTTGCATAACTTAAGTTATAACAGATGAAATTTTAAAATTGTTTTATGTAATTTATGTAAATACATCATAATTTATTACAGCATGAATAATTAACTAAGTTATGTATTTAACCTCACTGTAAACCGCATTTTTTGCGTACCTTTCTATTACCTCACTCTTGTCTACAAACATGGTACTAAGAGTTACCTCAAACGTCCACGACATGTGTGAAAGTGGACTCCGCGCCCATTTGAATTGCGAAACTGCCGACGATCAGACTAAGCGGCGTTCCGGATGAACGCATCAATTATAAGGGAAAAAATCTTGTATAATGTAGATATTTCTGAAGTTAAGAGCTAAAGTAACAATCATTTTCCGTTTAAATTTGCGTTTTTGTTTCTTACTTTATGTAAAAATTAAACTTCTTACTGTAATTCTCGTAATTACGCATTGATTATGAGAAAAACATGCATATTTTTTTTAAAATATTGAATAAAACAAGCCTACAATATAAAGATACATATATTATTATGTATGTGGCCGTGGAAGGAAAAGGGGAAATCTGCCGCCGGGCAAGGTGCTATGCCCGGGGAGCGGCCAACGCTCCTTGTGATAGTTCGAAGATGTTCTATATATGCTGTTTATGATTCGGAATGTTGATAGCGTGATTTAGGCTTCGGTGTGTTTCGCTTGCGGCGCGATGACAGCGCCGCCACATCACCCCCCTGCTCAGATCGGAGGTCGATAGTGCAGTCCGATTGCCGGTGTGTCCTTTAATGCCGGTGGGGAATGCATGCTGTGTGCGTAAGGGCAAGTGACATCGGTGCGAATAATATGCTGATGTGTAATGCATGCCATACTACACACTGACAAGTGATGCCAATGAGAACGATGTGCCGGAGCAAGTGCCAGAAGTCTGCCTTATAAATCTGCGGTAAGTCGAGACGAAGACAAGTTGGACTGGCTTGCAGGAACTGAAGACTGTAGAAGACGATTCTCAGTAGTGAATGGTAGGGGTTCTTGAGGATAATGACGAAGGCTTGAAGCTGTAGTTTCCGAAGGTGCTTGGGTTGCGTGTTCAGATCACGTCGGATGGTCATCACTGTGGCCGCGAAAGGAAAAGGGGAGATCTCCCGCCGGGCAAGGTGTTATGCCCGGGGAGCGGCCAACGCCCCTTGTGATAGTTCGAAGATGTTCTATATATGCTGTTTATGATTCGGAATGTTGATAGTGTGATTTAGGCTTCGGTGTGTTTCGCTTGCGGCGCGATGACAGCGCCGCCACATGCATAATAACGATACATTCGAAACGCATATTCCCTGTAAGTAATTATGTTTATTGTTTCCCCCTAGAGTAGTTAAAGACCTCGGAGCAGTGATCTACACGTACCTTAGCCAACAAAAATAATATGGGTTTAGATGGAAAAATTGTGGTATGTTCAAAAGATTGTGAGGAAATCGGAATGATTGAGAAATAAAAAAATATTGATGACTTGTAAAGTACGGCAGCACGCTATTGGGCAGCGTGGCCTGAGAAGTTTTCATGTCCACCTGTGGGACATATATAGGCTGTAACTTAAAAATAAATAATTTTTAAAACTTGTAAATTATACAATATACGGCTGTCTATCGAAGAAAAAGATGAGATATTTGTTGAATTTCGCATAGTCACCTTTAACGACACCCGGAAGCCTATAACGGTGAACGGTGTAGTGGTGGTGTTTCATCACTGTTATCATCATTACAGCCCTTCAGTTCACTGCTAAATAGAGGTCAAGAAATACCACAAATAATAGTCCAGAGCCACCTGCATCCATCGACTTTTTGCATCTCTTACCAGGTAGTCACTCCATTTAATGGCGCTGCTCAACACTTCACTATCACTCGAAAACCTTTCTCCCCCTATCTGTCTTTTCTTCCTTTTACTGATCCAGATGTTTTGTGTTTGCATGATCTTAATTTTAATGTTGCGCCAAGTGCCGCGATTTTTGGTATTGGTATACTTTCGAATTAGACATGTGTCCATCATTCATTTCTCGTTCTCGAACATTCATAAACCAATGAATGAATCATCAATACTTTTAAGTGTACCAATTCAAACGAACGAATCATTCATGATTGACACATGTCTATTTTGAACTTACTCGTGTTAAAAACAATCGAATCAGAACTCGATTCATTGATTGAAAAACAGTTATCCAGAGTCCTAGTTCAAATACCCGAATATTTCATTGAATTCGACTAATCTGATGTCTTACTTCCAAAAATACCATCATAAATTTGTTTTTTTTCCCAAAAAATCGTTTCATTGCTCAATCAATCTGCCAAATCAATCTGCACCAGTCGGCAAAAGTCAACTGCTGACACCGACTTACCTTGAGAATTTACACCAATTGACAGGCAAACAGATAGAATTAGTAGGCATATCGACAATCGCAGTACCAGACGTCTCGAACATTTGTCACTGCTGCCCGTGTCAGTCTGGATACTTTACCTCTGGAAATGCATGGTATACCGCCTTCTATCGGAAGTCATAAGTATCTTCTAGCATTACCCATAGACATCTCTTATACCCTTGGGACGCCACCATCACACGGAACGTTACATAAGCAGAAAAAGTTCTTTCAGCAAATTAACATGCTGGCACGAATCGCAAGTGAAAATTGTTATTTCGTTCGGTAAACCAATTAACACCAATGCAATGCTTGAGCTAGTACGCACATACATGAGTGTAGGCATATATTGTACAAGCAAAACAGATATTAGGCCTATGAATTATTATATGAATATTCGGTTTTTAAGAGTTTTTTTACATGGTAGAGCAGTGTAGTGATGACTCACGTGAATCCACTACTTCATATCATCCCATGAATGTTGTAAGAGGTGACAAACGGAAATAAAACAAGGTAGCTGAATATTTCTGCCAACAGCTCAAAAAATAAAATACTGCGGTTGCCAACCCACCTTCTAAACGTGGAAACTACACATGTGTCAATCATGAATGATTCGTTCGTTTGAGCTGTAACATTTAAATTTTGTATATAAATAAAAAATTGATGGTTCATTCATCTGTTTTTGAATGTTCCGGTACAACCAATCATAAATCGTGATTGGTGTGAATTGTGAATGAGTCGAAAATCGACCGAAACCCGTGTGATCTGAATGAATTGTTTTTAGGGTAGAGTACTGGAGCTCGAAACGATCCATTTGAATTATCGATCCGAATGTACCGATACGCGTAAAGAAATGTACCAGAATGATTCGGTCACGAGAAATGAATAATTGACACATGTCTAGTGGAAACTAAGGCAAATATCTATTCTGTAAGTGAGTTTTACAGTGGACTTATGGAAGGCTGTAACGTGAAATAATTAAATGCAATAATTCCTTACAAATAGTTTTTTTTACAATAGTGTTGTGTTAAAAAGTACAACGCAATCCTATATCGACAATTATCTTAAAATTTGATACATGTTAGCCGTGTATATTTAATTTTCATAAATGACGCCAAAAATGAGTATGTATAAAACATGGTTCGGCAAAGAAAGCAACACCGTAACTAAACCAATAAATTTCTTTTAAATTGCCAATTTAACGCTCAATTAAAGCCTATTAGTGAAATTTTCGCTGAAGCCCTTGATGCGAGAAAGAAAGGTTCATTCTTTATTTTGTTTTAGTTTGTTTATCTTGTTTAATGTTACAAGAGGCTCTAAGTAATATTTTTCGATTAACTATTTAAGGCTCTTAGAACAACAAATTGAAAAGAATTGTCTGCTAACCTCTATCATTTATATTATACTAGTTGTAAAGCGACATAACCACTGAATTGATTCTGACACTGACTGAATTTATAAGAAAAATATATGTTTGAAATCGACTGAAGTCAATAGATGCATCACTTAGGACCATGCTTTGTGGCATTACCTTGATGAGGCCTTTGTTCAGCAGTGGACTTGTGAAGAACTGCAATGATAATGATGCTGAAAAAAAATAACAAAATTAAAAATAATCAAATATAATTTCGGCCTAAATATCAACTTAATCTTAGTTATATGGTAAGTGTAGAGAACTGGAGACCCTATTACTTAAAACGAGGCATTCTGTCTTAGTTCTTCGGGGTGGTGAACGCATCTACATTTTAATTCTTAATCTGGTATAAGCCACAGCATCCACTTTGTGCACGTTTATCACTCTTATTTTATTTAAAAAATTCTGCGGCTTGGTGGCAACGTACGAGAATCCATCATCGCGTAACGGTTTACGATCACAATCACGTAAAAGTCAAAGAAAAGTTGAAGAAAAAAATGAAGGCTGCATAGTATTGCGTCTGTGTCATCGGTAAAAAATCTGTAAAACTACATATAAAGTATTTAAAATTGGGCAGTGGGCCGTGTTTACATTTTTATTTCGATTTATTTGTTTGTACGACAGGGATATAAAATCCGCTTTATTCAGTTTTTTGTTGAGTTCAATGAGTTTTTTAGTAAAATTAATGTTAGTAAGTAGTAAATTTTAAATTTATTTTCTTTCTTGTTACATATCCGACATTGGTAAACTGTTGAGCCTATAACTATGTTTTCGTATTCGATCATATTGTACACAGTTATGCAATAAATGTATCTTTATCTTTATCGATATCGATATTGCGTATGTCTTTAGACTTGTTGACATTATATTATATTGCCCAATTAAAAAACGGCCTTAGTTTTCCCTATGAATATAGATAGGCTTATTGACCTATGACTAAACATAAGAATAAAATTCGTTTTTAAATATCATTAAACTCGACACCAGATTATAATGTTTCCTCTTATTGCGTATTTGTATCGTCACGTCTTACATCACTTGCACCAAACGCTATACTTTTGCAATTGACCTGCATACTAATGCAGACAACAATAATGTGAACCTTATCACGTTGGAATAAAGTGCCAATTATGACTCCATTGGTAGTTTTGTTGCAATTATGTCACCTAAATCCTCATAAGAATGTTGCCATGTACGCTAAGAACGGGATTGCTGTGCTAGCGGTACAGTGCGTTTTATATTCATATCGCCACGCTTGCTTTTAAAGGGTAGTCGTAGAAGTCTAATAACGATTTATAGTGTACACAGCCTATTTTTTACTGCTTTATTGATTGAAATCATTTTTAAAAACTAATTTTATTAAGTCTTAACTAATTCACCCTTATTCGCCTACTTCGCTGAAAATATATGAGTAAATTATAACTTTATAAACGCACAATATACTAAAGCGTTAGAAAATTTTGTTATTCGCATTTTGGAAGCTATACGATGGTTTCAAGTATCTGCTTTATCATCTTTGGCTACAAAAATTAGTAACTTAGTTATATTTTTAAAAAACGTTTACCGCTTTAATAACTAAACTAAATAAAACTAGTGTTTAATTTATAATCATAAATCGTGTAACTGAATCCAATTTAATTAAATTATTATTGTATTTTTCCCCAAACAATTTGTATTCGATAAGAAGTATAAGATACAGTTAAATGAAACCAGCCAGCTGGAGGAATTAATCCCAAAAGAACAGTTTTCACGGATGGTTCTAAAACAAATGAAGGTGTAGAATCTGGAACTTTCTCTGAAGACCTTAATATCCACGTATGTACACCGCTGAGCACCCATAATAAAGCTTTCAGGCGTAATGTATGGGTATCATCCAAGCGGCCATAACAATGGATGCTAGGTAGGTAAAAGACTACATCAGAATACTGATCGACAGTATGGCGATACTGCTACTGCTCTGAGTTGTAATGTGGTGAACTTGGGACTAATATATGAAGCCATCAACGATTAAACGAGGTATGTAAACATGACACCGTGACTCTGCAATGGATACAGTGTATCCAGCGGTAACGATGCAGTAGACGAACTGGCCAGAAGAGGATCGGCTATGTACACTATAGGGCCGGAACCAATAATACCAATCTGCTTTGGTAACGTTCGTTCACTGGTACGTAGAAACTTCACTAATCAACACGCTTAGCTTTGAAAGTAGACTGTAGACAAGCTACGGGGGCCCTGTCTCAAATAAACAGACGTTTAACCAAGGTTCTAATGAGACTGAACAAGCCACAGATCAGGATAGTAACAAGTACAACAAACTACCACAGGACATGGCTCCTTTAACAAGTATTTATATACCATAGGGGTTACAGATAGTCCCTTGTGGGCATGTATGGGGCAGGAAGAAACGGCGGCACACGTGTTGCTGACATGTCCGGAGGTCGCTGCATACAGGGATAAACATCTCGCCACGCCAGTATCACTGCCCGACTCTTTATCACAATAAATCACTTAAGATCTGGTCTGATACACCAGGCTTAAAACATTCTAAAACCATTTAAAAATACGGGCTTTTGATCTAAATTCCAGAAGCCTGGATTAAGTAAAATAAATTGCACATTCTGGAAAGCCCTAACTGGACACGTCTAAAAAGCCCATGTGTTCTGTTCCAACTGCGGACCAAACGCACCATCTGGGACACTATCTACTCCCAAATCTCCCAACAACTAGATCTTCTAGGTCGCAGTGATACTGGTCTCTTTACCTAGACCTGCATAGCTGCTCGCACATAAAAAAAATCACTGCCCGAAGTTGCTTGGATCGAGAAAGTACTGTTGAACTTCTTCGGGGAGCTTTCTTGGCTCGAATAAATACATTATTCCTGCTCATACGCAAAATATGCGCTTAGATGTGGAGTTGCGGAAAACAGCCCGTTGTAAACTAAACTAAACTATCACTCTGTGTGATTGGCACGTTGTCTTAAGTCGTATCCACGTTTGACGATCATGTGACCTCAAGTTTAAGCCAAAATCGGTAATAACATTTTTGTGTTAAGAAAATATAAGTAGCAGCCCGTGATCAGGAAGTTGACGGTGTAACCTCCGGGACTCGGAATGCACATACAGCTGTTGGTTCTGCGCCTGGTTTCTTTCCAGTCGTGTCCGATTGTCATCTCATCGGACGTTAAGAAACTTAGCTTTTTTTATAGGACAGGGTGACAAACGAGCTCACAATCCATCTGATGTTAATTGATGCTGTGGTCCATAGACATCTACATCAATCCTCGAATACGAATCAAAATACAGATGCGTTGTCACCCGTGAGGACTAATATGGAATGCTTCGTTTCCAGTAAAAAGTATCTCCGGTTCTCTACACTAACCATGCGAAACACAGCAAGCTGCAATTTTACGCTGGTATTCCGTGAGAGCGTAGTCCTTCCCCGGTTGAGTCGTGCTACAACTATACTATTAATTTAAATGCAGCATGGCTCTACCACGTCTAAAAATATAATATCTTTTAAAGCTTTTACGGTAGCTAGTGATTTGGGCCTATAATTCCCCTATCCGATAGGATTCCTGTACCATTCTAGTTAACTACTACTAGGTTACTTCTCCTTACCTATTTCTGCCGAAATCTAGCGATGCTTGCACTGCAGTAACCTGGTCTGACGGGTATGGAGAGCCAGTTTAATTAGTAAACACTAATTAATAAAACTAATTAGTAAAAGTATTAACAAGCGGTGAGGCATTCCATTTATCAAGTTAACTATTGCCTTCTTTGTTTGAACTTTGCCGCAGGGGTTCATTACCTGCAGTAATGGCATGTAAGTTTGTTTATCAATTCATTTTTATAAAAATACCATTACCTTCTTAACCTTATCAACTGCATATATATGTATGCCTAATACATATGGCATAAAACACACAGAGCATTCTGAGCAATTGAACCCAGCTGCTTGGATGTGCTCAATACGAAATCGGATATGCAATTAACACGTTTCAATGCAGCATTGACTATTAGTTTGATGTAAATGAATAAATAGATCTCGACAAACTTCCTGACCTGCCTATACGCTTCTGTCAGGCGAGAGTAAACAAATTACGTATAGTAGAAAGTGGTATTGCGTATTGCTGACGCAAGAGGGCGTGGCGAGACGACACGGGCTTTCCACTTAATAAACTTATCGATTGATATTTACAACGGGCAGGTTTTTTAATTTAGTTTGGATGTCCTTGGCTACTTGGTTTCTAAAAAAAAAAAGATTTTTGTAATTTGTGTAATATATTGTTCTCCTCATAATTTTTAAACCCTTATTAGCTTTTATCAGGGTTTGTTTTAATAGTATCCATCAATATTCATACTTTCTCACTATTTCAAATTTGTAAATACGTTTTAAAAAACTGAAAACTGCGTATTGAAATTCTGGAGGGAATTAACTGCAAGCAGATTGCCGCTCCAGTATTATCATTTAACTAATGGTTTTATGTGGATTTAAAGCTGTATTTTAATAATCAGATAAAATTTATTCACAGAATAAAATAATACAACATAAACAAAATTAGTAATTGGAGTTGTATGAATAAAATGGTTAACTTTTATATTCAGTAGGATATAATTATTTTAAACGATAATTTCGATGATTAAAATATCAAAACTTAGTTGAGTTAAATTGGTATTATGTACGACGTTACGATTTTGTGTATCGGTAGAAACGATCACACACGGATTTGTGCATATTGATTGCTGCATTAAAATACTATCTTCACAGTGTAACGCATCAACATATTGTATAAAATTAAAATGATTAATTACAAAGAAATAGCTTATAACAAAAATGTAAAAGTCGAATGCCTCGTTTCCAGTAATAAAGGGTCTCCGGATCTCTACACTCACCATACGAAACACAGCAGTACTATGCTGCTATTTTACGCTGGTATTCTGTGAGAGCGTGGTCCTGCCCCGGTCGAGTCGACCCATTCGTGCTACAACGGTAATAGCTGCAGCGTGGCTCTACCGCATATGTATAAGACTATTATTGAATATTGCCATATGGCGACTAACATAAATTGTTAATTAAATCTAAATAGGACCATTTCTGAAATATATTTAATTTAAAAAAAATTGTCGAATCTATTCACAATTGATGAAGATATCGTATAACATTCACACAAAAACAATCGTATTGTAAACCTCCATAATTTTTGATGTAAGCTAAAATTAAATTATAATATCAAATTCAAAACACTGGCAAAAGTTGTCGATACTTAATCTACATTACTTTGCCAAAGGTAAGAATTACCTATTCTTAACAGAGCCTTAACATAGATTATATAAAAAAATGTACGGAGTACTAGCATATTATTAAAAACATTTACCACACGATCATTACCCAATTCTATATAAAAAAACCTTCATAACAAAAGTATATGTTAAAAACGATTCGAAAAATTAATATGTGATTATTTTGTTGCAGGTATGTAAGGTATACATAAGAAGGCTGTGATTTTTGGTAATTGTCTCGTTTTTGCAAGGTAAATTTGAAAACATAAAATATCAGATACACACAAATAAAAGTCCTTCAAGTAAGGCATTCTTGGAAGGCAAGCATTACTCAAGGATTAAGCGCTTGTTGTAAATTTTACAGTACGTGAGTAACAACCGTTCGACTCCCACCCGCAAAAATTGTTTATTTCAATTTTAGGTGGTAAATTACCACGTGCTCGGCGGTTAAGGAAAACATCGTAAAGAAACCTGCATATCTGAGAAACCAGATATTTTAAAGACCGAGAAACTGATGATTTTTAAAAAAAACTGAAGTCACAAAGACATTAACAGTCCACCTGAAGGTAACTTTTTATGGTACTATTGTAGGTGGCAAGTGGTCAAAGTGGTAATGGATACATCCACCTAACTTTAAAAAAAAAGAAAGTTATAGATGCGTTGTCACCTCTATGGAGTAAGATGGAATGTCCCACAGCCTGTAATTACAATGTCTCTCTGTACCCTTAAGAGCCGTGGCGGCTTAGGAGATAAGCGCTCCCTGTAAGTATCACAGTACGCGAGCAATCCGGGTTCGATCCCCGCTTGCACAAATGAAATTATTAATTGCAATCTTAAGTGCTGATTTACCACTTGTATGGCGGTGAAGGAAAACTTCGTGAAAAAATAATATCTCGAAAAGATGTGAAGTTGTTTTATAAACATGCATTGGGGTAGCGCGGCGGACATTTCCTTGAACTAAAACCGTCTCAAATGTGAGAGGAGGCCTGTGCCCAGCTATGGGACGTATATAGGCTGTAAATTTAACTTTTGATGCCCTTCAGACCAGAACAGAGTAATGTGCTTGCATTCTACTGCTTGGCGGCAGAAATAGATGAGATGATAACACCTACCTAGACGAATGATTAAGATATGTACTGTATGTAAAATAAAAATAAGAGACTACAAATACCGAAATATCTCTGTTTAAAACCCTTGAATTAGTAAAGGAGGTAGATATATATCTTAAAAATTAAAAAAACTGCTAAAAACAAAAGTACTGATCGTCTTCAAACGAATGAACAATTTTCCTTGAAGCATAGCTAAGAAAGAACAATCTTTATTTAAGACACTTTGCAAACGAAAAAATTTAATGTAAATTGGTTCATTCATTCATGAACTATGTACGAACAGACACATCTGTGTGACATACTACAAAAATATAGCACCCCTCTGTTTGCATCGGGGATTAAAAGTTGAACATAATACATTTAAAATGCAATATGGAAGATGCTATGCAACTGTAATTTCAAACACTATCTCAATGTAATTTAGTCCTACCCTTTTTAGCTAACCCAAGAAATAATCTATTTTTTACTTCAAATTTTTTTTTAATTTGTAGATGTGAAATACGAAGCACATCATCGAGCAGTGAAGTGGACTAATTGCTTCATAATCCTCCCACAAATATGACCATGAATTGGCGAGTAGCTTCGAGAGTCGAAATTATCTAGCATTGGTAGTGCTGCTTTCTATTCCCATCACCAGGTTGTGAAACTCGTACTCAGTGGTTTTAGATGATTGATTTTCGGTGATGGCGAACAGGTTGACGAATGTACTAAGTACTTGTTTCTTTCCGTATAATTTAATGTTAGAAATTTATGACTTGTGATTATTAAAATAGTTTTGTCGTCATTTTCTGGTTGATTCGTAAAATAACATTTTCCTGTTTTCTATTTCACTGCCCTTTTCTGAATGAAATGATTTGATAGTCTTAGCTGTGAACGTGTAAAACAGTACTAGGCTCTCATAAAAATACTATGGTATATTAATAGAATATTTATGTTCTCGTCGAAAGTTTCGTACCGGACGGGCAATTTCAGTTATTAACTCGCCACTAACTTCGCTTGATTGCTCCGAACGGCGGCGAGCATTTCCTACAAACACAGCGATATCAGCATTGTTCGATTTAAAAACAGAATGCAGGTTCATTTAATGTGCACGTAACCGTTTTTCTAGTTAGATATTGAGTTATATTATTAACTGGCAATCACCGATAATGGCTTAAAATTTATCTATTTCATGCTATATAACGCTAAATATGTCGGCAAAAGTCGGGTGGTATTTTATAATAATAAAATTACTGCGTAAACCATTTAAACTAAACATTAAAAATTCTGCTGGCCGTATGAGGAAACCCAAGGTATCAAAGCGAGCTATGCAGAGGGCTATGCTCGGAGTTTCTTTGCGCGATAGACTCTGTATTGAGAATACAGTACGCAATAGATCCTAAGTAACCGACATGGTGCAATGGTTCAGTTAATCGAAGTGGCAAAGGGCAGTCTATATTGTTCGAGGAACCGAGAATCGATGGGCAAGAAATATTCTCATAATGGTTTCTTATATTATCGAGTACTACACTATAAATGAAAATATTTTATGAATTTTATCGAGTTTAATTTGAACTTTTTATTTCCTAACGTTTCAGGTGTTTTACAGCATCCATGGTCACGGGGGAGGTGTTGGACGTCCTGATGTCATAGTTAGCTTCTGGCTACTTTCAGTTTTTGAATATTGATTTTTGGTCCGATCTACGCAGAATGGACTTATAATATCTTGAAGTCTTGTAGTGGTATGCTTGGGTTTGGATTTAATTTTATTGATTTTAAGATCCCAAGCAGTATTACCCATCTATCTTCTCTATTGAAATATGGATGTTTTTAATTTTAATAGCCTCACCAATAATCCTAGGTAGGAATCGGTGTTCTTTTGCGAGGATTTGTGGTCTAATAAATCTGATGTACGAGTAGATTATGTGTGAAGACCGGAGACCCTTTTTACTGGAAACGAGAAATTCCACCTTAGTGCTCAAGTTCTGCATTTTGATTCTTAATCGAGGATAGATATAGATGTATATAGGTCAAACCATCCACTTACTATCAGGCAGACTTTGTAGTCGTTTGTCATTCAGCTATATGGGTGCTGGAAAGCACAAGCAAACTCAGCGCGATAAAAGCTGTAAAAGTAGTTCAATTCAATGTGTACTGTTCGCGTAAATGTAAAAAATAATTACTATAGACATAATTAAAGATAAATAGTGAAAACAGGCTTCAAACAAACTTAAACATTAAAATAATTTCCACATAATTGAGCAGCTTCCTGACGGCCTTCGCGAATAGCTTCAATTTTTCGATGCACATTGTCTTAGTACCAATTTCAGAAGCTATTAAATTATTTAAGAATGATTTTATTGTTTTTAATTTTATCAATTGTCTTTTTCTACTTTTTAAATTTTATTATTTGATCTTTTCGAGAAGACTAACCAATATGACAAACTTAAGGTTACAACTGGATTGTCGTCTAACATTACTCATATTAATAAAAATAATTTAATCTTTTTAATAAATTTAATAAGTTGAATTAAATTTACAAAATAATTGTTAATTATATATGTGTATTTACAGTCGGCTTGTTGCAATTTGAGTGGAGACAAGTCGGCGGTAAAACAACAAGTCTTAATACCCTGTTTTTGACACATGTTAGTTTTTTTTCTTCAATTTTAAATTGAATCGGCCTTGGATCTTTAATAAAAAAGGAATATTTAATACTTGTAAATTATATATGTGTATTTACAGTTGACTTGTTGAAATTTAAGTGGAGCAAGTCGGCGGTAAAATAACAAGTCTTAATACCTTGACCGCATCCAGCGCAGAGCGGCTCGAATCGTCGACGACCGAGTGCTTTCCGATCGGCTCGATTCACTGGCACTGCGAAGAGATGTTGCATCTCTTTGCATTTTCTTTCGCATATACCATAGAGAGTGCTCTGAGGAATTGTTCAGATTAATCCCAGCCGCCAAATTTCGTGAACGCACTACGCGGCAAACGTCCCGATACCATCCACACCATCTGTATGCTTGGCGGTCCACCACTGTACGTTTCAAGAGGAGTTCTGCGTACAACCTCTCTGTGGAATAGTTTACCATCAGCGATTTTTTCGGACCGATACGACCTGGGAACATTCAAGAAAAGAGCTTACTCCTTTCTAAGGGGCCGGCAACGCACCTGCGATTCCCCTGGTGTTGCGGTTGATCTTGGGCGGCGGTAGTCACTTAACATCAGGTGAGCCGCATGCTCGTTTGCCCCCTCTTCTATATAAAAAAAACCTTGTTTTTGACTCAAGTTATATTTTTTGCTTCAAATTTAAATTTAATCAGCCTTTAATAAATAAAGAATAACTAAATTTGGTTGAAAATAAGCTAAGATATTGCGTAACATACGTGCAAAAACTTACGGTGTAATTAAAATCCAACTTCTAGTTCGAAATTGGCTAAAAAGCAAGCAAAAAGACGGTGGCAGGATCTAAAACATTTTTTTTATATTTTTTTTAATCAATAACATTTACAGCTGTAAAGCTGTGTAGTTTTTTTTTGTATATTTAGTTTCACGCCTGTAATCCCTGAGACAGACTAAAGATCATGGAACTATTTGTGCTACATTTAGGCAAAAAATTGGAAAACCGAAAATTGTGCAAAAGTTATAGCTTATCACATATATACACAAATCGATCTTTGTTACTTAGGTATATATTGTAGTGTTATTAAATATTGTTTGTTAATCGTTACACAAAGTAGATATTGTTCTTTTAACGGGAGATTTAAAGACGGCTTCTTGGCAAAGTGACTTAGTGAGTTGCAGCGACGAGAGCCGTGGGTTCGAATCCCGCTCGGAACAAGTATTTTAAGTGCTTACAAATAATTGTAGCGGGTTTGGATGTTTGCCCTTGTGCTAATTAGGTTTATAAACTGCTTCTAAGATACAGGAGAAAATCCTAGTGTGTGTGTGTGTTGGGGGGGGGGGGTGAGTAATGTTTATTAAAACAGGTCTATACTACAAAAATTGGTTGCATACAAAAATATTTCGATTGCAATAATCAATCGCATCGAATCCGTTTCGGTTTCAAAATATAATTTGAGATTACTATGCTAGCGAGTTCATCATTGCATATAATCACGAATATTTAAATATTTGGCAAGCACTTGAACCATTTTAAACATTTTAAACCATATAGCGATGTAATAAAGACGAGTTTTAGTGTCTATTTTATTTTATTTTTTTAGAATCAGTAACTGCGTGCGAAAATCCATTGAGTAACATCTGTTGTAACAGTTTATATTGTCTCGTTTAAACTGTTCTCGTTTAGAAATATTAAGAAGTAACATTTTATGTCTCTCATTTAAATCATCATCATCATCAGCCTCTAAAAGTCCACTGCTGTACACGAGGCATTCCCTTTGTAAGAAGGATGCAAAATTCTCAGACGGGCGACAAGCAGCAACGTCTTGTACAAGTCAATGTACTTGCCAGTAACAGTAGAGCCTCATCTCTAGCTGTGGACTTTTATAGCCCGATAACAATGTGAAACGCTAAAGGTATATTTGCTACCATGGCTTTGGGACCACGTAAGCAAACCATTTCTTTTAAACATTAGATTTCCAAAAAACCAAATATCCTTGTGGCCGCATTCAATTAAAAAATATCTACCAAGTTGGCATTCATCACATCCTAGGATAGATGTAGATGTCTCTGGGCTATAGCATCCACTTACCATCAGGTCGACTGTGTGCTCGTTTATCATTATTTAAAATTTTATATTTTATAAAAAAGAAATCTTAAAAATAAGTACTCCTATCACTTAATAAATTGTAAAAGTATCGATGTCGAGGTGAATATCAAGATTATTGACGTGGTAAAGTCACGATGCATTTATATTATAACTGTAGCAGGAATAGGTGTGCATATTGCTCCTGTTTACACTATGCTTACTACCAAGAAAGCGGGGACTAATTTAATGATAAATTTTTTTAATTCATGAAGTCCAAGTCAAAGTCAGAATACATATTTCAATTAAAATTAATTTTAAACGAGTCTTTAATTCGAGAGACCTTGTTCTTAGAAGCGGCAAGAAGCTCATAAGTAGACTATATTTCTTACGGAAAGCTTACATAGTAGATGATAGGATATTAGTGTTTATAAGGCACCACATCGTTTTACACCAAAAATAAATAAATGAAGAAAGAAAGAAAGAACATTTAAAAGAATTTCACATTGTTCGCTTGTCATCTGTACTTGTAAAAAAAAGTTCAGTGAGCAAAGAGTACTTGAAGATTTGCACTTTAACGGTAAGCTAATGGTTTGTTCTTGCCATATGACCTATTGTAAACTTAAAAAAAAAGCTTTTATTTAATATATAGTAGTTTATCTCAATTCAGGTAGAGTCGCGGTAACAAGTACGTGAATAGATTGAGCTATTTATTGCGATTTATCTAACGGCTGCTTGAATAATTAAGGAGGCTTTTTAGTGGCATGCATATAGATATCTCACGGTGACCATGACCAGTTTAAGTGATTTTGCAACATGATGTAATTGACCTTCAGTTTACATTGATTTGACGAACATATAAAGTAAATATTTAATGGCTATTTAACCTTTTGGGATGACAAAATTAATTAGAAGATTTAATCACATTGAATGTAGTAAAAAGTTTTTTATAACAGTTTTAAATCACATTTCAATAAATTCTTTATGTTTTAGGCGAATTAGTTTTGCAAATTTTTGAAAGACCTTCATTTTATTACAAAAATATTTTTAGGCAGTTTGTTTTAAATTTTAATACTTATTATAAGCTTTATTTTAGACGAATTAGTTTTGCAAATTTTTCAAAGACCTTCACTTTATTACTAAAATATTTTTAGGCAGTTTGTTTTAAGTTTTAATAATAATTATAACCACATATTAAACGTATTAGTTTTGCAAATTTTTCAAAGACCTTCACTTAGTTACTAAAATATTTTTATGTAATTTGTTTTAAATTATTATAATAATTATAAGCTTTAATTTAGACATCATTATCTGTCTTATCACAAAACACAGTTTATTATAGTTTAAACTTTGGCCGTGGAAGAAAAAAGGGAGATCTCCCTCCGGGCAGGGAAGGAGAGAAGCTCCGAGAAGCTTCCAATGCTCCATATAATAGATAGTCTGGTATCTGAAGATGTTAATGCTGTTAGCCTTTTGGCTAGTTTCATAGGTCTCAGGGCCGCGGGCTGTAAAAAGAATTTCAATCATTCCGCATCGTTACTTGCATAACGATGACTCTTATCACAGTGTACAGTGCGCGTTGGTGAGTTATCTAACGGCCGTTCAAGCAGGGGATGGCGGGCCCTAGCTCTGACGGCAAATTCGTGTCGTTCGATGTTCTGGGCGGTGAGAACCGCCCAGGGACGCGGTGTGGATGGGTGTGCGGTGCGCCCGTCTGTGGACTCGCTGTGTCTTATCCGTTGTCCTAACAGTGTTTGTGGCACTAGGTGAATGTGTAGTGTCTATGTTCAGCTTCGATTAAAACGTTACGGGGCCCCCGGAGGCTTTGCTTAACGTTTGGAGTCGGATCGTGCAATATTATACTTATTAAATAATTCATTCATTATTATCTGGCTAGGGGAGAATACGTCTATAAAGGGATACATTGAAAAGGCGTGCGGTTTCCTGGCAGTCTTGATGGCACTTTAAAGTTAAATAATTAAGCTATTTATTTATTTACACTTTATTGCACCTTAATAAAAAGGATTACAAAGTATTGCTGTACAATCAATACTATTATTGAGCGTTTAGCAATAGACTCTTTCATTAATGAATATCTATTATTATTACTTCAAGCCTTTGAAATACTAGCTGTTTCCAGTGTCGCTGAAAGCGGTAATCTTGTCTCGCAACATGTTTTTAAACGTTGTTGCTTATTTTTAGCAGACGCTGTAAAATTAAGGCTGATTGTTTCACATAACAGCGTGAAATCCATCAGCTTCAGCGTCTAAAGGTTACAAACATAAACTAATATGATTAATGGTGATTTAAAATCCACATCAAGATGTATATAACAATAAATAATTATTGAGTTAGGAATAAATTAGCATTTATCTAACAAGTAATACTATTTGCTATTTAAGGAAATCGCACATATAAAATATGAATATCAATAAAATTGAAGTGTGCCCTCTGTAATACTGAAATAACTGGCTTCTGTTAAGCTCAGGAGACTATTTCATGCAATTTTGACATAAATACCTATTTTTAAAACTTCTTTTTTATAGGATAGTGTGACAAACGAGCACACAGTCCACCTGATGGTAAGTAGTTCCTGTGACGCATGGACATCTACATATATCCTCGATTACGATTCAAAATGCAGATGCTTTACCACCCGTGGGGACTAAGATGGAATGCCTCGTTTCCAGTAAAAAAGGGTGTCCGGTTCTTTACACTCGCCATACGAAACATAGCAGCATTAAGCTACTATTTTACGCTGGTATTCTGTGATAGCTTGTTCCTTCTCCAGTCGAGCCGACCCATTCGTGCTACAACTATACTACTAATATAACTGCAGTATGGATCTACCACGTTTGTCTAAACTTTTGTTTGTCCGTCTGTGTTTGTCGGTATAGCTAACCGTTTGTTTTTAAATTTTACAAACAGATAGGTAGCAGCACAAAAAGAGATCTAGGCTTTATTTTAACCGAAAATTTGGGGAATTGTTTTATATCTGGAAATCTATAAAATAAAATGGTCTTTGATTATCTTAAATACAAATAAATCCACGCTAATAAATCCTATACCGGCGAAACCGGGGCAAGTCACTAGTATTCAATATTTTAAAAAAAACGCAGCGTTTAATGAACAATTAAACGCTGCGATCTGAATGCGTATGCGAGTACGAATAAACAACATTATTTTTACGAGCTTCATATGATCATTTTTGCCATTAAATGACCTATGACACTACATATAGATGAAAGTTTATAAATAAACATTTTTCTTCAGAATCTATTAAGCTATTTAGTTTTCGTGATGGAAAGTCACAATTAAACAGACAAACCTGCATACACCTGAAAAATTTTTATAAACAATTAAAGCATACACCTGAAACTTGTATGAAATAATAAACAACAAACCTGCATACACCTGAAAACTATATTTCATGGGTATTAAACAGACAAACCTGCATACACCTGAAAACTATTTGTTATCGAAAAGCAAAAAACAACAAACCTGCATACACCTGAAAACTATTTAGTATGGAAAGTCACAATTAAACAGACAAACCTGCATACACCTGAAAACTTAGTCTTTCCCTGTCCTCGGTAGGTACGCACGTTCATAATTTTTCACCTTATACTGCATACATACAGACAAGCTGGGTTTCATTAATAATAACTATGTCCACCAGACCAAAGGTCTGAACCGCAGATCAGAGACACCTCCATCCATCTGCGCAGGATATGATTATAGTGTACAAGTGTGTGTGTGCGTGTGCACAGGTTACTCTCTATTCCTTCACTCTCTTATATCAATGGACGGCAATCAAAAATTACCGGAGATAGATCAGGCGCAGGATCCAACAACTTTACGTGGTTTCCAAAACATTGTGTAAAACACCGCTAGGTTTCTGACTACAAGCTTCTTCTGAGAATTTCTCAACAGAGAAAGAAAACATATCTTTTCCCTGGCCTGGGATTTTAGCCCGAGACCACATGACCAACAGTCACGCTTAAGGCCACAAGACCAACTAGGCAAGAGGCCAATTAAAAAACAGTTATGAGTTCCGCTTCATATCAAACATTCTAAAAACTAAAAGTGCAGCTAGGAATTTCACTAGTTCTTCCTGAATCATCTTTTAAGTTGAATTCAGTATATCTAAGATTTATAACTTGATTTTCAATAAAATTTTCGAACAAATGGTTAATTGTTTAAGAACTATTTTTTGGAAAATTTAAATAAAATATTTCAGGAAAGGCGTGGGATAAGTCGCTCGCGTCCATAGGCTTTGACCACCTGTTCCTAGGCCCAACCTACACGTGTCCCCCCTGGTGGTGCTAAATGAACGACAAGCCGATACCACAGACTCGGCTCCACGCCGTGGTGGCGGCGTTAAATATACCACCCCATTTCGCACCATGAGGAATCGAATTAAAGAAATGGTTCCCTAGTTCCCGGCGCCTCTTTAATGGGGCAGGGGTGCGAAGAATCTCCGGGAGGAAAACCGGCGACGAGGTTCGCCACCCGTCACGTTCTGTCTCCCGGAGAGGCGAAAAGTGGATTGCAGAGGCCCGTCTGGCTACGTTGAATGTATGTGGGGCAATGAATGATAAAATGGATGAAGTATGCGATATGATGTATGATAGAGGAATAGATGTGATATGCGTAAATGAGACGAAAAGGAAGGGGAAGGATGTCACTACACATGGCATGTATACCGCATACTGGTCTGGTGTAGACGAGATCGAGCGGGCATGCCAGGGAGTAGGTATCATCCTTTCAGAAAGAATGGGCCAATGTGTGAAAGAGTATGAATGTGTAAGCCCAAGACTGCTATGGATACGAATGAAAGTGGGCTTAAAGAAGTTGTTTGTGTTAGGGGTCTACGCCCCAGACATGTCTAAGCCCACTTATATCCGAGAGCAGTTTTGGGAAATAGTAAGGATGGTGTTAATAAAGTGTAAGGGAAATGAAAATATTATTATGTTAGGAGATTTTAATGGAAGGGTTGGGGTCAGGAGGCTTGGTTATGAAAGGATATTGGGAACGTTTGGTGATGAAAGTATAAATGAGAATGGTGAAAGTCTCCTCACCGTATGTATGGAAAAGACTCTTTTTGTGACGAACACTTGCTTTCGCCACAAGAGGATTCACATATATACTTGGGAAAGAGGTGACGATAGAAGCATGATAGATTTCATAATTTTGGATGAAAGATTGAGGGGCACAGTGGTAGATACGAGAGTTTACCGGGGTTCTAACGTAGGAACGGATCATTATTTAGTTTTATGCCGAATTAATGGTCTATTCAGGCGTTGGCGCCATCGATCGTCTGTGTTTACCACTGCGTTACAGCGTATTAGAACAGAAAGGTTACAAGATGAAAGTGATAAAAACAAGTTCAAATGTATACTGAAAGAAAATATAAGTGGTTTGGATGAATTATGTATGAAGGAGTTAGACTTGGAGAATATATGACAAAATGTAAAGAAAGGTTTAGTGGATGCAGCTACCGAAGTATGTGGTGTTAGTAAGAGAAAGAATGAAAGGAAAAATAATACGTTATGGTGGGATGATGAGATACGTATGGAAGTTGAAGCAAAGAAGAGAGCATGGCTAGATTTACTATCAACAAAGGCTGCTAATTCTAGTGGTACGAATGGTGATATTGAAAGAAAAAAGGCAGTCTTTAGACATCTTAATAAGAGAGTAAAAGAAGTAGTTGAAAGAAAAAAGCAAGAAAGAACGGATAAGAATGATAGAAGAATATCGGATAACTTCCAGGCAAATATTAAAATGTTCTGGAAACTTGTAAGAACTGCCAGGGGACATTCAAAACAGCCTTTGATGAATGCTATGACGAGAATGGCTATATTCTGAATGATGAAGTTTTGAGTTTAAAGAGATGGAAGGAATATTTTGAAAGCGTGTTTATGAGTGAGGAGACAACGTGTGTACTAAGTGAAGTAGAAACACCGAAAGAAGAGGAAAGAGGTAGCGAGATAAGTATAGATGAAATAATGAAAGCAATGAAAAGCATGAAAGCAGGTAAGGCTGCCGGATATGATAGAGTTTCACTCGAAATGCTAAGGGCTGGAGAGGAAGTGTTGGCAGGCCTGCTGCACACCTTGTTTAATTTATGTTGGGAACTAAAGCGGGTACCGGGAGACTGGTGCAAAGCCGTGATAGTCCCAATATATAAGGAAAAAGGGTCACAGCAGGACTGTAAAAACTACCGTGGCATCAGCCTTCTTAGTCTTGTGGGAAAACTGTATGCTAAGGTACTGATTGAAAGGGTCATGAAAGAAACTGATGGAAAAATTTGGGATGTGCAAGCGGGATTTAGAAAGGGAATGGGATGTACAGATCAAGTCTTTTCCATGCGCATGATCGCGGAGAAGTTTCTGGCCAAAAACCAAAAGGTTTTTTGTGCGTTCATGGACTTGGAAAAGGCCTATGACAGAGTGGATAGGGATTTGCTATGGCAAACACTGAACTCATTTGGGTTGAGCGCTGGCTTGATACAGGCATTGGAGTCTCTTTATAGGGACTCTAGTGCTTGTGTTAGGATCAACGGGGTCTACTCGGACTGGTTCGACATCCATAAAGGTGTCAGACAGGGCTGTGTGGCTTCCCCGTGGCTGTTCAACCTATTTATGGACAGTTGTTTGCAAAATTTGAAAGTTGAAGAATGCGGATTAAGAATGGGTGAGTTAACCGTCAAATGCCTTTTGTACACCGATGATCAAGTTATTCTTGCGTCGTCGGCGGCTGGGTTGCAAATGATGGTTACATTAATGAACGGATCATTAAAAGAAAGGGGTATGAAAGTGAACGCAAGTAAGACGAAAGTTATGGTTTTTGAAAGAGAAGAAAGTAAAACGATTTGTGAAATAAGAATAGAACTGGATTTGATCGAGCAAGTAGATGAGTTTGAATATTTGGGCTGCGTATTTAGTAGGGATGGGAGATATGATAAGGATATAGAACGACGAGTGAATGCGGGAAATAGAGTAAATGGGGCCGTGCACTCTATTGTGAAGAGTCAAAATGTGTCGAAAAAGGCACGTATGGCATTAACAATGCTGTGTTGGTCCCTACTTTAACGTATGGTAGTGAAAGTTGGGTGTGGCAGAAGAAGCACGAGAGTAGAATAAACGCAGTAGAACTGCGGTCGTTAAGGAGTATGTTAGGGCTGAATCTGAATAACAGGGTAAGAAATTGTGTAATAAAGAGAAGAGTGTGGTTTGCAAGATGATGTTGTGACCAGGATTAAGAAAGGAATGCTTCGGTGGTTTGGTCATGTGGAAAGAATGAATGAGGAAAGAGTGACAAAGAAAATTTATGGTGCAGAAGTGGATGGCAGAGTCGGAAAGGGACGTCCTAGGCGAAAATTTATCGACCAAATTGGCGATTTATTGAAAACGGGCTAAATTAGGAGTACCCTTAACCGACGAGCATGTATGCGTAGGTGTATGGATGTGAAGGAGGCAAGAGAGGTGTGTCAGGATCGTGCCAAATAGAAGTCTGTAGTCTCTGCCTACCCCTCTGGGTGACAGGCGTGAGTGTTTATATATGTATTATTATGAAAGGCGTGTATTTTGTAAGCAAGTACATATTATTACCATCTCATTTATAATGAAAGTGAGAGCAGAGTCCGGAACTGCCGACTGCGTACGTCAGCTAGAGGTCGCCGACCGGTTTCTACGTGAGATGTACCGTACGCAAGCAAATCGCAGAGATGTTTCACAATTATTCAAAATATCGATAAAAATATTTCAGTACCAAAAGCTTCAATTACTTTTTAATCCCATATCATAGGTTCAGGATGCAGTTCCAGCTCGTAATAATTAATTTTGTAACGTTGTCCGTCTCAATTGTGATCGTGGGTACTGTAAAACACCCGATACAATAAAATATATTTAAAATTTAAAATCTAGGGCCACCAGTTGTTAGTATTTTAAATTATCATTTCAAATATATATTAAATAATGTGAACCTAAATTGTAATTACGAGTATGATACCGATCAATTCATATTCATCATATTCATCTTGGCTTTATATTTCTCATGAATGTTTTAATAAACTCCATAGACTTCATAAACTCGATAACTGATTGAAATGACGGTTAAATTACACATCACTATAGATAGACAATTAATGAAGAATATTTTGTATGCCAAAGATGTTAGGTAAAGTGTGAGCGTACGAGCAAATCCGTTCGCTAATTCACTTTCGAAGAATTGGTGACGGCTATTTTTGGTTATTATTTGACTAAAGCGTATTATATGAAGTTTCTTAATGATTTTTTTATAGAATTAGAGTGACAAACGAGCACACATTTCACTTAATTATAAATAATTGTTGTGGCCCATAGACACCTACATCTATCATCGATTAAGAATCAAATGTAGATCCGTTGTGTGTCTGAACACTGAAATAGAACGTTTGTTACCAGTAAGAAGGGTCTCCTGTTCTCGACATTTTGCGCTGGTATTTTGTGAGAGTTTTCCGGTTGAGCCGACCCAGTTTTGCTTCAACCATAATATTTATAGTTGCAGCGTGGATCCATCGGTGATTTTATACATGCAAATATGTTTCATCTGTGTATCCTAATAGTTTAGAAACCTATGAAATGAAAACATGACTCTGGCAGAAGAAATGAGCTTGAATTCATCACATAAAAACAATATTACTTTCTGCGTAGCGCTATGGAATTTAATAAGCTTTCATCTGTATTAGGTAGTGACCTATCTTCTCATCATCATCATCATTACAGCTCTTCACAAGTTCACTGCCGAAGATAGGCCTCCCCCAAGTTATGCCACAAAGCACTGTCTGCCTGCTCCACTTACCAGGTCGTCATTCCATCTAGTGGGAGGTCGCCCTACACTTCGCCTACCGGTACGAGGCTGCCACTCGAGAACCTTTCTTCCCCATCGGTTATTGGTTCTTCGAGCTATATGGCCGGCCCATTGCCACTTCAGCTTACTAATCAGTTGGGCTATGTCGGTCACTCTAGTTCTACTGCGGATATGCTCATTTCTGAGTTTATACGCAGAAAAACTCCGAGCATAGCCCTCTCCATAGCTCGCTGAGCGACCTTGAGCGTCCTCATACGGCCAGCAGTGAAGTGACCTATCTTCTGCTAGTTGGAAATCTGTAAGAAAACTGACTTGCAGAGAGTTTTTAATCACAGCCGCGACCAGCTCGACTCAAACTGCAAGCTCCTTTGTCTCCTGTTCATGATTTGATGATATTTTTTAAAAATCGGCGATCGGACACAACTAAAAACCAACCAAGCTAACAATAGAATACAATATTTGTTATATTTAAAATCCAACCGAAAAATGGCTTACGGACGGTAATGGTTGTCTAGTGAGGATTAATATATACACTTTACCATGTGCAGTGGTAGCTCAGATGGTTAACGCTCGCTGTAAATATAACAGAACGCGAGTAACCCGAGTTCGATACCCGCCGTCACCAATGAAATTGTTAATTGCATTTTTAAGTGCTGATTTACCACGTGCTTGGAGGTGAGGTTCTTATTAATAAGAAAAAAAATATTTCGAAGACATGTGAAGTTCGCCAACACGCATTGGGGAAGCGCGGCGGACACTTACTTGCCCTAAAACCCTCTCAGAAATGAGGGGAGGCCCGTGCTCAGCAGTTGGAGGTATATAGGCTGTAACTTTACTTTTTACTTTACTTTACCATAGTATAATAAGTCTATGACTATGCCAAATATTTTTTTACTTAATTATAAAGGTGATGCAGCTCTAGATGGTAGATAGCACTGTCTTAGCACAAAATCATATTCACTCTTGCGTGAAGATGCCTAGATTGTACTGTATTGTATTCTTCGTTTTACTTAGATATATTATCTTTATTTCTAAATCAACAAATTTAAAAACAATAGCGTAAACTTTTACAAGCGTGAAGATTGACGGTTATCGGAATCGGCAAGAGGTTATTGTACATTTGAAAATACTTTGGAGGTCGTTCATCTAAATTCATGTACGGTCATAAAAAGTCGTTCGCGATGCAACTGTTTTTTTATAATATATCGAACATAAACTATTAATTTTAAGGTTAGGCTCTTTTACGACTACAGTTGTCGTGCCGTGTGGTGACGATGTTAAGAGTTACCCACCCTATTTCATCCCGTCTTAATCCCAGTATCTTACAGTCACAAATGCGTTCACTAACAGTTCGTTTGACATCTCAGTTTTTAAAATAATGTTAATTTATTTATTAGTAGTGGTTTTGCTAAAGGTAAAATATATGATTTATTTAATTTTTTTATTAATTATGTGTTCAAATACATCTTAAAACAAAAATAAAAAAAAAACAAGTTTTACCGGGACAAGTGGCAACCTCGTAGACAAGGACGGAAGGACTAACATGATCTTGTTCACATCGATACATAAATTATTTCATGCCTATATAATGAATTTTAATAAGTTACATAAAGGAATGAGAAATTATTTATATTTAAATAGGAATATATTTGAATACGTATAAATAGTTGTATCGATAAAAAGAAAATAATATTTTTTCTTTACTTTGTTGAGAGTAGTATATCCGTGAAGTAAATTTTTAATTAAAAAAAAATTCGAAGACATGTGAAGTTCGCCAACACGTATTAGGGCAGCGCGGCGGACACTTCCTTTGCCTAAAACTCTCTCAGAAATGAGGGGAGGCCTGTGCCCAGCAGTTGGACGTATATATGCTGTTACTTTACTTTACTAATTTTTTAATACACATACCAGGAAAAATTTCGCCCAGAATACAAAATGATTGTTTTAAAGATTTTAAGGAGAGAAGTATAAAGTTTAAGTCAAAACATCTTGTAATATAGACTTATGAGTGATTCAAATTAATATGTTATTTTAAGGCACATTGAAAGTTCTGCACTCCTGAAAGCTAAATGTTTTTTGAACTCAAGTTGAAGTTCACAATTCGTAGCAAAATAGAATTAACACAAAATTTTAGTGGAGTGTTTTTTTATGATATTAAAAGTTCACTCTATTCGTAAAATTGCACAGCTCGTCTTCAAAATGCTTTTGGGACGGAATTACCTCATTTGAGCACAGTAACGCGTTGGTACCCTGAATTAGATGGTGGCCGTGTTTTTATCCATGATAAAATTCGTGAAGGTCAACCATGCACCGTGATCATTAAGGAGAATATGGCTACTGTCAGGGGAAGGTTTTCAATTAGTAGAAAACCGGTGCATCACCTATGAGGAAAATTGAGTACATTTTGGTAGTGGCATGAGTCAAATTCAAAAACTCTTACATCCAAATTTAAAAGTAATAAAACTTTGTTGCCGCTAAATTTTTCATGTACTCACCCCAGAACAAAATGGGATTGAGTTGTTTGGTGTAAAAAAATGTTGTTAAAGTATGATCACGGACGTTCAAATTTTGTGTATGACATTGTGATAGGTGATAAAACATGGATATATTGTTACGTTTTGGAAAAAAAGGTCTTCTGTATGGATGTTCGGAGACTATAGCAAACTATTAAAGCGGCTGCTGCCTGCACGGTTCCAATTGATTTAAATTTTAATCAAAATTCATTTCTTGATTTCACTTGAATTCGTTTTCCATCAAGATTCAATTAAAAAAACAGTTAATGCTGAGTTGTGCACTACCATTTGTTTGCCCGGTGTCTTTGAAAAAGTTAGGAAAGTACAGCCAAAAAGTCACTTCGTACAGCATGAAACTATTAAGTGCAAATCGTGAAAAAGATGTACTCATTTTTGGCTTCTAAAAGGGTGGAGCTTGTGACCAATCCCGCACACAATCTAGACCTCGCACCATACAATTTCTTTATTTCCCCAAAAAAAAAAAAGATCTTTTAGAGGTTTTTAGTGGCGGTGTAAGAACATCCACTCCCCCAAATCATCCCATGGGTGTCGTAAGAGGCGACAGAGAGAAACAAATCAGGAGATAGGCAGCAGCGTCTTACTAATAACGATTAAAAATAAAAATAAACTGCGTTTGCAACCCACTTGCCAAGCATGACAACTACGGCAAAAATCCTTCCGGCAATCTATAAGGAGACCTATATTCAGCAGGAGACTTTAATACCTTATAACGGTAACGGTGACGGTAAAGGAGAGGTTTTACATTTATGGAGCCAGAAGAGGCTGTGGTAGTTTTCAAACAGCACTAGAAATGTGCCCTCAGACTAATTATCCTTATGTCTTCGTGTTTAAATATAATGGAGAATAATTTGAAAAGCAGTAAGTAAATATATTACTTTACTTATAAATTGTTTTTTTTTAAAGGATAGAGTGACAAACGAGCACTCAGTCCACCTGATGGTAAGTGGTTGCTGTGGCCTATAGACATCTACATCTATCCTCGATTACGAATCAAAATGCAGATGCATTGTCACCCGTAAGGACTAAGATGGAATACCTTGTTTCCAGTAAAAAGGGTCTCCGGTTCTCTACACTCACCATACGAAACACAGCAGCATTAAGCTACTATTTTACGCTGGTATTCTGTGAGAGCGTGGTCCTTCCCCGGTCGAGCTGATCCATTCGTGCTACAACCATACTACTAATATAACTGCAGCATAGCTCTAATTACACAAAATGACACAATGGCAAGAATTACGCAAAACTTTCAGTGTTTTTTTTTTTAATATAGAAGAGGAGGTAAACGAGCATGCGGCTCACCTGATGTTAAGTGACTACCGCCGCCCATGATCAACCGCAACACCAGGGGAATTGCAGGTGCGTTGCCGGCCCTTTAGAAAAGAGTACGCTCTTTTCTTGAAGGTCCCCAGGTCGTATCGGTCCGGAAAAATCGCTGGTGGTAAACTATTCCACAGAGAGGTTGTACGCGGAAGAAAACTCCTCTTGAAACGTACAGTGGTGGACCGCCTAGCATCCAGATTGTGTGGATGGTATCGGGACGTTTACCGCGTAGTGCGTTCATGAAATTTGGCGGCTGGAATTAATCCGAACAATTCCTCAGAGCACTCTCCATGGTATATGCGAAAGAAAATGCAAAGAGATGCAACATCTCTTCGCAGTGCCAGTGAATCGAGCCGGTCGGCAAGCACTCGGTCATCGACGATTCTCGCCGCTCTGCGCTGGATGCGGTCAAGTGGAAGGAGCTGGTACTGGGGAGCCCCAGCCCAGAGATGGGAACAGTATTCCATGTGCGGCGGAACCTGCGCCTTGTAAAGTTGCAGGCGGTGTGCCGGCATGAAATACTGTCCCGCTCTGCTGAGCACGCCAAGCTTTTTTAGAGGCCAATTTGGCCTTCTCTTCCAAGTGACCACGAAACTGCACGTCACTCGATGTGTCGACGCCGAGGATTCCGACACTGGCTGAGGCAACAAGGGGAGTGCCTTGAAACTGAGGAGATACGACAAAGGGGTTCTTTTTAGCGGTTAACGCCCAAACTTGTGTCTTCTGGGGGTTAAACTGGACTAGATTTAGTCGCCCCCAATCTGAGACTCTGTTCAGCAAAGACTCAACTTCAGACACAAGTTTGTCCCGGCACTCGGAGACATTTTCCCGAGAAATATTGGCTCGTCCGATGTAAAAGCAGGCCATCTGCATAGAATTTTACGGCTTTGCAACATATCATTGAAATGCAGAAGAAACAGCGTTGGCGATAGCATGCAGCCTTGTGGAATACCAGCATTAATAGGCTTGCAATCGGAGCTTGCACCGTCTACAACGACCTTGATGCCCCGATCTGCAAGAAAGCTGGTGATCCAATCGCACAATTTCTCGGGAAGTCCATAGGAAGGGAGCTTCGAAAGAAGCGCTTTGTGCCAAACCCGATCGAAGGCCTTCGCAATGTCCAAACTAACGGCCAATGCCTCCCTTGGACTCTACTGCTGTCATACGTGTTGTACACCGTACTGTGTTTCAGTGTACAACACGTATAGGAATTTTCGTTTTGTGAAATATCTATTTAATATAAAGAAGTCTATTTAAGGCTAAAAATGAACAACAATTTATTTAAAAAAAGTAGTCGTGACAAAATAAAAATAAAAAACAAATTCATAGAGCTACCATACAACATAATATCAGTAGGTTAGAAATTCGACGCTTGAAGCGCTTGTGATATTAGAAATCGAAAGTTAATATTCGACACCTTTATTTTGATACTTGTTACGTGATTAAATACCGATAAAAATAACGTCGATAGCACATCCTTATTATTTTATTTTACGATCATTGTTATTATATTATATCACCCGGATTCTGTTCAAGGCTAAATCCTGATATTATAAATATATCATTTTCAACACAAAATTAAAATGGCGAACGCGACAGGTGCGTGACACACGCACATGTAGGGAGCAACGAATAGTGCTAATTTCGCAACGTGTGGCCTCTGCACACTAATGATCGATTTAGAGGCAACGCAATGGTAGATAGTTGTAAAATAGGTGGATTTATTTTAAGGTAATAAATAGTTGTGAATATATAATTTGATGGCCTCTTTGGTTAATTCATATTATGACTTTAACTGCTAATCAAGATTTAAATTTTATTACAGTGTTTTATTTTTTCGGTTACTACTTTCACTTGTGTGTGTGTGTCTGTCCAAGTAATTTAAATTAGAAAATGAGATAATAGAGGTAATCTCTAGCAGTTATAATAATTTAAATAATTTAGAATGTAGCTTACAAATCCTTAATAGAAATTGTATAACTCCAGAAAATGATAATAAAAATTGTTTACATCTGGTGCATCAGAATATACAATTCATGATAGGCAAAGAGCTAGAAATTGAATTGTTTTTAAATAGCAACAATATTCATATTTTATGTATTACTGAACCTTGGTTAAAAGATCATAATTTAATGTTTAACTTTAGTAATCACCAGGTGCTCAGTTCTTTCAATAGAGAAACGATTTTAAGAGGTGGCTCCTTAATTTTAGCTAGTAAATTATTATCATATAAAGAACGTAAAGATATTGTGAGCCTCTCTGTTGAGCGAACTGTAGAAATGGCATGTGTTGAGTTTGAGCACCTCATTGTTGTGAGCGTTTACAGACCCCCATGTTCTTTATACGATACTTTTGAAAAAATTATGGAGGAAGTTTTCGCTAAGCTTAATAAACAGAATAAATCTGTTGTAATATGTGGAGACTTTAACATCAATCTCCTAGAAGCTTCCTCGACTAATATTAAATTTAGATCATTGTTTAAATCTTATGGTCTTTTTAATTTATTTTTGGAGCCAACACGTATTGCTGAATCTAGTGCAACATGTATAGATAACATTTTTACAAATGTTAAGCCGTTCAATAAATGTATAATTCAAAAATTGAGCTCTGATCACTGTGGACAATTTGTTTCATTACTTTATGTTCACAAAAAGCAAGTAGATAAAAAAGTAGTGTTTGTTCCAGTAAATGCACATCGCTTGGAGAAGTTTAGAAGTAACATAGTAAAAAAACTTCCATTACTTTCATACCAAAATAATCCAAATTTTTTGTATGCAACATTATTTAAGCTCATTTGCAATGAATTTAATAATACTTTTACTTCTAAAACATTCTCCTTGAATAATCGTAAAGCATTTAATGAATGGGCGACAGTAGGAGTCCATAAGAGTAGACAAAGGTTATATGAACTTTACAATAAACATATAATCCAAAATATTTAAAAGAGTGTGCTCCTTAGCCAAGTCATTGTATTTAAGCAACAAAATAAAGACTGCTTCTAATAAAATTAAAATGTCATGGAGTATAATTAATAGTGAAACTGGTAAGGTCAACTCTCGCAATTCAAACTACCGGTTAAGTTTTAACAATAAATTAACTAAATCAGATCAGGACTTTGCAATGGTTTTTGAGAAATATTTTACTGATATTCCGATCTTAACCACTAAGTCACTGAATTCTTCTCCTACCGTCGCCGAATCATTACTTAAACAAAACGTAAATGTGTGTACAAAGAATTTTACATTTCATAAAGTTTCATCAAAAGATATTGTAAAATATTTTAAGACTATCGATATTAGGACAACCGCCGATCTGTGGGGGATTTCTGTTAAAGTTATTGCGTGAACAATGCCCAAAATATATCAAATCTGGTGTGTTTCCTGATTTAATGAAGCATAGTAAAGTAATACCTTTATTTAAATCTGGTAGTACATTGGACCCCGCTAATTTTAGATCCTATTTCTGTACTGCCAACACTAAAATTTTTTAAAAAATATTCTTGATCAATTGTTAATTTTTTTTTAATGTAAATAAATAACTTCATAAAAATCAATTTGGTTTCACAAAGGGGTCGCTCGACAACTGATGCTGGTGTTGAGCTGATTAAATATATATTTAATGCATGGGAGAATTCACAGGATGCTTTGGGTGTGTTCTGTGACCTATCCAAAGCCTTCGATTGTGTTCACCATGAAACATTAATCAGGAAACTTCAACACTACGGTGTAAGAAATGATGCTCCTAAATTAATTATTTCATATTTAAGTGACAGAACACAAAAAGTTGTTATTAATAGTATGAGTTCTTCCGGGACGATTGTACAAATGGGCGTGCCTCAGGGCTCAATTCTCGGCCCCTTTCTGTTTCTTGTATATATTAATGACTTACCTTACAGTAGGGGATAACCATGATATGGTATTATTTGCTGAGATACTTCATTAATTTTCAAATTAAAACGACAGTTATTAAATTACGACGAAGTAAATAATGCTATAGCTAAGTTAGTCAATTGGTTTAATGTTAATAATTTGCATTTGATTGGAACTAAACTAAATGTATGAAATTGTAACTCCTAATGTTAAACATGTCAATACTAATGTAATTTTAAATGGGGAAAAAAAAAAAAAAAAAAAAAAACGCAAAAAGGAACTGAGTCTTGTGCTGATACCACCATTTTTCTTGGAATCACACTGGACGCAAAGCTTCAATGGCTCCCCCATATATCAAAACTAGCTAGCAGACTTAGTTCTGCAGCATATGCTGTAAAAAAGATTAGAACTCTTACCAGTGTTGAAACAGCTAGAATAGTTTACTTTAGTTATTTCCATAGCATTATGTCGTATGGTATTTTGCAATGGGGACACGCGACTGACACTGAAATTATATTTATTTTACAGAAGAGGGCCATTAGAGCAATATACAATTTAAAACCTAGAGTCACTCAGACAAAAATTTAAGGAAATTAATGTATTAACTCTGGCCTCTCAATACATTTATGAAATGTAATGTACGTACACAAAAATAAAAGTAGTTTTGCGAAAATAAGTGATATTCATGTAATACTAGACAACACAAGCTGTAGTACCAGTTACTCGACTCCACCGAGTCAGTAATTCATTCTTGGGGCGATGTATACGCTTTTACAACAAAATCCCAGAAAATATACAAAATTTGTCATACACAAAGTTCAAAAATGTTATTAAACTAAGTTTGTATAAAAAGGGTTATTATAATATTAAGGAATTTATAGATGATAATAACCCCTGGGAAGGGTGATCGCTACCAAGCTATTTCTAATTTGTCTTGTGTTGTTGATTGTAAACATGATTGTAAGCTATTAAAAAAAAATAGTCCCACTGGGTTTCTTGCTGGTTCTTACCAGGATACAGGTTTTTTTTTGCGAACCAGTGGTAAATTAAAAAAGTGACTTTCAATAAGTATTTTTATAATCTACATTGAATAAAAAAGTTTCTATTTCTATTTCTTAAATTTTCTATTACTGGTATTATTACATTCAAATAAGTATTGGCAAGTCCTTGCTCATTTCATGTAATAGTTTAGTAATATAATATCGTAATACCTAGAAAGTCTAAATATAAGATTTTTAGACTTTCTACGTATTAGTCACTGTGCAGTCACGATGATTTTCTTTAATTCTGTCATTCGTAAATACTTGTAAATCACTTTTTACCATCATCGTCATCATCATCAGCCCGTAAATTCCTTTGCTGGGCATGGGCTTTTCCCCTTGTACTTTACGTCAGACGTAAACGAGATGGTTATCGCCATCTATTGAAATCCATAAGGTTTTCTTTCATATCTCATAAACACCTCTTGGTAAAAACGACACCCAAGAAAGGAAATTTCTTTCTTTTAAAAGATATAAATTTACTCCCACACTAGGATTTCTCCTGTATTGTGGACGCAGTTTACATATATAAATGTCAAAAGGACTAACATCCAAATACTTGTTCGGTGCGGGATTCGAACCCGCGGTCCTCAGTGTCACAACTCATTTCTAATTTCTAAGCCATTGCGCCACGAAGCCAACATAAAGAAATTGGATGATTGGATTAGATTCTATTACGCCGCCATCATACAAATATCTCAACATGCCAATTTGAAATAAGTTTCTTTATTGAGCTATGTCTCACTTGCAGGAGAAAGTGCGTTAAAATAATCACGTAACACAAGAAAAAAAGAAAGAGATCGTTCCAAGACAGGTAGCCGTAGGCTAAATTAACTTACTTTTTTGTATGTCCAAATATTACTATGTAATACATTAATTTACAAAGTTTAACAATATACATCATTTAATATGAATAGAATACAATATTTAGTTCATAATATAAAACACTATATTATAATAATTATAATAAAAAACTTAAACTAAAAACTAACATGTAGAGAAACGGACCCTTTTTGTAAAGAACCGAAGACTCTTTTTACTGGAAACGTGGATCCATGTTGGTCTTCAGGGGTGACAACGCATTTGCGTTTTGATTCTTAACCGAGTATAGATGTAGATATTTATGGGCCACAGCATTTATTTACCATCAAGTGGACTGTGTGCCCGTTTGTCAAACTTATTCTATAAAAATATTCTATAAAAAGTAACATTATTATACAGTTCTACAATACAGGCTCTTCTCACCAGCGACGACGTATATACATTTCATTTAGGAAATGCTCCATTAACGTAGCGATTACATTCTCTTACCTTCCCCGCACGTTCATCCCATAAATCAAGTCTCAGCAAATGGCACAAATATGTAATTATTTCTCAGTGACCCACATTTTCCCCAATATTACTTTCATATAGAACGTACATCGATTTATAAAATTATACGATTTCTTTTTATCTTTTCAAATAGGTATACATCTATCCATTACAGCTTGTGAACGGCACTGCTCAACAAAGGACGCTCCATCATTCATAAAAAGTCTCATTTCTATATATATATTTAATTAAAATATATATTATTGAACATTACATTGTCTCAACTAAAATAAATTCCATAATGGTTATTAGTACCACTATTTTCAATACTTTTGCAGTATTCATTGCTAAAATGCACATAAAAATAAAATAAAAAAATTGCAACAGTGATTTTACTACATTCATAGTCTCTAGTTCATAGTAGATATTACAGTCTACCTTGTGTTATGAGATTCGATCAAAGAAGGTTACAGATTTGTTCACGTCTGAAAAGTAATATGAAACGCCTGACAGCTTGTTATTATACTGGCTCTATATACCCTTTTAACCGGAACACAGCTACGGATGCATTGCTATTAGATGGACGGTTCATACTGCGTAGATTTGACCAAAAATAATAATATTAATCTGAAGGTAGTCGTGGTAAACTAGGACATTGTGACGTCGAAAACCTCAGTGTCTACTGAGGTTTTCGATGTGATTGGTGCTATAAGTACTCAAAACGTCGGTAATATAAAATAAGAGAAATGATAACAATTTTAAAATTTCATTACGACAATGGGTGCGTTTGGCAGAAAAAAGCGCTAGCAAGCGCTTGTAAGCAAAATGGCGATCGTAAGCGGTAAGCGCTGTCAAATCGTAAGTAGCTATTTTCCTCCAGGACACGATGTTAGTTTTAACCGGGGAATCTAACCTAATTTAAATATATGTTTTTAAAGTATTCATATTAAAAACTTACCAATCATGAATTTTTAATAACATGCATATGTTTATTCATGTCATTATATTACTTAAAACTAATATTGCACAAAACAACTTATAAACTCTACTTCAAAACAAACAAATTAAATAAGCAAAATGGCGGATTGTGTCAGCGCTACTAAGTAGCAATCGTGTCCTGGCCGAAAAATATTTTAGCGCTTGTAAGCGCTTGGTAGCGCTTTTTTCTGCCAAACGCACCCAATGGCTGACAGATAAAACATTTTCCACCATAAATGAGTTTTTAAATTGTAGTGGCTAAATATTTTTGTTCACAATAAAAATTTCATGCATTAATTTATATATTTATAAAGATGTAAAAGCAGTTTTTATTTATTTTTGGTAGGAACTAATTACGTTATAAATCTTTTTGATATTTGCATGCTGTTGAAAACAGCTAAATAGCTTTTACTCTACTTATTTTTACTCAACACATTGTAATAAACACCAAGAACAATTTACTAGCAAATAAAGCATTTGAAATTTTTTAAGTTAATATGCGCGACATAATCCGTAAAATCCGGTTTTATAGTGTATTTTATAGTGTTCGCGTAAGCACAAGAAATCCCTTTCTTCTTCTTTATCACACCTTAAGAGTCCATAGCTGAGCTTCTTCCCTTGTAGGAAGAATTTCCCTTATTCATCACGTTGACTGGTGGATTAACGAACGCAGTACCGGACGTCTTTCAGCTTTTGAGGCTGCTGCTAAACTGGTAAACGAGATGGTTGTACCATATATTGGTAGCAGTAAGACTTTGGTATTATCCATTGCTGCCTCCCACTACTACCATCACTCTTTATATTTATACATTTATATTTTATTCAATAGGGTGACAAACAAGCACACAGTCCAAATGATTTTAAGTGGATGCTGTGGCTCATAGACATCTACATTTATTCTAAATTGAGAATCGTTCACTAGCAGACTTGTGAAGGGCTATAATGATGTTGGTGATGAAGATGATTCACTGAGGCCGTTGTCGTATACCGGTCGAGCCGATCCGTTCATTCTACAACCATAATATAGCTACAGCGCGACTCTATCACGAAATAAAATTATGCTATGTGTTATTACGTTATTATTTAAAAGTACCTGGTTGACCGAGCTTTACTTGTTTTTTTAAATCGTGTGTTTTGGAAATTAGAAATATTTAGATACTAATTACATACTGATGAAATATGAATAATATTTTTGATCTTACCGACATAATAGAAAAAACTGAACTGTTATTTGAATAAAAAATCATGAGTGCAATTAGTTTAATTTAAATTTTTGTGTATATAAAAATACTAAAAAAGGCTCAAAATAATAGATTATCTCAAGAAAGAAGGGAACTTGACAAAAAAAAGAAAAAAGTCGGACTGAAGACAGGACTCGAACCAGGGTACTACGACTCCGTGACCGCCTGTTATCCTAATTAAACTATTATAATCATTAACGTGCTGGCAAAATTTACCTTCTTATCCTAACGATATTGTAGCAGTTTTCATTGTCTGAAAACACGGATAAAACGACATTTTCTAAAAATGAATCCTAGCTAGATCGATTTATTGCCCCCGAAACCCCCTGAACACAAAATTTTATGAAAATCGTTGGAGCCGTTTCCGAGATTCCAATTATATAGATATATATACGAAGAATTGCTCGTTTAAAGGTATAGGATAGATTATAAAGCATCCTAGCATAACGACTCATACATATGCTTATATCTCGACAATTTATCACGGAGGAATGCACTCGATAGCGTAGAAGCAAGTAGAGCGTCGCTGCCGAACTGCGTTGTTATGCGCGCCCTCCTCTCAACTTCATGTATCCTCAACGAAGATTATTATGCAAAAATTGACATTTTTAAGATATTATAATACATTTGCCATTTGAAATTGTAACATGGCATTTTAAAATAATATCCAAGAGTTTCTTCTATTATTCGTCTTGTTTTCCGATCTGCGACAGTCACGTGGATTAGTGATAATTTAATTCATTTTATACTTGTCCTTAGCGTTAAGGACATAGAATGCCATTTTGGCTAACTCTGATGACTGATGTTGAGTTTGGCGTTAGTAAGAACTTTAAAACGGACTTTGAGGAAGAACTGAATTGGTATTAACAATAAAATACAATGTCTTATTTATTATATACATAATTTTGGTGAAAGAGAGAAGCGGACCTGGTGGTCGGTACACTTATTGTGCTCGTTTCACGTACTTTTTTTTTTGTCACGTACTTGTTTACTGTCCATTCTTTGGGTGAATGGATAGATCGAAAGAATAATTTATTAAAACTTATATTTAAAAAAATATAAAGAATCTGACTGCAGTAATCTGTAATAATAATAATCTATATAGTAATGTCCTCCAGACCGAATTTCGGTAACGGCGACCAGTCTCGACGGAGACTAGCTATCTCCGACTATACTACATACACTCGTGTACTATAACCTTACAGTACACGAGTGTATGCGCAAACATAAGTGCACTCCACCCTCACTTTCGTAGTCCGATGGAACAGTATTCGAAATGACTGGAAAGAGATCAGGCGCAGGACCAACGGCTTATTGTGCTTGCCTCGGCACAGTGGTGAAACACCGTCAATTTCCTGACTCCAGACTGCTGAGAATTTCTTGACAGAAAAACCCAATTACTGGTTTTAGCCCAACCTAGGGATCGAACCCAGGATCTCATGAAATGTGTTATTGACACATGTGTTAATGGCCACTAGACCCACGAGGTAGTCAATATATATTTATGTAACGTATAACAAAACTTTTTGGTATTGGTATTAAGTTGTAGCCTATATCATATAAGTATATACCTCGTATGTTCCTCATTTCTGAAGGGGTTACAATTAGTCCGTCGTACTGCTTCAGTGCCTGCTGAGGAACAAACAGTCCTAAAAGTATTTTGTTCCTCATGAATACAGGAGGTTTCCTCGCGATATTTTTCGACTCCGACAAGAATATGGCAAATAAGCACTTAAAGTTGCAACTAACAATTTCGCGGCGCCGGCGGGGTCGATTTCGGGTTGTTTAAATTTTACTCTCTGCCATAACGAATCTCCGACTTTTACTATTCGACCTTCTTAAATGAGGAACTGTCTGTTTCTCTATGTATAATTCTATACGTTTTATTGTTTCTGAATAATATAAAGGGGCTCTTAGAGGTATATATAATAACCCACAAATACTTTACTAGACATGACAATTTTATCCGCATAACGTAACTTAATGATATTGTTCCAGCGTTTTATTTATATTTTCATAATGTTTGTATTAGCTTTTATTTTATTTTTAATTTTACTTGCGTTGTTGTCTATATAAGTGTGATTGATATGACAGTTTATTAGAAAAAGGTCGCTCTTATCATTGATTATAGTTTGCAGTTTAAATTAAAGTTCCAAATGCATTTATGGCAATGTCTTATTAATTCCAACTAATTAAGTAACATATTTACTGGGGCAGTTAAACCTAAACTAGAGTATTGAGGCAATAATACTTCAACAACAACAATGTTAATTTGTTTTGAGTTTGAACTAAAAATTCTTAGAACTTCAAATGGGTTCCCATCTTTTTATCAAAATAGCTGGTCAGACGATAACTTTTGACGAATAAAATTTTAATATAATGTATACATGTATTATATCAACATATTAAAATAGGATTTTGGTGTATCTGAAATTAATACACTCCGACATCCGGTTTGACTGATCACTATTACAGTTGGCACATATCTGAATTTTCATGGAGTAGGTTTTTATGCTATCTAATTTCCTGCAACTCGCACCGAGATGGCGTTGCAGGACATCAACTTTACCTAACCGTTCGCCATGTAATTTGGTATACACAGGTAAGGTACGGTCTGCCAGGTTTTGCTAGTTAAATATTAAAATTAATTAAATTGTAATTTAAATGTTGAAGTAAGTCAAGGATTTCAGGAATTATGAGAAATTGACAAAACCTACTATATATGTATATATATATATATATATATATATATATATATATATATATATATATATATATACTACATAAATCTTTGATATCACAAAATAATTGATGGTTGAAATATTGAATTCCTTTTCATAGCTGTAAAGCTATTATCTAAACCATTTACAGTTAAATATTTACGAGCAGGGGAGAAACGTTCGCTAATGCAGTGAAACTGACCTCCGCGGAAGGATAATCGACGGAAACCAGTTAGTTTATTATCATAGTAGAACAACCGGCGATAGTAGAAATAGATACTGTAATCCGTAGGCACCTATAGCTATTCTCGATTAATATTCAATTTTTTTTACAAGAAAAAAATGTAAATGCTTTGTCACTACTTAGGACTAAGATGGAATGCCTCGTAACCAGTTCAAATGTTTTACGTCTTTCTACATTTACCATCATACATAGCAGCTTAAAATGTGATTCACGCTTTATTTTGTGAGAGCGTGGTTCTTAATCAGTCGAGCTGAACCATTCGTGCTGAAGTCATAATAAAGCTGCAGCGTGGCTTTACCACGTTAAAATGTTGCTGAGTTTCACATGGAACGTCAAGATAAACAGACACCTTTTAATTCATAACAAAGCATTTCAGGCGTCTGTGGGCCACAGCGTCCACTTATCATCAGGTAAACTGTGTGCTTGTTTATCACCTTTATTCTATGAAAAATTAAGAACAGATCTTTTTGTGATGTCATAAGATGTCACTAAGTTATTCTTGTGTGGCAGAGCCATACTGCATCGAAAAAAGATATATAATTCATAACAAGGTTCATAGATTCGAATACTCTACAATTTTAAATTAGAATAGTAATAAACATGATGTCTTATTTTATTTACTATAAACCATTTATATAAAATAACCGACAATCCGCTCGTGCGTATAGTAGCCTCCGAAGTGAAAACGACTTTCGTCTCAAGTATGCTGCGTCGGGTCCAGGAATCAAACCTGTATCTCTTTAAGGGACTGTTACGTCACATCTGTAAACCATTTAGGATGCGGAATCAGAGTGAATTTGTTTACGGTATTAATTACTTTCCCTGTAACCGGGCAGAGATAGACAAGTTTTTTTAATACGTTGCAAATGCAAATTTTATTCTAGATTTGATTCGGTACACAAGCATTCTCCAAGGAATGCCACAAAGCTCGGACCTGAGCCACCTGCATCCATCGATTTCTTGCAGTTCAATACTCTATCACTCTAAGTTGGGGGGGGCGAGGCTCGAAAACCTTTCTTCCCTATCTACGAACTGACTACGGTTGAGACTACGGACTTTCATTTGGTACGATCCAATAATGATATAACAATGATTTAGTAGTTGAATATATTGTGAGAATATATTTAAATATGTCACAGTTAACATTGCAATAGTAACATTATTTAAGAGTTAACAGTGCGAGTCAGTTACGTTATTTACGAGCCGGTTGCATAAAATTACGTAACCATAACTGCAAGTTAGCGTTGAAACTTTTAACCTTAATAATCGTTTATTCCTATGATACGTACGGGTGTTTTTTACAGGCCCAATATAACATTGTAAATCATAGTAAAGAAAGCGACTCTTCTAGACGATTTGGAGCTGTGTCAAATTAAACCTTAAAGCAATTTATAGATAAAAGAAACCCCCTCTTTGATGTCAGGGTTTCGTTGTTGGCTGCCCGAATTTCTTCGACCAAGCAATATCTTAGCTTATAACTTTATATTATGGAATGGATATTGGAAGAATTGTGACAAAAAGTAAGAAAAAGTCCAATCAACTTTAAAATTGCAGTTTATCAGGGGCGTTAACAAAACAAAGCAAATTACAAATATAAGGCTATTGCTGAAGAAATGTAGTAACGCAAGCAAGTACTTTTCTTCAGCAATATTATACAATATGGTAATAAACAGAATTCATTAATTTTTCTATGTTTGAAAAAAATATGGATTCTATTTATTACTCTGTTATAAGAGCTTTGTAAAATATAATTAAATATATTTTGCGTGACATTTTTTATAGGATATGGTGACAATCACTTCAGAGTCCTCCTGATGGTGAGTGGTTGCTGTGGCCCATAGACATCTACATCTATCCTCGATTAAGAATCAAAACGCAGATGCGTTGTTACCCATGAGGACTTAGATGGAATGGCTCGTTTCCAGTAAAGAGGGTCTCCGGTTCTTTACACTCACCATATGAAACACAGCAGCATTAAGCTATTATATTACGCTGGTATTCTGTGAGAGTGTGGCCCTTCCCCGGTCGATTCAACCCATTCATACTACAACTATACTACTAATATAACTGCAGAAATGCTCTACAACGTATAAAAGTTACCCCGTATAGTTGAGTTATCCCGTTAATTTGCTTTTAATCGTCACACTAGGATAGTGTATTGATTGACGATCGCAGTATGTCAGTAGACATATAATGTATATTATATGTCTGCTTACTTATGGGGATAGTTACTATTGGGTATACTTACTGTTATTGGAGCCCATTAAATTATTCTAGCATTTCCCCACAGTTACCTATTACAAAATTGACAGGATGACATCGGGTGATTGATTCTCCAACGCCGCAACAGACGACAAGCATATCTAGGCTATAACTTTATTGAATGATAAAATATATAGAACTAACGGGTGTAGACACTTCATAATTTGTAACGGACTCTGTTCCAAAGTGAAGTCCTGCATATTCATAACGTGAATGAGTTTTGAAATGGTTTCTAGCTCAGTGGTAACGGTCACTCGTTGGTGGTCAATTAAATTAGTTTGAGCGACGGGATGTAGTGACCTGAATGTTTAATACTCAACGATTCCTGGTAGTAGAGTACAAGGAGGGACGTTTGTTATTGTTATTTAACACATTTGAGTTTACCAAGTATTTTACATTAACAAGTTGAAGAACAGATTAATATTTTCTAAGTGTAGAGTGGACAAGTAAACTCACAATATAGTAGAACCTAAAAATATTTTTAAGCTTTAAATACTTGAAACAAACACAAGCTTGTAATGCCAGTTACTCGAACCTACCGAATTAATAATTCATTTATGGTGCAATCTATACCTTTTCCCAGTAAATGTGCAATGCTTGTCAACCAACAGTTTTAAAATGTTTACTCAACAAAAACCATATTGAAAGGGTAAATATAATATGAACAAACTATAAAATGTATTTTCATTCATATATATATATATATATATATATATATATATATATATATATGTTACTACTGGGAATGACCTGATCGCAACTCAGCGGATTCTATGATAATTAATTTAGCAATTGTGTGTATTGTATAGTAATTGTATATATTTAAAAAATAACAATCCGACTGTGCTCGGTAGAAAATAATAGCGTTTTGTGCCACATAGTTTCTAGCTGTTTTCCCAGGAAGAGGGCATAATAATGACCTCTAGATCGTATTTCGACCAGTCAATCTAAAGTAAGTTATGACATGGTCGGAAAAGGATAAGGGTCAAAGACTTTACGTGCTTTCTGAGGCACGGTGGTGCATTACTCGATGATGGGGTTGAAATAATGAGATAAATTCTTGTCTTCGGGCTTCTATTGGGAATTGATTGAATTAACCCATAATTCTTTCATTCGGTCTAGTGATCGCAAGCCCGTCTGTTGAGACTTCATGATCAACAGCCGGGCTTGCGATCACTAGACAAAAAAGCGGTCTAGGTGCGACCTGAAAGGTCCACACGACTGATTTTCCAGTGGAAAGAATAAAAAAATATCATATGTTTCAATATTTTATACAATTTTTCATTCGGCACAAAAAACGGTTTGACCGATTTTGCTCAAAATTCAATGATGTCTAAGTTCATAATTATGCGTTATATGAAACTGGTCCCATGTCAATATTACTCTTTGTTCTCGAGATACACGAAGCGAAAATTGAATTCGAATATACATACTTACATGTGCACACACGGAAATCCTCTTAAAAACCATACTATTCGACTCTAAAGACTTTGAAACGTGGAGATATGTAAAAATTTCCAATTTGCAAAATTGGGCCCATTACAATAACTTCCCAATGGGAAGTTAAAAAGACAGTCAAATTAAAAATAAAATATAAAAATATCTTAAATTGTGTGACATTTTTATAAACTTCGTCACTATGCAGTGTAAGAAAATTTATGACTCATCGGATACTGTCACTGGCGGCGACGATGGGAAAACCAGAAAGATCTCACAGCTTTCGACAGATGGTGGTCCAACAAACCCATCGAGCCTATAAAAGTTAATTTTCAGCAGTGACCTTTTAAGATTTTTATAATTAAATTAATCTATATAATTATATTTATATTACAATAAAATGAATTTATTATTGAAAATTTTCAAAACTGGATTAATTAGCAGAAAGTTTTATATCGACTAAACATATCAAAAGTCTACTTGTGAACATAGACCTCCTGCATACATTGCCTCATAGGAGATTTCTCCTATTTTCCATTATGTCCTCGGTTGGAAAGCGGTTTGGCAAACGCAGTTCGTTACTTTTATTCAGCTGTTCTCTGGGGATGATGCTGCTGCCCATCTTCTGATTCAATTTCCTTCTCTCGTCTCTTACGACCCACATCGATAATATGGGGTTGTGCATATTCTTACACCGCCACTACACGCTTAACGGATTACTTGTTGTTTTAAAATGTCAAAGGTACCTTGAGTTGTTGCAGTAACTGTATTTTTTTAAATTATATATCTTGTTAAGGAATAGAGTGAATGGGGCACTACACTCTATTATGAAGAACCAGAATTTGTCAAAACAGGCACGTATGGTAATTCATAATGCTGTGTTAGTCCCTACTTTAATGTATGGTAGTGAAAGCTGGGTGTGGCAGAAGAAGCACGAAAGTAGAATAAATGCTGTAGAAATGCGGTCTTTAAGGAATATGCTAGGGTGTAGTCTGAATGACAGGGTGAGAAATTGCGTGATAAGAGATAAATGTGGTATGCAAGATGATGTTGTGACCAGGATTAAGAAAGGAATGCTTCGGTGGTTTGGTCACGTAGAAAGAATGAATGAGGAAAGAGTGACAAAGCAAATTTATATGGCAGATGTGAATGGCCGAGTCGGGAAGGGACGCCCTAGGAAAAAGTTTATCGACCAAATTGGCGATATTTTGAAAATGGGCCACGTTAGAAGTACCCTTAACCGACGAGCATGTATGCGTAGATATATGGATGTAAAGGAGGCGAAAGAGGTATGTCAGGATCGTGCCAAATGGAAGTCCGTAGTCTCTGCCTACCCCTCTGGGTAACAGGCGTGAGTGTTTATGTTATGTTATGTTATGTTTAAAATCATTTACTTTCAAATTTTGAATTGGAGAAAAAACTTCACTTAATTATTTACTTTAAGTGTTTGTGTCTGATTAAAGCCTATATATCACTAACCCTAAGAATCAAAATTGATATTAGTACTTTCAGGGCTGTGTAGGTCAACCGGCTAGGTTCCGGTTTATGTGACGTAACCGGCACGGCATAAATACCAAGCATATACGTAATAAGAATTGCCTAAAAGACTGTAAGGCGCTGCATTACAAGTTGTATTGAAATTTAATTATCATTAAATACTATTTGCCGTGTAGTGGCGGTTAAGAATATCCACTACCCCATATCTTCCCGTGGGTGTCGTAAGAGGCGACAGAGGGAGACAGGCAGGAGATGGGCAGCAGCGTCTTCCTGATGACAACTGTGACGTAATAAAAAACTGCGGTTGCCAACCCGCTCGCCAAGCGTGGCAACTATGGCAAATAACCCCCCAATGAATAAATACACAAACAGACGGCCCCCAGTCCCCGGCGGCCCCGCTATTCCTGGCTACGGTGGCGACCATGGTAACGGCGGGGCAGGGGGTGCTAAGAATCTCCGGTGGAGGTTCGGTTGCCACCTACGACGACTCGACCTGGCAACATATAACGCACGCACCCTGAGGACTGACGAGAAGATACTGGAGCTGGAAGAAGAGGTAGACAAGTTGCGCTGGCATATTATTGGATTATCCGAGGTCCGAAGAGAGGGGGAGGACACGGCAATCCTCGAGTCCGGCAACTTGTTCTATCACCGGGAGGGCGACCATCTGTCCCAAGGAGGTGTCGGATTTATCGTCCACAAATCTCTCGTCAACAACGTTGTAAAGATTGGGAGTGTGTCGACGAGGGTCGCGTACCTGATACTCAGAATCACCAAACGGTATTCGCTGAAGGTCATTCAGGTTTACGCACCAACCTCGGCACATCCCGATGAGGAGGTGGAGGAAATGTATGAGGATATTTCCAGAGCCATACATTCCTCCAAAACCTACTACACGGTGTTGATGGGAGACTTCAACGCAAAACTGGGCACAAGAGAAAGCGGTGAGCTGAAGGTAGGGAAATTTGGAGTAGGGCAACGGAACCGAAGGGGCCAGCAGCTGGCCGACTTTATGGAGAAAGAGGGACTCTTTATGATGAACTCTTTCTTCCAGAAGCGGCCCCACAGGAAGTGGACCTGGTCGAGCCCCGACGGTTCGACAAAAAATGAGATTGACTTCATTATGACGACCAGACGCCAACTGTCCAGTGATGTCTCAGTGATCGCAAGGGTGAAAACTGGCAGCGATCACCGAATGGTTAGAGGCACACTGAACCTAAACGTTAAGTTGGAGAGGTCTCGTCTAATGAAGTCAACGCTCCGTCCCCCTCGTGCTCTAATCCAGAATCCCGAAACCTTTCAGCTCGAGTTACGTAACCGCTTCCAGTGCCTAGAAGATTGCAATGCAGTGGACGATATGAACGACAAGCTCGTGGAAACTGTCCATGCGGTCGGAGCTAAGTTCTGCAAGACCCGCCGCAGAAGAACACAAAAACTCTCCGATCACACTCTTAATCTCATGGCTGTTAGACGGGAGATGAGGCTGCAATCGTCAACAGATTTGACAGCATACAGGCAACTGTCTGTGTCTGTCTGTTCAGATCTCCAAATGCATACGGCGGGACTTACGCAACTTTAATACTTCTCGTATTAAAGAAGCGATCGAGCGGAACCAGGGCTCCAAAGTCTTTGCCAGAGATCTGTCTGCCAGAAAGAGCCAACTGTCAAGGCTGAAGACTGAGTGTGGCAACATTGTTTCCGGAACACCTGAGATTTTGAGTGAGATTGAGAGGTTCTATGGGCAGCTGTACACATCATCGTTGGAGCCACACGCAAGTGTGAGTAACGATCCAAGAGCAAGTCTTATCCGACACTATTCCGATGATATCCCGGACGTCAGTCTAAGCGAGATTAGAATGGCTCTCCAGCACCTTAAAAACGGCAGGGCCCCAGGCGAGGATGGAATTACAGCGGAGCTTCTGAAAGCGGGTGGAACACCGGTACTTGAAGTCCTTCAGAAGCTCTTCAATTCCGTCCTCCATGGTGGCACTACTCCAGAGGCGTGGAGCAGAAGTGCGGTGGTCTTGTTCTTTAAGAAAGGCGACAACGCTCTCTTAAAGAACTACAGACCGATTTCCCTTCTGAGCCGCGTCTACGTGCTGTTTTCGAGAGTCATTACGAATCGTCTCGCACGCAGACTTGACGACTTCCAGCCTCCCGAACAAGCCGGTTTCCGAAAAGGCTTCAGTACCATAGACCACATACATACCCTGCGGCAGATTGTACAGAAGACTAAAGAGTACAATCTGCCACTTTGCCTGGCGTATGTGGACTATGAGAAAGCCTTTGATTCCGTCGAAATTTGGGCGGTGCTACAGTCCCTTCAGCGGTGCCAAGTTGACTGTCGGTATATCGAAGTGCTGAAGTGTTTGTACAGTAGGGCTACGATGGCTATCCGAGTACAGAACCAGAGCTCGAAACCTATCCAACTGCAGAGAGGTGTAAGACAGGGTGACGTTATATCCCCGAAACTCTTCACCGCTGCATTGGAAGACGTTTTCAAGCTACTGGACTGGAAAGGATACGGTATTGACATCAATGGCGAGTACATCACTCACCTTCGATTTGCCGACGATATAGTCCTTATGGCAGAATCGCTGGAGGACTTAAGCACTATGCTCAATGACCTCAATAGTGCCTCCCAACGGATAGATCTTAAGATGAACATGGACAAAACAAAGATCATGTTCAATGTCCATGTCACACCTATGCCGGTAGTTGTTGGGAGCACTATGCTCGAAGTTGTTGACGAATACGTTTACCTGGGACAAATAGTCCGACTAGGTAAGTCCAACTTCGACCGAGAGGTCAATCGACGGATTCAACTCGGCTGGGCAGCGTTCGGGAAATTACGGCATATCTTTTCGTCAGGTATACCTCAATCTCTAAAAACTAGATTGTACAACCAGTGCGTGTTGCCAGTGATGACTTACGGATCTGAGACGTGGTCCTTCACTGCTGGCCGTATGAGGACGCTTAAGGTCGCTCAGCGAGCTATGGAGAGGGCTATGCTCGGAGTTTCTCTGCGTGATAGACTCAGAAATGAGGATATCCGCAGTAAAACCAGAGTGACCGACATAGCCCAACGGATTAGTAAGCTGAAGTGGCAATGGGCCGGCCATATAGCTCGAAGAACCGATAACCGATGGGGAAGAAAGGTTCTCGAGTGGCAGCCTCGTACCGGTAGGCGTAGTGTAGGGCGACCCCCCACTAGATGGAGTGACGACCTGGTAAGACATGCAGGAAGTCGATGGATGCAGGTGGCTCAGGACCGTGCTTTGTGGCATTACTTGGGGGAGGCCTATGTTCAGCAGTGGACTTGTGAAGGGCTGTAATGATGATGATGAAATACTATTTGGATTTAAGTACTAATATAAATATCCTCTGAGCATAAATAACGTAGTCATACGACTAAACAGTAAGCGAACTGTGGGGTAGCTCTCAATTAGGTTGAGGAGGGATGCAGGATCGTGCTTTGTGGCGTTGCTTGATGGGTGGCTTATGTTTAGTATGGTTATTGACACCTTGTCTGATATTTACGTCGACCTTGTACGTCGTTACAATAAAACTATACATACCATATATCAAAACTAATTACTAAAAACGAGATTGATTATTTGATTTAAGTCTTTATGATAATAAGGAAAGAAGGAAAATAATAATTATTTTCTTTCTTAATTAATTAATTATTAATATTAAATAAAAGTATGATAAAACAAACAACTATAAAGGTTACTCACCATCAGGTGGACTGTGTGTTCGTTTGGCACCCTCATCTTATAAAAAGAATCGCATTCCGAAGTCAGTGCATGCTAAGACATATTGCATAGAGGAATTATTACCCCGACTTCAGAATGTGAAATTATTTTGTTTCTTTTAGTTCTTTGCAGAATGCACTTAATAATATCACAATGTTAATATTCTCTAAATATTAATTCTCAATTTTGCCACTCTAATGAGTAGAATGTTTTTCTCAAATTTATCGAATAAAACATAAGAGAATAGAATAATTTTTTATTCAAAAAAAAAATGGCAAAAAGCCTCTGTCCTGGCAAGAACCAGCAAGAAACCCAGCGGGATTTTAAAAAAATAGACATTTTTTACTACTTATATTTGACATAATTAGTATGAAAATATTAAGAATCAGCAAAGTAACCAGCCGGGGGTTTTACATCAGACCATCCTTGCAGAATACCCTATTTAATAATACAAGAATCATCAAAATAGGTTCATAATTAACGAAAATATTACATTGCATAAAAAAAGGAACATACTATCTAACTATTAACCTCGTCGTTTTATTAAAGTCAGCTAAAAAGTGATAGGTGTCTTCAGTAAGATGTTGGGAGCTTATGAAGTCAATGCTGCTAGAAATGGACTTACATATACTGTGAAAAAAGACGAATTATATATTGTTTTAGGTCCTTGCAAAATGTCCCAATAATACAACATGGTCCTTAGGCCCTACCATGAGGCACTAGTTAGAGCGATCTTCTGCGTCACGATCTAGTTACTGTCAGCCACCATGCAATGTGCTTATATATTTTACTGTGGCAACTTTCATTATATCAGTAGGTGCATTAAGGACAAAAAATATTTTTTTTTAAATTCTGAGTGGGTTATGAAGCAACTTGTTCGATATATATTGCGGTCCAGTATATATTGGAAGATTTTACTTGTCCTCGAAGTATGACATGACATGTAGATTGCCCCATGATGTACATATAGATTCCTTAGCCGCTGAGCACGTAGTATATAAGAATTTGTTATTAACAATTTCATTAGTGCTAGGGGATTGAATTTGGTATGGTATGAAATTTACGGCTAGTCCTTAACTTTTTGCTACCACGTATTAAGTTAAAGTGAAATTAATATCTCCTTTTTTATTTACAGGGAGTCACAACATGGGTACCATTAGTGTTGGCTGTCATCACATTCGCAACTCCAGGTAATAATAATTAAGTTCCTTATAATTTATTATATATTTTTACCAATAAAAGATGAATTTAAAGTTTCTTCGTAGTTCCAAAGTCCTACTCCATGAACAGAGAAAGATGTGTATCATAAAATGTAGAGGGGTGCACAACACATTGGAGGGAATTTTTCGTACGTAATCTGTCCCAAGCTGTAACGTGGCTCCACGAAAAATTACATTATATAATCTTACGTGGAGCCGTGTTGCAGCTACGTTATTGTTCCCACACGAAAGGCCTCTACCGAGGAAGGATCATACTCTCACAGAATATCAGCGTAAAATAGCACTAATACTGTTGTATTTTATATGGTGAGTGTAGAGAACGGTACGAGTAGACCATTTTTACTGGTAAAAAGCCACAGGGGTAAAAACGTGTCTATATTTTATTAGCCCTCTCCAAAGCCGGCTTTGAAGTAATTAATAAATAATAATTATTCATCAACGATGAAAAAGATTTCTTCATTACGTAATGGTTTTAACTTCAGGCAGATAGGCTTCACTTTGATTATTTTGATTACTTATAAGAATCTAAGTTTTATATGTATTTAAGTTGTTAATTTCATTTTCATAGAACGCAGATAGCGATAAAAAAAATTTTACTACTACCCTCGAAGAATTTCTTAAGTCTAGAGATTACAATTCGTATAAGTTGTAGAATAAAATGAAAATAGAAGTGAAGAATATTGAATAAGTATTCTTAACTCCTCGAAAAGACTACGATAGCTCATTTGATACTTTAAATGCAGTTGAATACATTTCTTAGTTTGAGAAGTCTTTTGTACGTTTACACAATGGTTGAACATTTGTTTGATTACATCTGTATAGTGCAAGGACTGAAATGGGAGTGTACGTAGTCTCCATGACATAGTATGGAAACGTAGACAGAGAAACCTATAGACAAATTGATGCCTTCTTTCGTATTCGCACACGAAAACGATAGATTTATGCAACGTCTTGCATAGAAATGAGAAAGAGCGGTGTGATTGTTCCTCCCTTTCTCCGTGCCGGTTTTTTTATTTAGCAAACTCCACTTTGCTAAACAACTTTGACAGTTCGTGGCAATCTAAGGAGTTTACAAGTTGGTTTAAGTGAGAAAAAAGTGTTTTGTGAGCTTAAGATTGGTGAATCTTGTTCAATTCAGTTCTTAGAACAGTTAAATTTTTTATCTAAATATGTTTAAAAGTCATGAATATTATTTTATAACCTAAAACTACGTTATCGTCCTTTCTCACTCGAGGCCACGCTAATCATTAGTCTATAGGTTTCTCTGTCTACGTATAGAAACTGTGTACAGACTGATTTTATATATTATCTATGGTATAGTAGCGAAATAAAATGTGTTTAAGATATTTTAGAATGTTGTATCCATTTTAGTTTGTATAGTGTTTTTAATAAGGATTTTCTGTATGTATAGTGGAGGCGTTTCACATACTCTTATAAACTATTATTTTTTATTTATTTATCTTATGTATTTTATTTCCATGTATTCTATATGTGCATCATCACAAGGTAGACTGGTAGAGAATGCCATAGGCATTACGTACTAAGAGTGTATATATAGAGTTTTAAATAAATAAAATTCACACGGACGAACATCCGGACTCTAAACAATTATTTTAATAAATAAAAGTCCACTGCTTAACAAGGCCAGCCGATAGATTGCCTTATACGATGGATATTTGTCGTAGGAACGATAGAGTAAAAACAATTATTTTTAAGCTGGTTCAGGCTGGTTATAACTACACAGAAAAAGTTTTTCATCACTTATTCTGTGCAAAATTTTAACCCGCGGCTCAGCATTCACATCATAACGCTTAATTTATTAGAATACGGCGTGAGAATATCTACTACTGCATATTATACTGTGGGTATCGTAAGACGCGATAGAGGAAAACTAAAACAGGAAATAGGTAGCAGATTCTTCCTGATAACAACAAAAAATAATAAAACACGGCAATGGGAAACTAACTTTTAAATTTTCTTTTAACGTGGCAACTGTTGTATTATCCCCTATATGAGATAATCTATGGGGGGGGGACCTTGTTATAAATTGCGACAGTAGCCTAATGGCAGGGCGCGACCGCGAACGAAAAAGCTCGTGGGTTCGAGTCCACCATTCGACTACTGGCGTGAACCACTCGTAACACAAGCAATTTAAGCTTACCATGAGTGGTTAAAGGGAATATTAGTAATGTTTATAGCATTGTTAATATTGTTTTTGTGGTAGAGCCATGATGCAGTTATATTAGTAGTATAGTTGTATCACGAATGGGTCGGCTCGACCGGGGAAGGACCACGCTCTCACAGAATACCAGCGTGAAATAGTAGCTTAATGCTGCTGTATTTCATATGGTGAGTGTAGAGAACCGGAGACCCTTTTTACTGGAAACGAGGCATTCCATCTTAGTCCTCACGGGTGACAACGCATCTGCATTTTGATTCGCAATCGAGGATAGATGTAGATGTCTATGGGCCGCAGCAACCACTTACCATCAGGTGGACTGTGTGCTCGTTTGTCACCCTATAAAAAACAATAAAAAAAAAATAGTTATGAGTACGAGGATTATATGCGAAAGGGTTCCCGTGGCCCTTTCCATAAACGTGGAATACCGTGGAGTTATAATCTATCCGCATCTGATATAACTTACCTAATGTCACAAGGCTGTGCGTAGGCATTTCCCATAGAAAAGCATAAACGAAAATATTATCTGACAGTCTGACAGGTAGTTACTCTGTGTAAATTATGAGGCCAACGCACCGACCGGTGGGCGACGATCTCTGACAATGGTGCATTGTTTGAAATTCACTTTGTTTTTCTATAAAGCGTAGGTTAACCTTCGTGTTTGGACTTTTTTACTTTTCATATGAAGCGGTAAGGGTTTTATACCCTTAATTTACGCAATGAGTGAAAATGTAAGTTAAGTGAACGATGTTTTTGTCCCAGATTGTATTTTATGTCAAGGGGATATGAATATATTTTAGTATTTAGTATTTTTCATTAATATCTTAAAAATACTTCTACGTTATTTGTACCGTGTAGTGGCGTGTAAAAAATCCACTATCCCATATCATTACGTGGGAGCCAAATTAAAAATAGCAGCAGCGTCTTTCTAATAACAAATAAAAAAACTGCTGTTGCCAAGCCGCTTGCCAGGTGTGGTAACTATAGCAAATAGACCTCGATGTGGCAATCTATAGGGGAGGCCTATGTTCAGCAGTGGACTTAAATAGGCTGCAACGGTAACCTTATTAGATGAGTTTTATCATACCTTTCGTTTCTGTATGTTTGTAATTTTTACAAATGCAAACTGCTTCAAATACAATATTATGCTTACCAGTGCAATTCACATCCTACAAAATAAGTTACATGGGGTCGATAAAAATTGTCTTCAATGCTTTCAGGATACGCATATTGACTATCGTGTTATGTAAGTTATGACAGTCAAAAACTGTAAAAATAATGACAATATTAGTAGTAATAAATGTAGAAAATTTACGTATGTAAAAGTATAATTATACTTATAGAAACTCGTTTATGTCTTTTGTTCGTGTCTCGTTAGTAACTTTTATACGGCCTACGCTCAGTAACTTACATGAATTATAAATGGTAATCGTTTGGCCATGTGTCAACATACTATATACGTCTGCTTTTATTATATCATATAAGACTATATATCATCATATAAGACTTTAATACCTTTAAATATAATTTTTTGGTAAATGTAATGTAAATTAAAAATGTTAATTTTATTATTGAAAAGAATAAACTTATCGAAGTCCAATCGAGTAAACTTATCGAAGTCCATAGATAAAATTTTAGATTAATAATCGCATATAGCAGAAAACAATTGTTAACTACTTTTAATTACTTTGATGATTTTTTTTGAGTATATTAAGATAAACAATTTATTTTATTCAGGACTTGCTTACAGCCTACTTTAACCCAAATTATTTTGATAATAATGCTCTTATTCAATATGGTGGCTATATATGTTCTCGGCGGTGTCGCGAAGAACTAACGAAAATTTCTCCTACATCATATGTACGCAATCCTTGAAGAGAACGAATCCTAATCCTTTTTTATAGACCAAAGTTAACAAACGAGTATACACTTATTAACCTAATAGTAAGTGAATGCTGTGGTCCATAGACATCTAAATCTATTCTCGAATAAGAATCGATAGGAATGTAGATGTGTTAACCTTACCTGATGACTAAGAAGAAATGCTTCATGTCCAGCAACTAGCTGCTATTTTATGCTGTTATTCTGTGATGATACGTTATGAAGCCCAAGATGGTAAATTTTACTTCCTAAGCGTAACAAAAGCCTATCATTTTTTGCCTTGACAACGCAAACAGTTTAGTCTAAATGCCTGGAATGTCGACAACAAAAGTTGGTGACCACCAAACGTTTGTAAGTCCAACAGTGAAAATGGAAGAAAGGATTTAAATTATGTAATTTTAATAAGAAGCTTAAATTGTGTACACTTTAATTTCTCATCTTAATACAATTTACCTCTCTTTTAGACTACAGTTCTACTTTATATATTGAAACTGGTTTCACAACATTGTTCAGTATGTTACTCGTTGTACATGAAGAATTAATTACATATTAAAATAAATGTTAAACTTTAAAAATAAAAATATTTTTCAATAGTTTTAAGTAACAGTATCTTAATGATTAAGGATACGGACTGTGAAACTAACAAGTTGTGGCTCCGCCATTCGACTACTGTCATGATTTACTCCTAGTACAAGCAATGTAAGCTTTTTTCAATAAAAGTTTGGCTGGCACTCGAGCACACAGGCCACCTCACGGTAAGGGACACGAAAAAGTTAGGTTAGGTTAGTTAGGTTAAAGTTACAGTCTATATGCTGGGTACAGGACTCTTCTCATTACTGAGAGGCTTTTTCCAAGGATATGGTAGTTCAGATGGTTACCGCTCGCTGTAAATTTCACAGAACGTGAGCAACCTGTGTTTGATGAAATTTGGAACTTGCCTCTTACATCATAAGAACTACAGCAGTATTATAAGTATTTACTTTTTTACGCTGGTATTTTGCGTCAGCGTAGTCCTTCCTTAGTCAGACCAATCCTACTGCATCAACTGCAGCTGTGAAGGTGGTGCTTAGTTGTAGTAGTTAATAATTTCTATTGTTACCGTTTTAATAGAATTGCTTCTTTTAAAGAATTCTTTGCATTCTTCTTGCATAGTTCCTGCACATGAAAACAATTTCTTTTATGTTCTATTAACATTAATTTATTGTTACAGCTCTATCAGCGCAACCCAGAGTGGTCTGCTATTATACAAATTGGTCGGTGTACCGGCCGGGCACAGCGCGCTTCAACCCTCAGAATATTAATCCCTACCTCTGCACGCACTTGGTGTATGCGTTTGGTGGCTTCACTAAAGACAACACTCTCAAACCTTTTGACAAGTATCAGGATATTGAAAAAGGTGAGTGTAGAGTAAACATTCTATGATTTGACCCTAATCAATTTCAAAAGTAATTTATTAAATCGCTAACTGAAGATAAAAATGTTTGATTATAAAAGATCAGATTTTCTAAAAGGTTTTACAATCTTATATTTTAACAGTATTTTTATTTTTTTATATTTTAATTTAAGGTTAGGGCATCTATATGCGCGAAATTTTACTAGAACTCGAAAGGAGATCGAAAATTAGGCACTTATTGTACCCTTTTGAAAGTTTTGGCTATTTTTTGAATACCTTTATTATATCTTCCCCTGATATAGACAATACTTTGGTTATTAGATCAAGATTTGTGTTCTAAATTAATTAAATATGAAAAGAAGTCGGAGGCACTTTATTCCGATGTAATAATCCTTATTCCGATGTATTTGGTTCCTAATTCCATGTGTACAAAATGCAAAGGAAAAAGGTGTTCATTATCCTACAAACAAAATAATTATAATTTAAAAATTATGAGGAATCATCCCCGTGGATACCTATATATAGACCTAACAAGTTCATTTAATTAATAATAATGTAATTAATTAATTGGTATTATTGACCAATTTTAATAACCAACCTGGTAAGACATGCAAGAAGTCAATGGATGCAAGTGGCTCAGGACCGTGCTTTGTCACATTTCTTGGGGAAGGCCTATGTTCAAAAGTGAACTTGTGAAGGGCTGTAATGATGAATGATGAAGTTTGTGAAATTTGTTATAAATAAGATAGGAACCCATGCGTTTTTGAAACTAAAAGAATGTGGATAGCTAGCTATGTAAAACTCTGAATACTCTGGATTTTGCGTGTGTATATGCCATGGAATAAGATGCTCATAGAACTTTATCCGGACCTACTACATGTGACTAGCGTTTCACACCAAAAAATCTCGTTAACTAATTCTGAGTATTATAAAATTCAAGATTTTTGCTTAATTTTTGTATAGATTAATAGTTAATTATAAAATCTTTGTTAATATAATATTTGCTAAAAATTACATCGAAATGTGCCATCGAAATTTTCCTTCTTTCCTTTCCAATACAATGAATTAACAAAATAACTAAATAAATCATCTTTGACACGTTATAATTAGTGTTTGAGACACAAAGGTATACTTCGGAAATTTATTTTCTTCTTAAATTGTCGAACCCAAAGCGGGAAGGGCTTAATCATAAAAAAACAACCCTAAAAATAAATCAAGTATATAAAATCGCTATTCCGCGGTATACATTAGAATGGAATAGAAATGCCGCGGTATTTTCAATGCATATTTTCAGCTTGATTTATTCAGAAAAACATATAAAAGTTAAGTGTTTGTGATTAAAAATATATTTTTTTAAATAGTTTAACTCCAATAATTTGAAGAAAAAAAAACGTGGTCTTTTCTTGTACAAGGTCCAAAATGTATAAAGCATGGGTTTAGACAAGCTGCTGATGGAAAACCTACAAATTATTTAAAAACGCATATACATTACTCCATGATGAGACGTGGTAGCTCGGATGGTTAACGCTCGCTGTAAATATAACAGAACACGAATAACTCGGGTTCGATCCCCGCCGGCATCAATGAAATTGTTAATTGCAATTTTAAGTGCTGATTTACCACGTGCTCGGCGGTGAAGGAAAACATCGTGAGGAAACCTACATGTCTGAGAAATAAGAAAAAAAATATATCTTCGAAATATTTTTTCCTTATTTCTAATAAGTTCGCCAACACGCATTGGGGCAGCGCGGCGGATACTTCCTTGCCCTAAAACCCTCTCAGAAATGAGGGGAGGCCTGTACCCAGCAGTGGAACGTATATAGGCTGTTACTTTACTTTACTTTATATATTACTCCAGGCCTAGGAAGATATGACTACGCAAAGTTATATTATCAATCGAATAAGAGATCTGCAGTAAAATAAAGCTTGTTAATCACTCGTAAACACAGTTTTTCTAAATACCTCGGAATACGGTGCCACTTTTAAAACTCAGAACTGAATCAGAAGCTTTTACCTTAATATTACTTAATGTGTCCTTAATAGACGTGATATTAAATTATAAATTGGAATAAATACGTCTACAATGTTCAGACTGTGAAACTAAACGTAGGTTGCAATCTGCCGTTCAAATACTTTCATAAACCGCTCATAGTACGAGTAGTTTCAGCTAAGTTAAAGTACTTAACGGAAATATTTAGTAGTAATGTTAATAGTCTTATAGTAGTAATCTAGTAAAATTTATTATTACTTAACCAAATTATTTGTGATAATGTTACGTATCGTTGATGTCTTTTATATGATCAATATAATGTTAAATTGAACGTTACGAAATAAAGTTATGTAAAAGATATAAATAGTACAAAAATCAATTAACTCGACCTGTTTTTATATTTGATCATAAGAATATTGTATTAAGTTAGAAAATTTTAAGTAATGCAATTAACATTTGTCATTTATTGCACAAAAAATATAAATATTTGTTTTTAATTTCCTTTCCTTAGGTGGCTATGCCAAATTCAATGGTTTAAAAACATACAATAAGAATTTGAAGACTTTATTGGCCATTGGAGGTTGGAACGAGGGCTCCAGCAGGTTCTCGCCTATGGTCGCTTCCAGGGACAGTCGGAAGGAGTTTGTAAGGAATACTATTAAGGTTAGTAACAAAATGCAATTTATTCTAATAAATTTTTAGTTTTTTCATAATTAGACAAATTAATATACGATAATATCAATAAAAATGGGATAAAATTAAAAAATATTCGAGACGTGTAATGCCAAATTTTGATAGAATTTCTTCTTGTTGCTATGGAGAGGCCAATTCATCAGGGGACTTTGATAAGTTTTAATGATGACGTTTAATTGATGACAAGGCGTACATATTTAGATATCAATTATATGATGGAGTTTGGAGATAGAGTCAAGTCTGGAATTATGTATGAAAGCTTAAATGACAACAAACTTATATTTATACTTTATATTGTATGAAAACTATTCTATTCTATTTCATTCTAAAAATTATACCATTCTATAAATAACGAAAAATATTAGAAGTTACCAAATTACCACTTGAATCACTATAGAGTAGTTGCATTTTTTTCCACAAATTTATATATAAATATAATAAAAATTCATTTAAAGTATATTTAAATATTTTTTATTTAAAATTTCATCTTTTTATTAATTATTAATAAAAAAATAGTAAAATTTTTGAATGAAAAGAAAAAACTATTTGTGTTCGGTTATGACATCCTTTGAGGCTGTGAGCCAATCGCAATCGTGCTATACTTTTGTTTTGTCTATATTCTGATAACCATGTGTCATAACAAAACGTATGTAACCTGTAATATGCAATGACATTTTATTTTTTATTTTGACAACATAAACATGTGTGTTTTATCATTTCATTAAAAAAATATGGTTGAAAAAAACATAACATTTTACAACGTGGTAAAGCCACACTGCAGCTACTATGGTTGTAGCATAAATGGGTCGGCTCAACCGGGGAATGAACACGTTCTCACAGAATACCAGCTTAATGCTGCTGTGTTTCGTATGGTGAGTGTAGAGAACCGGAGACCCGTTTTATTGGAATCGAGGCAATCCATCTTAGTCCTCAGGGGTACCGTCGCATCTGCATTTTGATTCTTAAGCAAGGTAAAAAATGTAGATTTCTATAGGCCACAGCATCAACTTGCCATCGGGTGGGCTGTGTGCTCGTTTGTCACCCTTATACTATAAAAAAACGTTTAATTGTAAAATTACAAAAAAATCATTAGTAAATATAGATTTAGAGTTCTTTTAAATTAAAAAACATGCAACTTCTCTATTACGTTAAACTGGAAGTGGTTCTTAAACTATGATCCCTGGACCACTGCATGATTGTCACTGAAAGCACCCAAAGTGGTCCGCAAGGATCATATAATTCTCTTATTTATAAAAAACGTTGTAAAACTTTTTTGGATATGATGTTCGGTTTCCGAATACTACTTTACATTTAAATAAAGAGTGTGTAATGATGTTATAAATCAACCTTACTATAATTTTTATAATATGTAAAAGTTGGTAGTCCATGTTTAGCCAAAAATTGATTAAATGGCCTTTTATCACTAAAAGGTTAGAAACCACTGCATTAAATGGACGATGCTTATAATAGACGTCTGAGAGAAGCATTTCCTACATCTGATAAGGCCTATAATAGAGGTCTGAGAGAAATATTTCCTACACCATATTATAAGTTAGTGAGCAACTTATATTTGTCGTTAGAAGGATGCATTTCTAATTCAATGTTATATTAAAATTCCATACAAATATAAACGGTTATAACCAGTTTACAAATATACTCTGTATGCAACCTGCACTCAGCGTACTTTCCCTCGTTATTCCAAATACCTGTGTGGATCTGGTTTAAAACAAACTTTATTCAACTTTTACTGCGATTTAAATGAGAGTTTAAATTTTAATCAATCATAAGACACTAATATTAACTAAACTAACTTAACTATCTTGAATTAAACAATTAAATAATGGTATTAATTATAATATAAACATAACCAGATTCATATTATTGGCCTATCACGGATATTAACTTATTATTAACATGTAATTAAATACTGTTTTAATATTATAACTACTACTACTATTGCAAATAATCAGACTACAGCTAAATATACGCTTATAGACTGCACAAAGTATCGTCCCAAGCCATTTGCATCCATATTATATTGCATCCTTAGTGTTTTTTAAAAACGACACAACGTTTACGCAAATAACGCATACTACATATTTTCACACTTCAAAAAGGCGAAATTAAGCTATCATTAATGATCTTATACACTACATGTAAATATACTCATGGTATGGTATGGTAGTCAACTTTATAAAAAAATCTCAAGTAATAATTTTTTTAAATGGGCAGATTGACATAAAAGTTTCCAGCGTATTGAATTTTTTAAATAAACAGTATGCTTATTTTTTATCTTAAGCACTATTTTTCCTTTGGTATTATACAATATAACAAAACAATATATGTACAGAGTAGTATTAAACTTAGAATTCAACCGATGATTTTTTTACAATGTTCGGATAAGATTGTTAATTTATTATTTGTTACTAAAATAAAATAATTTTAAAATTTTACTTCACAGTTTCTTAGACAAAACAACTTCGACGGACTCGACCTTGATTGGGAGTACCCGGCGGCCAGAGATGGTGGCAAACCGAAAGACCGTGAAAACTACGCCAAGCTCGTTAAGGAACTGAGAGAGGAGTTTGAGAGGGAATCAGAAAAAACCGGGAAACCACGCCTGTTACTCACCATGGCGGTACCGGCGGGTATCGAGAATATACAGAAGGGATATGACATTGAAACTTTGAACAAGTAAGTTCCATCACTCAAAACATAAATACTGCAAATACGATTATTTTAAGTTTTTAACACACGATAGAGCTACGCTGCGGATACATTATGGTTGTAGCACAAATAGAGCGGCTCGAAAGGGTAGGACCACGCTCTCACAAAATACTGTCAACCACCACCATTTACCATTTTACTGTAAACGCTTAGTTAGTATGGGTGACAACACATAAGTCGTTTGATTCTTAATCGAGAATAAATGTAGACGTCTATGGGTCCCCGTATCCACTTACAATTATGTGAACTGTGTGCTCGCTTGTTACCCTTATTCTATATAAAAAGTTGGTACGTGTAATAGCCTAAACTTCGGGCTCTTATCTTAGTTGGAGCTAAGTTTTTTTTATAGCATAAGTGTGATAAACAAGTACGCAGTCCACCTGATGATAAGTGATTGCTGTGGCCCATAGACATCTACTTCTATCCTCGATTATGTTTCAAAATGCAAATGGCTTGTCACCCGTGAGGATGGAATGCTTCATTTTTAGTAAAATGGGTCTACGGATCTCTATACTCACCATACGTAACACAGCAACATTGGGTTGCTATTTTGCGCTGGTATTCTGTGAGAGCGTGGTACTTCCCCAGTCGTGCCGACCCATCCGTGCTACAAGTATATTACTAATGCTGCATCATGGCTCTACCACGTAAAAGTTAAGTTGTGGCGATGTGGATTTCAACGATAATAGAGGACAGTTTGCACTATCTCTATATTCGATGTATTTATATCGCTCTAATCATATTGTTGAATTACATACCATAACACAGTATCACCCAAACCTAAGGATCGAACTACAATAAAGGCCACCAATAAAAGGCAATAGTTTCCATGTACACACGGTTCATTTGACGCTACTGCCTGTGGCAGGTCTTAGTATTTTACGTCTGGCGTAAACTGAGATGGATATAACGCCATCTATGAGAAACCAAATAAAGTAACAATTTTCTTGCATTTCCCATAGTTACCTTATGAGGTCACGGGTCAAAATGTAGTGATTTATACGTAGAGCTACGCTGCCGCCTGACTGGGGAATATCAGCCTAAAGTAGCAACCTAATATTGTCGTGTTTCAGTTGTAGAAACCCTAGAAATGAGGCATTCCGTCTAAGTCTAGCAGCTAAGGGTAGCAACGCATCTGCATTTTAATTCTTAATTGAAGATAGATGTAGGAGTCTATCGGACACAGCATACACTTACGATCAGTTGAACTGCGTGTTCGCTTGTCACCCTTATTATATAAAAAAATTAAATTAAATATTACGCTACTACCACATGGCAACATATGCGCGCACGGCACGGCATTAGTGGACAATTAGAATTTCAAGTATCTTGCACCTCAAGCTTCTAAGCTCGTCAAACTTCTTCGTGACCTTGGCGTGTTTTCACGATTAAATCAAACAGCTTGACACACGAAGTGACATTACACGTTCCGAACGACGTGAGCAACGTTCGTGCACTTCACACATACTTACAAGATCGATAAAACTAGCTTCTGCTACCACACTAGTTACCTAATTCCCTATTTTCAATGCCAAATTGCCAAATATTCAATATGTGGTACCATGCATTAGCGTACGGAATACGTAACTACATGTAATGAATACAACGGTTATGTCATCGGTGTTTTTTTACATAATTGGTGCTATACCTATATTAATAATCTGCATTTTTGGTTGGTAGACATTCCTTTTCTGCCCAGAGAAACCTACTTACCTATTAGAGACGTCAAATAACAGTGCCTGTATTCTTACTGAAACGTAAAGATATCTAGTATAGTTACAGGTTGTGAGGCATTCCATTTTAGTTCTCAGAGGTGATAACGCATTTATTGTCGGTTGCTGATATACATGGGGTGCAATATCTACTTACTACCAGGTGGACTATAAGTTCAGCTCTCACTTCAATTTTATAACAAAATATAGTGGACAATCCATCACTTCAGTTTTATTCCTAAATATAGTGGACAAACATGGACAAACACCCAGACACGAAACTGTAATTTGTAAGACAACCAAATAATTGTTTTGTTAAGTAATCGAACCCAAAGCTCACTGCAGCCAAAACCTTAACTACAGCAATACTGAGCCGTCACATCAGCAACATTAAAAATGTTTGAAAGGTGATTTTTTTATTTATGACTATTTTGTTTTGTTTTGTTATTTTAAAACACTCGTATTACATATTCAATGATTCATCATAATAATTATTACTGCCCTTCAGGAGTCTACTGCCTAGGCTACTAGGCGACGTAGTCCCCATAAATAATGCCATAAAACACCGTGTTCATCTCAGGCATTCCGGAAACGATGCTGCCATACTCGGTCTTTAGCTTTGACAGTTGGCTCTTTCTGGTAGACAGATCTCTTACAAAGACTTTGGAGCCTTTTTCAATACGAGCAGTATTAAAGTTGCGTAAGTTCCGCCACATGCATTTGTAGATAAGTCTGTTAAGTTGCCTGTATGCTGTCAAATCTCTTGAAGACTGTAGCTTCATTTCCCGTCTAACAGCCATGAGATTAAGAGTGTGATCGGGGAGTTTTTGTGTTCTTCTGCGGCGGGTCTTGTAGTACTTAGCTCCGATCGCATGGATAGTATCCACAAGCTTATCATTCATGTCTTCTACTGCATTGCAGACTTCTAGGCACTGAAAACGGGTTTTCAACTCAAGCTGAAAGGGTTGGGGACTTTGGATTATAGCACGAGGTGGACGGAGCGTTAACTTCATTAGACAAGACCTCTCCAACTTAAAGTCTAGGTTCTGTGTGTCTCTAACGCTGCCAGTTTCACCCTCACAATCACTGAGATATCACTGAACAGTTGCCGTCTAGTCGTCATAATGAAGTCATTCTCATTTTTTTTCGAACCGTTGGGGCACGACCAGGTCCATTTTCCGCTTTTGGAAAAAAGAGTCCATCATAAAGATTTCCTCTTTCTCCGTGAAGTTGGCCAGCTGCTGGCCCTTTGGGTTCCGTTTCACTATCCCAAATTTCCGTTCCCTTAATCTCACCATTCTCTCTTGTGCCTAGTTTTGCGTTGAAATCTCCCATTAACACCGTTTAGTGGGTTTTGGAGGAATGCATGGCTCTAGATATATCCTCATACATTTCCTCGACCTGCTCATCAGGATGTGCCAAGTTTGGTGCTTAAACCTGTGTGACCTACAGTGAATACCATTTGGTTATTCTGAGTATACATAAGGTACGCAACCCTCGTCGACACACTCCCAATCTTTACAACATTATTAACGAGAGACTTGTGGACGATAAACTCGACACCTCCTTGGGACAGATGGTCGCCCTCCCGGTGATAAAACAAATTGTCGGATTCGAGGATGACCGTGTCCTACCCCTCTCGTCGGACCTCAGATAATCCTTATAATATTCCAGTGCAACTTGTCTGTCTCTTCTTCCAGCTCCAGGATCTTCTCGTCTGTCCTCAGCGTACGTGCGTTGTATGTTGCTAGGTCGTGTCGTCTTAGGTGACAACCGAATCTCTACCGGAGATTCTTAGCACCCCTTGCCCCGCCGTTACCATGGTTGCCACCGTAGCCAGGAATAGCGGGGCCGCCGGGGACTGGGGCCGTTTATTTATGTCGTTACTCAGGGGGTAGGGGTATATTGCCATAGTTGCCACGCTTGGTGAGCGGGTTGGCAACCGCAGTTTTTTGTACTATTGCTGTTACCAGGAAAATGCTGCTGCACATCTTCTGCCTGTTTCCCTCTGGGCAGATATTGGGTGGTGAATATTCTTAACCGCCACTAAACGGCATTTCTTGCTACACAATAATATAACTGCATAGTGGCTCTACCACGTTAAAAGCTTCTTCAGGTTACTAAGTCATTGGGCTATGCCTAGCTATGCCATTTTAATAGCTATGATTCTACATATTCCTCGTACAATACTAAAGCTTTTTTATACGTATCGCGAAGGGGTTGGCTCGACCGTTGTAGGACCACGCTTTGACAGAATACCAGCCTAAAAAACTTTTATGCTGCTATGTTTCGTATGCTAAGTGTTGAGAACTGAAGAACCTTTTTCTGGAAAACGTGGGGTGAAACGGAGGGCCATGGCATCCACTTATCATAACGTGAACTGTGTGCTCATTTTTCACCCGTATTGAATAAAAAAGCCTTCATTATTTACAAGAACTCATAGTAGATTTAAACATTTTGTTACGGATTGTTTTTACATGCTAAGCCTATTAAAGTTTGTTCATTAGAATCAACGTGTGACTCATAATGAGCGTTAAGTCATAGCAATGATTGGCGATGTAGAAACCACTTGATGAATGTCCGCCGAGACAATGGACCTGTGGGGTCCTGAATACACAATAGCTAGGGCGCTAGGACCGTGATGACTCCGACCACGGCTCTGACTACACAGCGTGCACTCCGCTGTGTTTGTCAAATCTTATTTCGAAATAAATATAAATAAGAACATACATGTGTGTTAAGGACGACTATGTTATTTTAATTTGTAAAAGTAACACTAATCGTGAACAAATTATTGAGAAATTAAAACATAAATATTGAACGTCTGTACCTATAGAGGTGGCGCTGAAATTATGTAACTATGGATCAAAATAACTCTTTCGAATGTGCACTGCTATAGATTATATATAGATACAATATAGATTGCACCTATGCTTGTGCATACACTGATACACTGTAATCCTATCCTACACAAATGGTTAGTCTCCATTGAGACTATCCTCCGTAGTAAAAATTCGCTCTGGAGTAGGTACATTGTACATAGGGAATTTTGAGGATGAGAATGGTGATTGATAAACAACGTTATGCATTTTACTCTGTATTCATTCGCTAAACTCTGGTCATAATGTGTTGTAATATCGTGTTAAATATTTTAAGTCTTCGTACAACGCTCTGATTACTTTCAGTTTCGGAACAATATGACTAACTGTGCTCGTATGCGTGCATATACTTGTAAGAGTGCAAACAATTAACTATTGTTTCATTTTTCTATTCAAATTATTATTCAAATTTTCTCGGCTATTACGTAAGATGACTACATTATGGTTGCGTATTTATAACGCGATAATAATAAATATAAAATTTTATTAGTTCCACGTCTATTAATCTATGCAACGGAATCATTTAATGTGATTTTCATCAACTTGTAGACGGCCAATTTACTTGAAAATTTGCACTCGTATCAAGGACCAATGACAATTCAATAACTTTATCCTAATATCCTGATCAGGAATACCAAGATTAAATAAAATAATAACAGGATCATCACAGCTCATGATTAATGCTTGTTATTTAAGTTTTTTAAACTCTTATTTATATAAGAATTATTGATATAGCGTCACCTTTTTCTTCTTCTTGAATTTATCATCCTATAAAAGCGCGCTAGACCTGCTAGGCTTCTCTCATCGGACGTGAACTAGCGATCGCGAACGCGAACCAGTGAATAGCGAGTATTTGCTAGAAATTTCATCGCACTATTTCTCTCAGTGGTTACCGTGAGAGGAAAAATGCTCGTGGATATCGTGAAAATCTTTTATATGTAAAACTTAGCATTCAGTCAATAGGCAGTATAACCATCGAATTTTTATAGGATAGGGTGACGAGCACACAGTCCATCTGGTGGTAAGTGGTTGCTGTGGCTAATAGACATCTACATATATCCTTGACTACGAATCAAAATACAGATGCGTTGTCACCTGTGAGGACTAAGATGGAATGTTTCGTTTCCAGTAAAAAAGGTTTCCCGGTTTTTACACGCACCATACGAAACACAGCAGCATTAAGCTACTATTTTACGTTGGTATTCTGTGAGAGCGCAGTCCTTCCCGATCGAGCCGATCCATTCGTGCTACGACTATACTACTAATATAACTGCAACATGGCTCTACCACATAAAAAACCGTCAACCTATATAGTGACGACCTATGAGTCAACCTATGAGTGACCTATTTACCGTCATTGTATCATAAACCATAGGCCTCCTCATAAACTGCCGCTTCAGGATTAGTTGCTACGCTTGGTAGGTGGACTGGTAATCGCAGAATATGTAATATTTGGGGTTGTTATCAGGAAAACGCTGTTGCTCTTCTCCTGTTACATAAGCCCCTCTCAACTCTTGCAACAACACTTATCATGATAACTGAAAGTGGATTCTCTTAGCAAATGTTACACAATTGGCTTTATTGTAAACAAAAAAAACGTTTTTATTTCTGCTTAATTCACCGTAGTACATTTTAATTCTAATCTAAAGAAATAAAATATATTACTTATAAAAGATATATTTTAAAAATAGTTTCTCTATATCTTTTATACTACTTATAGGATTAAATATTCGTCACGTGTCGGAAGTTTTGCAATTAAGTCATTCATTAAAATGATTAAAACTTCTATAGTTTTTTACTTTGAGATATGTTTATCGAAAATTAAGTTATTTTTTGACCTTTGCTTTTTATATTCGATAAGAGATGTGGATTTGATTCAAGTCACCTTTAAATTCATAGGACGGAACCAACTTAAGTTTAGCTCCCAATGTCAACACCTATAAAAATTGTTTAAACAAAATTTGGTATGCGAAATTGCTAAGTTTTTTTTTAAATTATTTTATAGTATTTTTTTTAATTATTTTATTTTCAACTAAAAGTCTAAATGCATACGCGTTAGTCACCTCTGAGGATAATAGTCCTCAGGATGTGATAAACGTTGACAAACCTTGTTAGCATAAAAATTATAAATCAGTTTTCGTTACTCACCATACGAAAAGCATGATATTGCTATATTACGCTGGTAATCTGTATGACCATAGTCATTCTTCGGCTTAGACTACTTATTCGTGCTACAGCAGTAACACGATATAGCTTAGCTATAGCACGTTTAAGTTCAGTGCTTATAAAAATATTACATTAAAAGATTATTTGAAGTCCACTTCCCGTATTAGAGCAGTGAGAGAAACTCCGTAGTAAGAGAGCGGGTACTAGTAGACATGAGGGCTAATTATTTTTTCTATGAAACGTAAGTGACAAACAAAATCTAAAAAGCTTCAGACCAAACCCAGCAATGTGTGTGTGCATTGGTTTCACGTTAAAATCAACACATTGGTATTCGGATTTTTAACATTTTTTGTTATAAATTTAATGCTAAATGTATTAAATTTACAACAACAAATGTTAAAAATCCGAATACCATTGTGTTTTTAAATGGGGAAGAACTGTGTCCTGTTGAATCCTTTGTTTTTCTTGGCATCACTGTCGAGGCTAATTCAGTGGCTGCCATCTAAACTAGCAAGGCAAGGCAGGCAAGCTAGCTCTGTAGTTTATGCTATAAAAAAGATTAGAGATCTCGCTAGTGTCCAGACAGCTAGTTTAGTTTATTATTGTCATTTCCATAGCATAATGTCATATGGGATTTTGCTATGGGGAAATGCGGCTGATTTAGAAACTTTTTTGTTTTGCAAATAAGGCCATAAGAGTTATTTACACAACCTTAAACCGAGAGAATCTCTTAGAATTTTTTAAGAAATAAATATATTAACTTCGGCCTCTCAGTATATCTACGAAAATTTAATGTATGTTCACAAAAACACAGATAGTTTTAGTGATAGTTTACTTTAGCATTCGTTTAGTAAGTAATAGTTTTAGTAAAAAAAAGTGATACACTCTGTAAACACTAGGAAAAAAACACAAGCTAGTGATACCAGTTTCTCGACTCCATAGAATCAGTAATTCATTCTTGGGGCACTGTATACGCTATTACAACAAAGTCACAAAAATATACAAGGTCTCTCTATTACCAAGTTTAAATATTTAATTAAAAAAAAACTATATAAAAAGGGTTATTATAATATTAATGAATACATGGTTGATAAATAACTCCAGGGAATGAGATGGTCGCTTCCAATCTGTTTGTAAAATAAAAAGTCCCACTGGGTTTCTTGCTGGTTCTTCCCAGGACAGAGGTTTTTTTTCCGAACCAGTGATAAAGTAAAAATTATTTTCAATAAAAATTACAACATGTAATCTATATTAAATAAAAAAATATTCTATTCTATTCTAATGTATACACTGCTATTTATTGGCAGAAATAAATATGATATTTCTCTAGATTCCTGTATTTCTATTAATCGACACACAATTTAAACCGATATTCGCCTTTATCTTGCAGGTATTTGGACTGGATGAACCTCCTCTCATACGACTATCATTCGGCTTTTGAACCAGCGGTAAACCACCACGCCCCACTCTACCCACTTGAAGAACCTAATGAGTATAGCGTGGATAATGAACTCAATATCGTAAGTATAAAAGTCATTTTATCATGATTTCTCCAAATCTAGCTTATATCTTTTAAGAATTACAAATGAATATTAGTTAAATTGCGAACTACTATCTCTCCGTGTAGCCTGTCCATCCTGGTGGAACTTAAGAAACGACTTTACATTGTTTATAAGCTAGTGCTTGAAAATTTGTGGTGAAGTGGTGATGAAGCAGTAGATAGTGAATCTTACTGTGTAAGCGTAATTTTGAAAACACCCAGATTTTAATCGCATATTTCCTCCACTCCAAATTTCAAATAAAATACAAATAATAGATGATTGTCTTATTGTCGTAGATGACTAAAGAAAGGTCAGATTAAGTGGCAGCCGGAGCTGAAAAGTATCTCAAAAACTATTTCAAAAGGCACATCTAAATCTGCATGGTTTCAAAAATTGTGAATTCATGTAAATTTTTCGTAATTTTGGAGACCTATTTTTATAGTTTTAACGTGCTTGACAAAGTTTACGCGCTTACTTATGATTTTCGTAACGAATTTTAGCTTTATCAAATTTTTCTTTTCAGGATTATACAATTAAGTTTTATCTCGAGAACGGCGTAGACCGCGACAAGCTGGTACTAGGTATACCTACATACGGACGATCGTACACCCTCTTCAATCCTGATGCTGTAGAAATCGGTTCACCTGCGGATGGACCTGGGGAACAAGGAGACACGACCAGGGAGAAAGGATACTTATCTTACTTTGAGGTGAGAAAAATTTTAAGCAACATTTTTGATCTTAACTACTTAACTGTTCTACTTACTGGCAACTATCTCATCTTATTTCTTTATTTATCATTTATTTAGCAGAGTTTAAAATCTATTCACATTCCACAGCTTGGCACAGATCTTTTCTCATTTCTGAGTGGTCATATATACAGTTATCCTCATGATGTGTTCCTTAACCGACGAATAAGTAGTAAAAATCACTTAAAATTGCAATTAACAATTTCATTGATGCTCACGTACTGTGACATTTACAGCGAGCTTTTAGCAACTAAAGTTGTCCAAAGATACGCTAGTTTCTACGTGGTAGAGCCACGCTGCAACTATATTACGGATGTAGACAACGCTCTCACAAAATTTTAGCGCAAAATAGCTGCTTAATACTGGAGTGTTACGTATGGTTAGTGTAGAGAACCGCAAACCCTTTTTACATAAATCTAGGCATTTCATCTTAGTGCTCTCATCCGTATTTCGATTCTTAACTTAGGGTAAATATATATGTCTCTGGGTTACAGCATGCACGTTCCATTAGGGGACGGTGGGCTCGTTTGCCGCCTCATCCTATAAACAGTAATAGCTAGTATTCTTTAACACAGTGATGGTGATCGCATCCATATCTATTAATTAGTAAAAATTTCATGATTACACAGATGCAGATTAGATCCTGTATTATTTTATTTAATGACTATAAAAATAAACGTTTATTACTACAAATGTAGTTATTGGCAAATCGTAAACCAGTAAATAATTATATTCAACTAAGTAACATCAAAATAAAATAGATGTTTTAAAAAAGGCGATAGCGTAATTATTTCGTCATTTAAAAGAATGTTATGGAAATTCTAGAATTTTATCAAACTGGTTTTTCTGCTGACAAATTCCGCCAGTGGCCTTTATTATAAAATTAGCCAGTTAATAATATTCATCGACTATGAATATTATTAGCTGGCGGGCTTGATGTTTTTGAGATTTGCAAACGAAAAAGTTTTACTTAAATTGATAAAATGTTGATGTTTTTTTTCTCAGAAGCAATAAATACTAATTAATTCCCTATATGGATGGGTTTTAATGAGTTCGATTTTTGAGAGTCACACAGGGCGATAGGCAGCTTACTCTCCACCTAAAGATGAGTGTTTACTGCGACGCCCGTAAAAATACACTTGTTATCTAAAATGACGACGCATTGCCCTACTGAGGACTAGGATGAAATATCTCGTTATTAGTAAAAAGGATCTCAAGTTATCTACAGTCACAATACGAAACACAGCACCAATTTTAATACGTGGTAGTTCCATGCTGCAACAATATTATGGTTGTGATAATAATAGGTCGGCTCGACCGGGAAAAGATCACGTTCTGACGTACACTGATATACTACCAGTGTAAAATAGCAGCTTGATGCTGCATTGCTTCGTATGTTAAGTGTAGGGAATCGGAGACCCTTTTTACTGGAAAATAGGCTTTCCAACTTAGTCTTCAGGGGTTAAAATGCATTTGCATTTCGATTCCTACAAGCCACATCGTGTCTACTATGCATTCATTTGTCACCCTCATTATTTTAATGCTGCAGCATTATGGTGCTATTTTACGCTGAAACTCCTTGCGAGCGTTGTCCTCCTCCGGTTGAAGTGAGCCACGCGTGAGCCACAGATATAATACAGATGCGGCGTGACTGTTAATCCGATTCAACCGTTTCAAAAATGTCATAAACACTTGTTCCAAGAAATAAACCACAAGAAGAAGAAGATGTCTCCTTCTTCTTTTCCTTTAATCAGCCTGTTTAAAGACCGCTGCTGAACTTGGGTCTCTCCTGCTGTATCGTCACGCTTCGCAGGCCAGATTGAAAATCGTAGTACCGCTCTGGGTATATTACGTCTGATGTATACAGACCATTTTGTATACATCAGACGTTCACTGCTGGCCGTATGAGGACCCTCAAAGTTGCTCAGCGAGCTATAGAGAGGGCTATGTTCGGGGTTTCTATACGTGATAAACTTAGAAATTAGGATGTCCGCTGTAGAACCAGAGTGACCGACATAGCCTAACGGATTAGTATGCTGAAGTGGCAATGGGCTGGCCATATAGCTCGAAGAACCTACAACCGACGGGGGAAAAAGGTTCTCAAGTGGCAGTCTCGTACCGGCAGGTGTAGTGTAGGGTGACCCCCATTAGATGGAGTGGCGACCTGATAAGACATGCAGGAAATCGATGGATGCAGTTGGCTCAGGACCATGTTTTGTGGCATTCCTTGAGGGAGGCCTATGTTCAACAGTGGACTTGTGAAGGGCTGTAATGATGATAATGATGATGATGGTATACAAAATGTCTATGCCGTCATCTATTGTAAATCATAAGATTCTGTCATTTCCTATAGTCTTTCAACATCCTCACGATGAAAGGGAGTGATGGATTCTTATTCTAAGAACACTGTCTTTACTTCCCCGTTCATTCTGTCTTTAACTTGTCGCAACTTCAGGCAGTTAATTCAAAAATTCTAAAATTTTCAGATCTGTGATGCTCTGAAGCCTAAAGAAAAGAAACGCAGCATCAACTCGGAGTCCGAAGAATATTCCGATGAAGAGGAAGATGATGAGGAATGGACTGTAATGCACCCAAACCCTACCGCCATGGGACCTGTTGCTTACAAAGGAAACCAGTGGGTTGGTTATGACGATATCGACATCGTGAGGAAGAAAGCCGAATATGTCGCTGAGAATGGACTCGGAGGTGAATAGAATATATTTTTTAATATAAATTATAACATAATACTTATAAAAAATTAATTTTTTAAAGTCGATTGTTTATTTACTACTGTTGATGATAATGTGAGACTCTTGAGGTGACGTGAGACTTAGCTGACGGCTTGGTGGTGTTTGACGTGACGTGTGACTTACTTAATGGCTCCGTGGTGCAATAAGCTACAGCGATAAGAACTGCGGATTTGAATCTCGGACGCAACAAGTATTTATGAATGTCAATTTGCAATTTATGTATGTAAACTGTCTCCAAAATACATAAGAAAATCCAAGGATGAGAATAACTTTTACTTTTACTTAAAAATGTCTTGATTAAAGACCGAATGACTTAATTTTATTACAAGTAGGGATTACTACAGTGGCATAATATATGTGGCTCATACGAGTAGACACCTGCATCTAGATCAAAAGTTCCAATTCAAATTCGAGATTCAAAATTAAAATTAGAGTAACTCGTTATCATTACGTATACGTATCGTATACGCTTGAAGATACGGATCAATCACCATACGAATTATATAACGATGCTTCTCTTTAACGTGTAATGCGTTTACGTGTGAGTGTTCGTCCGAGCGAGTTCTTTCTTCGAGTAAGGCGAGCCTACATAGTTACTACTTCATAAAAAGGTATACCATCTTAACTTGACGTTTATATACTTAGTAGTTAATAGCAATCTTCTGCTGGATGCATCTGCCGAATACATCTGAAATTGATTGTAGCTTTTATTCTATTAACTTATCGGCCAGTGAAGAGAATAATGAAATTATTTGAGTACAGTAAGTACTTAAAGTAATTTTACTCCATTAAATGAATTTTTTCCTCGACAAAACTATGTTGTAACTTTGTAACTTCTTTTATAACTTAAGTAACTGCTGCAATCCACCAACACCTGTAACCAACTTCAAACAAAAAGTCCACAGATAGTTTATCAATCCTAAGGACTTCAATTAAATGCTAAGAAACCCAGTATAATCACGGCGACATCCTTTGAATATATAGCCTATATCTCTTACCGTTCAAACCGGAACACTGCAGCAATCTTACGACTCAGATTGTTGACTGAAATAGTTTCAGAATTGTACTTGACTTGATTTAACTGGACGGACTCCTAGACAAAATAGGAGCCTTACTGAACCTATTGGGTGTTGTAAATAATCACATTAGGTAATACGCTGCAATTCCTTGAGGACCTGGTCCACCTCCGGTTGATCTATTCGTGCTGCAGCTGGAATACACCAACCGTTTTAAAAGTATGTACACATGTTTAAAGAGATCCACCACAAGACGTGGTAGATCTCTTTAAACATGTGTGGTGATATAAGTGGTAGAGCTACGCTGCAGTTATATTATGGTTATAGCACGAATGGGTCGGCTCAGCCAAAGAAGTACCAAGCTCTCACAGAATACCAGTGCAAAATAGCAGTTTAATACTGCTGTGTTCCGTATTGTGAGTGTAGAGATCCGGAGACCGTTTTTTCCTAGAAACGAGGCATTTCATCTTAATCCTCAAGCAACGCATCTGCGTTTTGATTCTGTATCGAGGATAATGTAGATGTCTATGGGCCACAGCATCCACTTAAGGTGCTCATCAGGTGGACTGTGTGCTCCTTTGTCAACCTTATTCTATATTAAAAACAAGATATCTCCTTATTATTCTTTTTTTTCATCAGCCCACAAAGGTCCGCTGCTGGGCATGATCCTGAACCGTTAGGGAGGTATTTCCTCATCGTCACGCTTGCCAGACGGAATGATGATCGCAGTTCATGACGTTTCGCGCCCTTAATGCTGCTGTCCACCACTGATCTGGATAATTTACGTCTGACGTAAACGATGTTCTAGCGTCATCTATCGGAAGCCATGAGTTTTTAACTTCTCGCTAAGAAAATTGAAAACTTTTAAAAATCGAGAAATTATTGTGAATCTTGACGTTTAGACCCCTGAAGATTAAGATGGAAGTTACAAGTAAAAAAGGAGTCTTAGGTTTTCTACCCTCACAATATGAAATACATCAGTATTACGCTGCTATTTTACCCATTCACCATCATCATATAGCTGCGGTGTGGCTCTATCACATTTTTTTTACCACGAGATTCTTGTAGTATTCTTCATAAATGGGTAATATATTCTACTACGTTGCCATTACATTTATAAATACTTTAGGTATCATGTTCTGGTCAATCGACAACGACGACTTCCGCGGCAACTGCCACGGGAAACCATACCCTCTCATCGAGGCAGCTAAGGAAGCCTACATACTCAAACTTGGGTAAGTCACTAATAATATTCTTTGAATAGTAAACGACGGTTTCAATTTTCACACTGTATAAGTGTTCGTATAGCCTACAAATTATATTTATATTGTAACTAGCTGCTTCATGGGACTTCGCCCGTGTGTAATTTAGACTTAGAGTTTTAATTTTTTGCGCAAAACCCTAATTATTTTTCTAAATTAACAAAAGCTTAAGTTACTTCTTATAACATCACATGCCTGCTAGTGAAAGTCCCGTCAAAATCAGTCTAGCTGTTTCGGAGATTAGCCGAAACAAACACACGACAGACAGATAGACTGACAAAATTTTAAAAATTATGTCTTTGTTATTTAGAACCGTATATACCATATATAATATGCATTTAGTAAAAAGCTCTTATTTTGATTTTTTTAATTATCATTATTATTATTATATTACAAACAGACACAGATGAATATAAATTAATGAATGAGCTGGCAATTGTGAGTTGAAGTCGCCGAAAATAGGAGGGGGTGATCTATAGATAATTAATTATCTAGCAAGCTAGGGTGATTGATCACCGGTAAAACTTGTGCGGTGTGGCTTTCCTTATTATCTCCTTCTCCTTATACATTTTTAAATATATTTTTCTTATATTAATTATATAGCTTGAATGTATACTGGATTAGTACAGAATCAACGATGGAAGAATTTTAAAAAAGGTCATGTGTTAAAGCTGCCTTCTCTCCGTTTATCCTTTTATAATATTGAATTTTCAAATTATTCTTTTTCTCAGCTCTACTGATAACATTGTTGTATCGGAGAAGCCAAAGTCACGAGGCAAGTCTGGTAGTAAAAGGAGAAATCGACCAAGGACTTCGACCACTACCACAACCACAACAGAGAAACCATCTACAAGGTACAAACATAATCTCTCGCAATTTAAACGTTAATCACCGTCACCGGTCAATTATAGCATCATAGCTCATCAGTTTACCTGTCCTTCAGGTGAATAAAATTTTAAAATATAACTGGTATAAAATATCTAAAAGCCATTCGTATTATTTTATATACAGCCATAACAGTCAAATAACTAAATAGAGCACTAACTAAATAGTTGCATCGCGTTCGATGTGAGCAATAAATATAACGGATTTTCACGTCGTATTTAATTTACTTATATTTATACTTTTATTTTTTCGGTGCTTCGAGTGAGACAGATATTCAACGCCCGAACATTTTTGATTCGATGATAATAGGTAGGAGTGATTCTTAACTCAGAGGCTGCATACTTTCTATAGTATCGAGGCTACATTAAATAATTAATATCCTCGTAAAAATAAATAAATACTAGATTTAGATAAAGTTGCTGCGCTACCCAATGTGTATTGGAAAACTTCACATAAACATGAAAAAATATATTTCGTATATTTTTTGTTATTTATTAGACATGCAGGTGTCCTCACGATGTTTTTCTTCATCGCCGGGCTTATGATATAACACTTAACATTGCAATGAATTACATAAATATATATATATATATAATCAAATTAAATTACAGCAAGCGCTTAGCTTGAGCTACCACGGCTCTTATGTTTAGATACTTAAAAATAATTTTCAATTAAGTCTAAGTTAGCAATCTTATGAACCTGAATGAGAAGTTATTGATCCAACTAATTATACTGTTGTTTTAGGAGCAACAAACGCAAAAGTGGATCGACTGTAAGCACAACTCCATCGTGGAACATTATTACTCCCGAACCTCCAACAACTCCAGATCCAGGCTCAGGTAAGAAAGAACCAAAAGTAATTCAAATTAAAAATGAGAATTGTTTCGAAGTCAAAGTCAAAACTTTTTTTCTATCTAAGCTTGTTTAAAACTTCAATGAACGTCAGAGTTTTTACAGACCCTGAGAGGCACCCAGTTTCATTTCACGTTCCGATGACACTACATTATTTATAGCAAGCATTTAGATCAAGGGTGATATCGCGAATATCGTGGTATTTAAGTATATTAACCAAAATTTTATCATCACCACAGTGAAATACCTTTTAAAGTGCTCTTTCCAATCCTATAGAATATGTGACAATAATTTTACTTACTTCACTTTTGTTCATCTTTGATTGTTTAGTGATCTGTGATCGTTGATTATAATAAAGCTTTTATTAGCTAAGATCCGCCTATGAAATAAAATGCTGGGTCTTGCCTAGTTGGAAGACTTCCTCCCGCTCACCCTCAGTAACGTTCACTATCCCAGTCACCACTAATCCCAGCACCACTATTCCCAACACCATTACACTAAGAAAGACACACCACCGTCGATAATAAGACACGTGTTTCGCCTCTAAACCAGACATCTTCGGATAACGTAAGCTCTGCGGTGGCTAACTTAGCTACTTTATTATGCGGATCTTAGCTGATTAGTTTTTTAATATCTTTAATGTAATTTTTGATAAAACTAAAAAGCTGAAGTGCTAAATTGATTTTGCTTAAGGCTTGCAACACGGACACGAAACAGTAATTTGTAGGGTTTCTTCTGCTACCTGATTTATATACTGGGATAACCTTAATACGAGTATGTATCAATTGATTAGAAACTTACCACCGTCAATATTTCGAGAGAGAGATTATAAATCATCGCTAACATTGGGACTGTATCATTAAGAACTAATTTTTAAATCGTCAAATAAAAGTAATCCATGATATACTTTATAACCTGACTTAAGATAAAAGTGAAACAATTGCGCTATTTTTTATTTTATATATGTGATTTTTAATTTGTTTATGTTATATTTAATTCTAAGAATGACTTCTCAAGTGATTGAATTTTTTTAAAGAATATTAACAATGCTATAAACATTACTAATATTCCCCTTAACCACTTGTGGTAAGCTTAAAAAGCTTTTGCTTGCGAGTGGTTCACGCCAGTAGTCGAATGGTGGATTCGAACCCACGACCTTTTTGAGTTCGCGGTCCGCGCCCTGCCATTAGGCTACTGTCGCTTATAATTATATCAATTATCCTGATTAAGCTTAAAAGCGTTATTTTTAATTACAGATTTTAAGTGCACAGACGAAGGTTTCTTCCCTCATCCCCGGGACTGCAAGAAGTACTTCTGGTGTCTGGACTCTGGCCCATCTAATCTGGGCATTGTCGCTCACCAATTTACCTGTCCTTCAGGTGAATAAAGATAATATATAGATGTCTATTAAATGCACTATCGATTCAAAAAAAAATTATTTAATTTTTTTAATTTTGTACTTAAGTTAGATATATAAATAATGATTCACCGTTATTGCAGTTTTTGAAAATACGAGTACATAAGGCTTGGGCTTGGGCTAAGGGAGGCTTCTACTTTTATTTGAAATTATTCAAAATTGAATGTGATTTATTGGCAGCAACGTTTTCCCTACCGATCGACCCTTACGAAAGTCAGTTATAATAATGCACTACCGCGCATTTTCAATTTAAAAGATAAAAGGGACAGAATGTTTGAACTTTTTTTAATTAATTTTTCTTGACCACATGCCTATATTATTTATTCAGAACCTTCTCTGCAAATTTGGTCCCCTGTATAATATGCCCAAAAATTCTGAAAATTTGTGGCCTCCTACATGCCTCTTATGCGTCTACGAAAAAATCCGCCCATATGCAATGTGTTAAAAATACCCGATCCCAAAGAGGGTAAAAAGTACCGAAAATACATTTAACTATCTTGAATTTGCTTTAAATTCTGTACATTTTTAAATCTAGCAACACTGTGGTCAATGAAATTTCAATGGTATTTTTGAACGTGGCCGCCCAAGTCGCCTGTTTTGTCATGTAAGTTTCCCCAATGAAATTCTGCTTTATTTTTTTCGTTTATTGTTTATTTCGTGAAAAAAATTACATGAAAATAATACATTATACTTGACACCTTGTTACGGACACTTACTAATTGTATTATTCCTGAAATACTTTACCGATTTATTATATCTTAATTTCAACTTAGAAATTCCGAAGTTTCACTGCTTCGCAGTACTGGTGATCACAAAGTGACTCAGTCCTGATTGGCATTGAAAGTCTTGATGTGCTCGTAAACCCAGGCTAGGTTACAGCTTTTAATTATTTGTCTTTGTTACGATCTATTCAAAATAAGCTTAAACTATCTTGAAGTCATTTCCTTACTTTACAGTCTGTATAATTACACTATACTTCTAAAATCATATGTGTGCGTGAGTGCGCTTTTTTTTAAATAAATTAAAGATCATATTGGGTCGGTTTCTGTATCACTTGAATACTACATAGCGCTTCGTCTGTCTTTCTTCTTTGGTCTGAGTATAGAATGTATACTTATAATCGATTTTGTTTCCCAGGTCTTTATTTCAATAAGGCGGCTGACTCCTGCGACTTTGCCCGCAACGTGTTGTGCAAAACACCCGCTGATACCAAAAAAGCGCCCACTACGAAGGCCCCAGTGTCTAAAACCACAACAACAACCACTACCACAACCACTACAATAAAACCAATTCGAGTGAGCACCAAGAGCTCTGTGCTGTTTAGAACTACTTCTACCACTCCCGTACCTGAGGTATGGATAAAAATTCTTTGAGTTATATTAATAGTATTTTTAAATTTATCGTCACTATGATCATAATTATTATCAGCTTATGAGCTGCCAAGTACACTGCTGAAAATGAGCCTCTCCTGAAACATTGGTTGCTGTTACATCACCAGATATCTTGCACCTCTGACGCTGCTTTTCGTCTCTGATATCGGTATTTTACGAAGAGAGTTGAAGAACCGAAACGATGAGCAATTTCCGAAGCAATGGTTTGGGAAAAAGTTATGTATGTAAAAGTTACACATTGTTAAAATGGTGCCTCAAAAAAGCGTTTAATTTACAACATAATGTAGTCTCTAAAAAATATTTTTCAACAATTGCAATATCATTTTTAACTCAAACAACTTGCATTAACTGCACTGCAGAGTAGAATTTTTAACCACAGTTTATGGCTTTGCTGAATTTCAATAATCTACGAAAAACATTTTAATACTTAGTAGGAACATGTTACCAGTTATATTATGGTTGTAGCAAGAATTATGAGAGCGTATCGACCGGGGAGGGACTACATTCTTACAGAATATCAGCGTGAAATAGCAGCTTAATTTGTATGGTTAACGTAAAGAACTTTTTTACTGGCATTCCATCTTAGTAATCAGAGGTGACAGCTCATTTGTATTTTGATACTAAATCGAGAATAAATATACTACGGCATCCATTTACCATCAGACAGACTATGTTCCCTTTTTTATTCTTATTCTACTTAAAAAGCATACACTAAGAGAAACCTCTGTGATATACAGATATGCAGGTACCGAGATAATTCCTTAAACGTTGTTTTGCTAAAATCCGTACAACAGAATACCTACAATAAATAATGTACACAATTGTCTGCAGGAGATTGAGGAGTATGAAGACGAAGACGATGAAGAAAACGCGACAGACGACGCAGAAGATCCGAAAGTTATCAAAGAACTTATCGATTTAATTAAAAAAGTTGGTAAGTTGAAATGAAAATCTGAAAAACACGCGCGCAGAAGGTTTGCTAATAGCGTGATTAAGTCACGCGTTACTAGTAGTAATAGTTATGAGTAGACGAGCGTGAGACATGGACGGCGAAAGGGAGGAGTGTTCATCGGAAACCACATATTACCACATTTTAAGGTCCATAAAGTCCCACTCTACTTGTTCAAAAAATGTGTGTGGGATGTGGGGTGTGAGTGACAATGAGGAACTTTCCACAGTGGGGATAAAATTTTTATTATATGTCTATTGCTGAACATATGTCTACTGGCAAACTGGGGGAACAAAATCCCTCATATACATAGTATTTTTATTTGATATTTAAATAAGTATATATGCACCTTAAGGAGGCGTGGAACAACTGGAAAAGCAACTGGCCTTATCCGAGACTTCCATTACCACCAGTGGTGTTGTTACCAGCACTCCAACATCGATCAACAAGAGACTATACCAAAAAGTTTTGGAACGAGCACGGGGAAAGAGCAAGTAAGTTATCATATTAAACATAAATAAACCTGTGAAGGTTAATAAAGTTTTTACAATTAACGATGACTCAATTATGATTATTATACCATACATGGCTTTATAACGAAATATAGGTAAATTAGTTTGATTCTCTTTAACCCGCCCGAAATTTGTTTAACGTACCCATTGACTTATATATTACCATTGAACCTACCTGTAATTTTCGACGGGCGTCAATTTTCCGTACGTATTTTTGTGACAGTTTAATTCTCAGAGATTAATTATGTAATACAATTACTCTACAGTTTTTTTAACAAGTGTTGCCTATTTTTAGGTATAATACAAATAGTGTCACGGATAGTTATTCGCAGAACAGTCGTCGTGGACCTCAAAATGAAGGTCTCCAACCATCGTCGGACCAAGATAGACTGCAGAGAAAGGAAAGACCTCAGTAAGTACTCAAACACGGTATTTTCTTCGTAAATAAAACAACCTTGAGTTCAAACCTAATGCAAAAAAACTATTATAATATATTTTACGAATTTTAAGTTATTGTTGCATCTGATATTTTCTGATTGTATTCATTTTTTGTCTGCTGAGATCAATAGACGACAAGGAGGCTTAACACCATTTACACATTCATAATAGCGTTTCAATAGTCTACTATTGACTAAAGGGCTCCCCATAATTTGCCTCATAGCCCTCCTACGGCAATGGGCACCACAACTTTTTATTATAATGAGTTGTTATCAGGAAGATTCTGTTGCTTATATCCCTTTAAAGACCAATAAATTATAAGTGGCAGTGGATAATATGACAAGGATAAATAGTGTAACAATAATTAATCTATGTGGAAAATTACTTGCGAATTTAATTGTAATTACTATACCAGCTTAATCACAAAATAAATTACAGGTATGTAACGATCAACCGATCCCGTTCATCTTCAACAACTACATCAACCGAAGAGCCTCTGGAAAGCGAGGAAATTTACGAGGAATTAGAGTCTAGCGAGCAACAACTGACCAGAGGCAGAGCTGTTGACCAAACTAAAGTAGCATCAACCGCCAAGCCACTACAATATGTCAATATTCGTCGATCAAGGCCATCAACGATAACTGTTTCCGACACTGTGGATGACTCAGCTTCTAGGTATGTTTTAAAGGAACTTCAAAACAAGACATTTCTTATGTATTTCTTAAAATATGTTGAAAGTTTTAGGCATAAAATTACACATACTTATATTTTTCTTTCGATTTGTGTCTCAAAAAAATTCCTAAACAGCTTACCTAACATTTTATCGACTGCTGTAAGCAACGAAATTATTTGGTGAAATTAATAAGCTTACAATAAAGAATATATACTATATATATATATATATATATATATATATATATATATATATATATATATATATATATAACATAACGTAACATAAATACTCACGCCTGTCACCCAGAGGGGTAGGCAGAGACTACGGACTTCCATTTGGCACGATCCTGACATACCTCCTTCGCCTCCTTTACATCCATATATCTACGCATACATGCTCGTCGGTTAAGGGTACTTCTAACGTGGCCCATTTTCAAAATATCGCCAATTTGGTCGATAAACTTTTTCCTAGGGCGTCCCTTCCCGACTCGGCCATTCACATCTGCCATATAAATTTGCTTTGTCACTCTTTCCTCATTCATTCTTTCTACGTGACCAAACCACCAATTATATATATATATATATATATATATATATATATATATATATATATATATATATATACTAATTATATATTATGTATATATATATATTCACTGCAATTGCAACATAAACCAGTCCTTTATGTATAACTGGATCAAATTGCATTAAATTTTAATAAATAGCATCATGATGGTTTATTACATCACTTTCAGAAATGCATTATTTGAACGAGTGGAGCCGTATGTATCCGTATCTGAGGCAGTAAACTCTTTGGATATTGCAAGTGCAAGAAGAGAGAATATTCTTGAGTACGTTACAATAAGGAGAAACAGTCCAACCACCGAGACTACAACATCACAGTAAGTCAAATACTTTTATAATTTACTAATTCAAATTTAAAATAAGTTCAATTAAAAAAAATTCTGAACATAATATTTGTTGAGTAAAGTGATCGATACAGTGCTGATACTGTTCACAGATATCAAATTTCGGAAACAGTACTTGAATCGGGAGAATCTGATTTAGAAAGAGAAATTACTTCTTCGTCATCGCAACCAAAGTATACTTCAATATTGAGAACTCGTTCAACTACTCTATCACCGGTTGAAGAGCCTAGTAGTGCTGAGCCTACTACGATTCTCTCTGGGCAAATATCATCGCTGTTAAATTCGCCTACGGCCGCTGAAATACAATCACCCGAGTTTGCACCATCGATAACTACGGCACCTGAGGCAGTTGAAGTTTCTACTACAACTAGTCCCTCTCCTGAGCTACCTACAACTACTGTGAATCTACCAACGAGTACAACCCGCGCTCCATCAACTACCACATCTCGTCGAAACGGGCTGAGGCGTCGTGGATCCACTACTGCTTCCAGCACTACAACACCATCCCCAATATCTACAACTCAGGTGAGTTTTAGGAATTATAATTACGTACGTCGTCGTCGTCCATTATCGACACCAAACGAAATATCGTCGGAATCGGAACAAACAGGTTTTTCTAAAAACATTAGGTCAAATACACCAAACAGCCGCGAAGCTAATGAAGAAAAACTGGGTAGAGAAACTGGACTAAATACAAGAATACGAAGTAAGTACAGGTTCTCGGTAGAGGACTCATTGCCAGCTGCAGCCTCACCTATAATAAGAGGTCCAATTCAGCCACAATTTAATAAAGATGAGGAACTTACCTTAACATCCATTGATTTAGACAGTCAAATATTTGTAAGAAAACCAACAATAAATGATAATCTCTTTGAAGAAACTGCTTCTACTCTAAGTAATGAAGAAGAAGATAGTGAAATATCAACTACTACCGTTGATGATAAACGTCCAAGTATTTTATCTAGAGGCAGTGGGAGATATTCTACTTCTGCAGTAAATGAACCTTTTGGATATACAACGACTGAATCTACCCTTACTCAAAGACGTCCTATATTTGCGAGATTTACTCCTCGTCCATTTACTAGATCTACATCAAGACCTTTCACAAACAGTCAAGACATATCACCAAGAATTCCTCAACGAGTACCATTTGGTAGATCTAGACTTTCATCAACAGTGCCTTCTAATATTCAAGGATTACAGGCTCGAAGATTAACATTTCCGTCTAGAACGTCAACCACAACAACCACGACTGAACAAGCTTTGGGAATTGATGACGAGGATTTAGAAAATAAACGTGACGATATATATCTTTCAGAAAGTACCATAGAAGAAAAAGAACATGAGGATAATAAGGAAGACGAAGATACTGATGACAATTCGACTAAAAATACAGAAATAGAAAAAATAACAACTAGTGGATTTTCTGACATGGAAATTCAAAGTGAAACGGTCACAAATGATTATGGCCCAAGAAAGTTTAAAGTAATAAGACGAAGACCAATAACATCCACAATTTCAACTGAAACAACTCCAGTTTCTATTGTTACAACTCCTGTTGTAACAGAAATAACACCAATTGTTCCGAGAAGACGTAAAATAATTAGAAAAAAATTAATATCTACTGAAAACAAAATAGAAGTAACTACAAATAAATCCAAAAATACAATCGATAAAAATGAAATAACAAGTTTAACTAACTACGGTGAAAAAACGAAATTAACAACAATTACTACAACAACTACCAGTGGCCTAGAGGGCGAAGAAATACAAACAGAAGCAAAATTTGAATCAAATAAGCAGCAACCAAAACTAAATGAGTACAACAAAAATCTTGAGTTTTCTCTGCAAGCAGAAACTGATGAGGAAAATAAATCAGATGAGCTAAATATGAAAGATGATTCGGAGCATGACCAATTTTCAAAGACAGATAAGCAACAGTTTAATGAAAGTTCATCTTTTGATACTAATGAAAATTCTGAAGAAGAGGCAACAAAATCCTACTCTAAGGCAGATCAAGATCAAATTATAAAAAACGAAACTGACAGTGGCAATATAAATAAAATGAGATTTACAGTTAAAATGAGCGCATCAGAAGATAACGTTTCACATAAAAATGACACAGGAAACGATGACACGATTAATAGCTCTAAATCACCAGAGACAGAGAAACATTTGGAAGATTTGCCTGAATTGGACGAAAAACGAAATACAACTCAAATAAATTCAACACATAGTGAAATAATAGATAATAATAGTGAAATTTTTTCAGAAATAAACGCAGAGGAGGAGGATCGCAACAGAACGTTGCAATACGTTTCTACTGAATCAAAAGAAAAATCTGTAATTGTAGAAATATCAAATGATAAGGATATTGATTTATCCGAAACTCCAGTATCTTCTGAATTTAATATGACAAAAATCAATAGCACTAGTGAGATTACATCAGAAACAACAACCACAAGCACAACGTTATCAACGTCATCATCAATTCGAACACGATTGCCTTACAGACCACCAAAGCGATTATTCACCTCCACGACAGAATCTACATTACCATCTAGTAGCAAAACTTTCAGCCGGAAATACAATCCCGGTGCTTATACAAGTCCTGCAACTGTAGAACGGGAGCCATTCAGACCAACTGTTACTCGAAGGCCGTTATTTTCACGTACTTTTACAAGGAGACCTTATACTACTCAAACTACAAAGAAAATAGAAGAAGATGTATATTCTGACGAAGAACTATTGGATGAAGAAACTCTTGAGGAAGAACCTGAAAATCCTTTCGTTATCGTTCCACCTAGTCAACTATTCACAAGAAAACCTGAACCAGAAGAGGAATATGAAGATGAAGGAAATGAAGATGAAGGAAATGATGATGAAGGAAAAGAAGACTTAGAAGAAATACCCGATGATGAGATAATATACGATGAAGAACAGCCTCAAACTAGTACTGTTAGTAGATTCACAACAACTAGAAGACCTCTGTTTAAGCCGAGAGTGGTGATCTCAAACACATTTAGAACATCAACAACAACAACTGAGTTACCGAGACGTCAGTTTGGCAATAGCCAAAATAAAACTATCGTATACAACAGGTTTGGATCCATCAAGCCTGTAAACGAAACGAAGAAACGCGTACAAAATGTTCCCATAGGTTACAATACATCAAAACCGAGACAAAATACACTTTTCCAAAATAGTACGACAAAAACGATTTCAACGAAAATTGAAGAAGAAAAAATTACAACTACAAATTTTTATACCAGTAATGATGACATCACTACTACAGATCACGATGAATACTTATCAGTAACAGAAAATACCACTTCTTATCTTGAGAATAATAATGTATCCAATGATAACGCTACTACGAACGTTGTTGAAATTGAATCTGTAACAATACCAAAAGAAATCACAAATTATACAGATGAATATTTAGAAAATACGGAAAAATCTGTTTTATACGTAAGCACACAAGATGTATCCTCAAATGTACAAACTGAAGCTATGACGCAAAGCTTCCCGGAAACACAAGTTACAACATTAGCTACACCAAAGCATACTAATGCAGTTACCGAAAGTCTGCCTGAAACTACAACCACTACACCGACAATATCACCGATTATTAAAACGCAATACAATAAATTATTTTCCATAAGTAGAGTCGTTGAAGTGTCATCTAAACAGGACAAACATCATTTGAACAAAAATAATGAAACTACACTTATTGAAGAAGGCCCTATCGTAATTGAAAAGAAACCCTCTATCGATAAAATTGGTGAAGTGAGTCGTTTCAGTCTTATCAAAATAGTAGAAGATGACATTCCTATTTATTTAACTAAACTTGGACATGTATATCCTGTAGATAATCCCCCGAATAACCCCATACAAATCGATGAAGGAAGAAATGCTAGGGCCTTATTAAACTATAATCACTATCCTAAAGAAAGCCTTGTTGCTTCAGAGAGTATGAATGAAGCCTATAGACTTATCAATAAAGTTACGAGCCCTCGTAAAGAAAGCATGCTTAAGCGTGAAGTGAAACATACACCAAACGATGACTTTTTAAGTTATATTAATGAAGATAAGAAAACTGAAAAGGCAGGAGAACAGTTCCCTCAGTGGCTATTCGTACCAGCGGCTTACGAGGACGAGCAAAATAAAAAAGCGAAGAATTTTAAAATAGTGTCACCACACATTGTATTGAGTAACTTATCTACGTTGCCTTTAGAAGCAATATTAAGCAACGAAACTCCCGTTATAAGTAATAAAGGAAATGGAGATAACGAAAATAATCCTTTTTATGTATACTCAGCAACTGTGCCAACCAAAAGAGAAGAAATTAATACAGAAAAAACAGAAACAGAGAAGCCTGTAAATCCCAGTAAAGTAGTATCAGAAGAGCTTAAAATAATATTTGATCAGACTATGTCAGAAAATAAAATGAATAAATCGATAATAATGGCAAGCACGCAAAGATCTTCTTCCTTAATTGGAACAAATGAAAAAATAACTACAAGTCATAATACAGAACTTTTAAATAAAAAACCAGCCGTTTTAACAACGAATGACGCAACTGCTACTACAACATCTGAATTGCCAATAACAACAGAATTGGAACAAACAGAGTCAAGTACGGTGAAAACATTTCCACTCGGTACTAACGGACTAAAGTTTCCGTTTGTAAGAAAACCAATTATTAAGCCGTCTAATTTAACCAGATTATCGACACTACCGAAAACAATGAAAAAAATCAATCTCGGCATCAAATCAAATTCTATTCAGAAAACGAATATAACATCTACATTTACTCCGAGTAAATTTAGATTCTCCTCCAATAGAGTACAAAATGTACCAGTAGATGTAAGAAACAAAGCTAACATTGGTAAATTTATATCTAAAACTTTTACTACTGAAACTCCAAAGTCGACAACGGATAGGAAAACATATACACAGCCAAAGAGGCCAACTTTCCGGCCAGCTTTTGTATCAAGAAGAGGTACAACAGGAACCCCAACATTAAGGGGAGACTTTTTGTAATATCAATAATAATTCTACTACTTGCTATTGAGTCCATTTCTCTATCAGTTTTCACTTGGCTGGTTTAATACTTCTTAATGTGTTGTTTGATTACATGGCCTCTCTTCCAAGTCCGATAGCGATTTAGTGTCAGATATCACATTGATTTTGTGTTTTTTAATAACGGAGATTGCTTGTAAATATAGAAATATCTCTAAAGTTTTTTCACAGTCATTTTTATAAAATTTTATAGCTTTAACGTAGGTTTAAATGTTTAACGAGAAAATTTGTTCGTACCAAAAATGTATATTATTCATGTTAGTTTATTTGGCGAGCAAAAACTTTCGGAATCAAACTGTCATAGGTTACAATTAGTTTAATTATTTAAATTATATTATAACTGCTACTAACATAGTAACTATAATCGTTACCAATAGTAGATTAATGTAAATATGCGTGAAAAGATATAGGGCATATTATGTGTATGTGGATAAACTTGTATTGTAATATAAATCAAATAAAGAATTACAATAAATTGGTAGTGAAAATAATTTTATTATTTCTACTTAATACAACAAATGTTTTGAATGATTTGACACGATTTATCGTATTATCAAAATTGTGTATCTTCTGTCTCTTTCTGTGTGAAAACTTGAAGATATAAGCTGTTGAAGAACTAAGGTAAGTAAGTTACTTACATTTACTTTTGCCTTACCTCATTTGATCAAAATTATGGCTTTTATTTTGAGGAATCAATTCCTTTATATAACCTTGACTTAATTTAACTTAATTTTATTAAAAAGTCTAACTAAAAATTTATTATTGCTTATTGAGTTTCAAATGGAATTATTATTGCATCAGTTTATTTAACCTGTACTCTTGGTTTTCAAATAAAATTTTCGTACATTAGGTATAAAAAAAATTTGCAAACGTCGTAGCGTTTTTAAGCCGAACTTTTCAACCAATTATCTCCGATCAATTGTTCCGTTTCTCATCGACTGCAGCGCACAATAGATGTTGTGTGTTTTGCAATATCAATCAATTAGCAGTTTTTCCGATGCCGTATTCAACCATTGTGAGTTTTAACTATTCTTTATAATTGAAATTTTACAATTATTATTAGTATATCTATTGCACTGATTATAAAATAACACTGTTTTTTTATTGTAGGATTGTTACAATATCAATGGCGGTAAAGTGCTAAAAACTATTTTTATTTGGCATAGAGAAAATGTCATATTGTGACACTACAATAGTCATTTACCAACAATCGCTTTCTTTAAAAATGATGCATAAACATGTTATGCCCAGTTTATTTAAATTATAGTAATTAGAAGTAACTAGTACAAAACTGCAAAAATAATAGTGGGAATTATATTTGGTAACAAAATAATTTGAACGTTACGCATATCACATAATTACTCACCGTGTAATCAGATAATTTACTATGTGTAACATGGCTATTAAAGCGTTTAATCGAATAGTTAAATTCAGTAATGACCTACAAGAATGTCCGCCGTATATGGTCAGTGTATTCAATATTTAATTAAGTAAGTAAAGTTATAGTTTAAATCATGCTAATTCCCCTTCTCTTTGCCGATCCAAGTGGTAAGGCCCCGTTCGCGTCGCCAAATTCACAATTCGCAGTAATAATGACTGCCGTATGATAATATTTATTATTTAAATAGCCTTGCAAGCTAGGTATAGGTTACTATGGTTAGATCATCACTGTGAACGCAATTAGTAAAGTCTGAGACGGCAAAAAACTTATATTCTTAAAAAGAAGACTTAGACTGGGTGCTGTGTATATTACGTTTAGGTTGAAGGAAATAAAACACCATTTAAAATGTACAATGTTTATTTTATTTATAAATTAAGTTATGGTGTTTAGAAAAAACCCATAAAATGAATGATGAGAAAAGATGTTGGGCGCGTATATCATTGTTTCACGGGAATAGCCTAGGATTAAGATTATTTTTTAATATATTTAACATAATATAGATTATTTTTCAATTAAGCATTTAGGAAAGATCTGTAACTATATTATGATAGAAAATTATTGGATGTATCCCTTTTAGCTTTGAACAAATTGCCAAGAAACCTTTATATGTGGAAGGGTCACGTTGCAGCTGTATCATGGTCGTAGCACGGACGCGTCGGCTCGACCGGGGAAGGATCACGCTCTCACAGAATGTCATGTTGCTTTCTTTCGTATAATATATATGAATATAGAGAACCTGAGACCCTTTTTACTGGAAACTTAGGGGTGACAACGCATATTTCATCGTTTAAACTCTTCAAACTATTTCTTGTAATAAAGCTGGTAAGGTCACGTGCGCTCGTTGTATAGTATCAAATTACTTCGGAACCATTGCGGATTTCTAGTCATGTCGTTAACACTAAATGCCGCGATTAGTAATCTATACTATAATTACAAAATTGACTTAACGTGATATCATTTTAAAGCCAGAAGTTGTAAACTGTTTTAATGTCAATTAATGTTACACTTTGTCGTTTTTAAAGGAAATCCGATAAATATTATCACTCTTATGAAAAGGTCTTGCAAGGCATTTGGCTATTAATACTTTCTTAATTCTTATGCAATTCAATTCAGATAAATAGAAGATTTTACACGCGGTAGAGCCAAGATGCAGCTTATTATGGTTTTCTGAGGGGTGATAATCTTCCGATCAGAAGGTGTTTCTAGTTAGGACTGTGTCAGGTAATATATATACTTCTTACACAGTGTCGTCATATGTGAAAAATTGCATTTTCAATAAAAGTTTTTCGGTTACCAAAATATATAAATATATATAATTAATATATATTATTTATGTATATAATTAATATATAATATAATTTTCTTATATACTTTATAAGCACATTTTCTAAGTCATTGAGCGCGTTCGCGTATAAGAACATTTTTTAAGTTATGGAGGGTGTTTGTGTATGGATTGCTTGTATGGGGGAGCTGCCATACGCGAGGTCGTACATATGTATATGGGGTGGTCAAATCATTATCGTAGAAAGGTCTAAATCATTATCATATAAGGTCTGGGTTGAAGTCCCACATATTAAAGACATATAATAAGTAGTAGTAAAGTAAGGTGTATGATAACATAATCAAGGTTATTTTGCAATAACCGGCCAAATTTACAGAGAAGGTTCAGAATAAATAACATAGGCAAATGGTAAAGAAAATGTAATTTAAAAAAATATCAAACATTCTGTCTTTTTTATTTTATAAATTCAAAATGCCAGGTAATGCATTATTTGAACTGATTTTACTGCACACGCACACATTCACAAGGGTCGATCGCTAGGCAAAAACGTTGTTGCCTATAAATCACATTCAATTTGGGGCAATTTCAAATATAAGTAGAAGCCTTATTTACTCGTATTTTCAAAAACTGCAACAAAGCTATATTATTATTTATATATTTGAACTTAACTTTAAAATTTAGCTACTCTTATATATATATATATATATATATATATATATATATATATATATATATATATATATATATATGTATGTATGTATGTATATATGTATATATATAACAATGCCTCAGTATTCTTTCTATTTTCCTTTCTAATTTTTTATACATTTTCAACTCTCTTATATTCTTCTCTTATATATTTACGAAAGTCCGTATATTTTCATAATAATTAAACTTTCCCACCATGAAATCTGTCAAAAATTTCCCCTCATTTCTAACGATAGCCTCGACGTTGTGGTAGATAAAGTGTGGAAGCTCTCATTCATTGCTTCATATAAGGATTGTCGCCATTGTTGCCATAGTTGGCAGATGGATTGGCAACCGCAGTTTTTATTGTTTTATGTTGATTTTAGAAAGAAGCTTCTGCCAGTCTCCTGTTTCAGTGTTCCTCCGTCGTAAAGATTATATGTGGGATTATATGTGGTAGTTAGTTTCAATCTTCTATTATATTTGAACTTATTCATTAAGACAACATACACGTTTACAACATATCGTGGCGTATTGGTAATTATACGTTATTTTTTAGTCGGATTCCTTGTATAATATAAACGTTGGATTTGTAACTCTCCCCAACGGAAACCCGTTACTTCCTGTCAGAGTGAAGATAAATTCTTATAACATTATAAAAAGTACTAGACTGTTGCTTCTTCTTTAGCACTCTCTCACAAGGCTCCAAGCAATCCTCGCAAGTACACGCACACGCAATGCAATTGTAGCTTGATAACCAGTTTGTAAGAATGTGTTTACACATTGCATACATTGGTTTCATATCCATAACCTTGTTTAATACCTTCCTCCACGCCCTAACATGTTCTTACGTTAAATTAAACACATATATTTGTTTCGAACTATAAATTATAATAGGTCGGGGAATAAGTTTCTTCGTATTTTGTTTGTATAAAATTGATCCCTTTGATTTTACTATTTGTATCTGACTGGTTTTATATCAATACATTAAGAAAAATAAAAATAAGAAGTAGAAAACACTTTCCCGCTATTTTTCAATTGTTTTTCTGTCTGCTAAAATGAGTGAATCTAATGAAGAAATTCTATACATTCTGAAGTTTTATTACAAAAAAGGGGAATAGGCGACTCAATATCAAGAAGTACTCAGTAGAAGTTAATGGACCTAATGCAGTCTGGTAAAAGTAGCACAAAATTGGTTCAAGCGTTTTCAGTTCAAGAATTTTGATGTCAAATATGCAACACGTTCTGGTCGCCCTCAGACGCATAAAGTAGATGCCATTTTTTAAAAAACGGAGCAAGATCTTCATATGAGTAGTTACGACATAGTCGACGCATTGAGGATTGACCAAAAAACTGTTTTGACTCATTTCGAAAAGTTCGGTCACACAAAAAGCTTGATATTTGGGTACCACATTAGCTCACTGAAAGAAACCTAATGCATTGTGTACTCATTTGCGATTCTCTATTGAAACGTAACGAAATCGAACTATTTTTGAAAAGATTGATCACCTACGACAACAACGTACGAAAATATCTGATTATAATTTTTTTTCTAACCCGTTTGTCAAAATTGGTAGAGTAAATTTTAAATATAAAACAGAATATGTTTAGTTTTATAATGACCACATCTTTTCTAAGAATATTTTAGATCATACGTTTTAAAAGTAAAATTACAGTCTAATTAATTCACTTTGTATATCAGTTAGGTATTGTTTAAATATTTTGAATAATAAAAAAATATATATATGTCCCGAAAGACCACCCAGCCTACTAGGTGGTCTGTGTATATTCCATGGCTGGATACAGGCCTCCCTGTATTTTTGAGAGAGTTGTGGGTGTATTATTACGCCACCGTACTCTTTTGCGTATTAGTTGACGACACATCATGGCTTTAAATCGGTTTTATACCTTAGCTATGCAGGTTCGTTTCCAAAATAATTTTCTTAACGCCGGACACGTGGTAAGCACTGTTTAACAATTTCACTAGTGCTAACGGGGAACAGACCGGGTTGCTAACGAATTGAGAAATTTTCGGCAAGCGCTTTAATTATAAGAAATTTATTATAAGAAAATTACGATCAGAAAATTAGAAAGCGATTACATAAGACCGAAAAAATAATTTTACATATTAAGTTAAATTATGACTCCTCTTATGCATTTTTTTTAATTGAATAGTTTTCAGAACTAATTTATTAATAAATAGTTGTACTGCACTGCAATGACCATTCCATCATTTATTACGTATTAGTTACGCATTTGTGCAGTGATAACTAAAGTTATTCATGATGCTGATGCACCAATCTTTAGTAGCTGGGCGACTGAGCTTTAGATAACGGTGACACCGTTATTCTATAAAAAGCATCCGCTTACCATCCGATAGATTGTATGCTCGTTTGTCATGTTTATTACGTATTAATATTAATATAATATAATTATATTAATATAAAGAAAGTTCTCAAATTGATTTTTTTAAATTATTATTTGAAGCGTTTTATTGCTATTGTAGCTACGAAATCATAAACCAGAATAGAGAGTGAAGTGAGTTTGTTTTCTGAAATCCTTAAAGATCGAAGTTTCATTCTAAATGTCTTTCATTTCTAAACTAATTTTAAAAATAATAAAATTTAATTCCATAATTAAATATGAATATAAAATAATAAAATAAATTCGGATATATAAATTTTAATTCTTTATTAATAAGTTTATAAATTAGCTTCAAATGACATAATCAACTTTTTATTTATTTACGAATGATATTATGTAAGAAGAGCTGTTTGCTCGCCCAACCGTAAATGTAGATCACTAAACATTTTAAAAGCTCCAAACATTCTTGTTCCTCCATAAATAGCCAATTGAAATTACTGTCCTTATGTAATGGAATCTTTATCTAATACGGTTTAAAAGTAAGCATACTAAGAACACATAACATTAAACCCATAATCAAGTTGAACAGACACCTAAATATGTTACCGATTACCCTTTTCTGATATCCCATTACCTGTGCGTTACTATATAGAGAAGTACCTATTTATATGAAGCACTAGTACCTAATGAACGCTAATAAATTTGCGCTCACCAGATGCCACTAGTTGGCTACACTGTACGATTCGCTGAGGTTTTTAGGCGAATGTTTGTGTGTGATAATTAAAAAATTATTCCCTAATCATTCCAAAATATCAAAAATGCACAACGATAATATTCAAGTTTTCACTTCTGCCGGCACTCCCGGAATGCAACCCGTCGTTTTTTCTGTTTCTAGTGTATGTAACAACTCAGTGGCAGAAAAAAATTTTCAAGCCCTCGTTCCATTGCACTGGAGTAACCCTCAGACATTAGCAGAGGCCTGTACTCAACAGTAGGACGTATAAAAGCTGTATTTCTTCGTCGCTAGTAATTGAAACCAAACAATATGTGCTATATTATATTGTATGTCTATGAACTACTCGTATGTAGTCATTGACGACCTTATGGCTTAGTAGTGGCAGCTAGCTATGCAGACTATTCCAATACTTCGTCAAGTAATTATTTACCACGTCAATTCATTTCGATGATAATTTTCTTTTTCGTTACTTGAAGTCGGTTTTTACTTATTTTTTAGTTATGCTTCTTACTTTTAAAGATGTCTGTTTCTTATTAAAGTTCTTTGCTTCATTATAATGCCAGTGTTCATCTTACATTATCAAAGTATATCAGTATACCAGCTCCACCCTCCGAGTTATAAGAAGGTTACATATACACCCAACCTTTAAAAAAGAAACCTTTTTTTGTAAAAGTCAGTTGATAAATAATATAAGTATATTAAAATGTTCTTCATATTTTATATTTTGCGTTATTCATATTTTGCATGAACTAAGAATTGAAAGTGTAAAAAATAGAGAATTTGTTGTCATTTGAAATACGGAACGAATATTCTATAATATAATTAACACAACATTAACACTCACGCCTGTCACCCAGAGGGGTAGGCAGAAACTACGGACTTCCATTTGGCACGATCCTGACATACCTCTTTTCGCCTCCCTTTACATCCATATATCTACGCATACATGTACGTCGGTTAAGGGTACTTTTAACGTGGCCCATTTTCAAAATATCGCCAATTTGGTCGATAAACTTTTTTCTAGGCCGTCCCTTCCGGACTGCCGTTCACATCTGCCATATAAATTTGCTTTGTCACTCTTAACTCATTCATTCTTTCTACGTGAGCCAACCACCGAAGCATTCCTTTCTTAATCCTGGTCACAACATCATCTTGCATACCACATTTATCTCTTATCACGCAATTTCTCAGCCTGTCATTCAGATTCAACCCTAGCATACTCCTTAAAGACCGCATTTCTACAGCATTTATTCTACTTTCGTGCTTCTTCTGCCACGCCCAGCTTTCACTACCATACATTAAAGTAGAGACTAACACAGCATTATGAATTTACCATACGTGCCTTTTTTGATACATTCTGGTTCTTCACAATACAGTGTAGTGCCCCATTCAGTCTATTCCCTGCATTTACTCGTCGTTCTATATTCTTATCATATCTACCATCCCTGCTAAATACACATCCCAAATACACAAACTCATCCACTTGCTCAATTACTCTCCTTCTATTCTTATTTCACATACCGTTTTGCTTTCCTCTCTTTCAAAAACCATCACTTTCGTCTTACTTGCGTTCACTTTCATTCCCCCATCTTTTAATGCCCAGTTCAGTAATGTAACCATCATTTGCAACTCAGCCGCCGATGACGCAAATATGACTTGATCATCGGCATACAAAAGGTATTTGACGGTTAACTCGCCCATTCTTAACCCACATTCTTCATCTTTGTTTGTTTTCAAAGTTTGCAAACACCTGTTCATAAATAGGTTGAACAGCCAAGGGGAAGCCACACAGCCCTGTCTGACACCTTTTCGGATGCCAAACCAGTCCGAGTAGACCCCATTGATCCTGACACTAGAATCCCTATAAAGAGACCTCAATGCCTGTATCAAACCAGCGCTCAACCCATATGAGTTCAGTGTTTGCCATAACACATTCCGGTCCACTCTGTCATAAGCCTTTTCCAAGTCTATGTACGCACAAAAAACTTTCTGGTTTTTAGCCAAAAACTTCTCCGCAATCATGCGCATGGAAAAGACTGATGATCTGTACATCCCATTCCCTTTCGAAAACCCGCTTGCATTATAATATAATATTACATTTTTTAACTTACACACTAGTTAATTTATAAGTTTTTTTTTATTCTTTGTCACTGAAATAAAAACAACTAAAATACAATATTTTTATAAACTTACATACATTCAAGAGAGTGATGACAATAAGTTGGTGCATCATTCCATAAAAGTCTACTTCTGAAAATGAGACTCTCCATCCTCTCCGTTGCTTACCACTGATCACCACGCTCGACAGACGTACAGGATAGCAGCACCAGACGTCACGCACCTGTGACACTACTACTATCACCGGTCTCTCTATTTTACGCCTGACATAAACGGAATAGTTATACCACCCCCTGTCGGAAACAATAAAATGTTTCTAGCATTTCCTATAACGTCTTAAGCGCCACCACGCAACTCGATGGGGTGATTTATTCACTAATTCTGCCAACATACAGCAATTTAGTATTTTACAACGTATTTGATGCCATTTTTTAAACCATTGGGAATTAAATAAGATATTTAGTAGATTATGTTATTCCCAAAGGTTTCCTTTGCGGAGGAAATTCACTATATTAAATACGTTAAAATTAATTAGTTGAAATCGACGTAATACACGCGGACTTATTACGAGGATCTTATTATTAATTTCTAACATCTTTCATTTAACGTAACTTTGCAAATGATTTTAAGAAATACTTAGACACGTGACCGATAACTGTTTGTATGTAAATTTATTTATTGCCTGGTGTAGCTAGATTTATTTTGAGTAATACCGGTTGGTTAGATATTTTAATTATTATATACTTTAAATTACTTATAATTTTTTACATCATGAATTATATTTGAATTAGAATCAAGTTAAAATTTTTGAAATTGGCATTACAATTTTTGAATAGAATTTCAGAAAAAAATTTTTAATATATATATTATTTATTTTACAGTTTTTATGATCTGCATAATCGGTGCAAGACCGTGCTTTTTGTCATTATTTGGGGGCACAGCAGTTGAATTGTGAAGGACTTAATGATGATGATGACAATAGTATGCATATTTTATCCTTAAAAAAGTTCAAGATTACAACTTAATATACGTCCCACTTCTAAACACATGTCTTCTCTCATTCTGAAGAGGGCTTTGGGCTAGTAAGTATACCAACGGCACTTCCCAGTACGTGCTGGCGTACCTTACGTTACGGCTGGCGTACTTTAGGTGTCTTCAAAATACTTAATTTAAAATCTCAGACATGCGGGATTCAATACAATGTTTTCCTTCATCGCTGAACACGTAGTAAATTAGCAGCAGCAGATATCCCAACGTAGTAAGTCATGCTACCGCTGTATTATGGTTGTAGCCGGCTCGACCCACGGGGAGGCACCACGCTCTCACAATATACCAGCGTAAAAAAGCAGCTCAATGTTGCTGAGTCTCGTATGGTCAGTGTAGACAACCAACCCTTTTTACTGGAAACGAGGCATTCTATATTAGTCTTCAGGGGTCGTAACGTATCTGAATTTTGAATTGAGCATAGATGTTAATTTTATGGGCTACAGCTGCCATTTACCACTGGGTGGACTGTATGCTCATTTTTTAATTGGTAACGGCAGGAATCGAACGCGGATGCCCGCATTCTGTGTTAACAGCGGGCGCTCAGCCTCTAAAGTACCACGGCTCCTATTCACGTCTTTACTTTACCCTGATCGCAATTAATTTAAAAAATAAACGGATAATATAACGGCTTTTGTTTCCCGTTTAAAGTAGAAGCGTCAAATCTTATTTCGAAAAATCTCTTTCATATAAAGTTATCGATGAAGAAATACCTAATTTAATCCAAGCTAGATATGTGAGTCTCATCTCCATTCCACAGCCGACCACTTGGTGAGCCGGTTTTGGGCATCTTAACAAAGTTGGCATGACAGTTAAACAAGTGTTTCGGTTTTGCGCCATTTCCATTTCTGCATACTAATGACCGTGGAATATTTTAGATCCGATTATAGAAATGCAATTAAAATTCATAGTTTTTAACAAGTTCTTTTGAATATTTTAATATTATGTATATCATCTTAAAATTGTAATGTGACACACAATATTTTTAAATAAAAAATAAAGGTTACATATACATTATTTATGATTTAAGTGGTGATATACTACGTGTACAATGAGGAACAAAACTTTTGAGGAACCCTAAATACGTAAGAAATTATATTATTTTAAGAATATTTCAAAAATATGTACAGTTGGTCAAAACTAAACACTGGAGGCGTGCTGAAGTGCTAATCCAGCGAGAGGAAATCTTGTATCCAGCTGTGAGAACATTTTATCCACCTATAATACTTTGACGAGATAAACTTAAATACCTTCAAACTAAATATTATTGTTTACATTTTTGTTTGATACTTCAAATCCATTGAAATAGTTCTAAGATCATCATATATTATGATGCAGAAAAATTAGGATAAATTAGGATATAGGATAAAAAGAAACGCCCAAATTGATTTGTTTTATTTTACAATCATTAAAATTTCGAAGCCTTAACTGCAGTAAATATGTATCTATTTATTTTCAATGTTCTGCATAAAATTCTTCCTCCTCAGTACCTGTAAAGTATAAAAAAAAAACAATTACTTTAAAGCACTCAGATTTTTGAACATTTCATAAGAAGTTAACGATTGCTATAATATTATGTATTCATTCATATCACTAACAATTTATTTATTTAGTCGTGAAAAATTCCCAAATCTTTAAGAAATTATTCGGAATGCTGAAAAACAATTTCGCGTATGTGCCATGTTTTATTTATTTTTCTTTTAGACCTGTGTTCTAAACTAACGGCCATTTTGCTCATCGAACATGGCAATTGCAAATTTGGCTCTGGAAACATTCTTAAACTCGCAGGCCCCACCGAGCGTTCCAAATTACCTATTCTATTGAGACCTTATTTAGGCTAAAATTAATGGCATCAAATGCATCTAAATTAATGCAGTAAAGTACCACTTTGTATCGTGACGTGTAGCTTTTGTCTTTGGCTCGTATTCATAGACAATATCTAGTTTAATCTCTAACTCCATAATGTCAAAATTTGTGAAATAAAATCTAGATTCTTAGACTTAAAGTGTCTTAAAATGCCATTACGAACTATAAGCTTAAACGCAAGATAGTATCCGAATACGAGACTGTTAATTCCGCTTAGAGGGCCGATATGGCAATAGGAAGTACTGTTATGTAACCGCTTACGTTCCCAGTAATTTCTACGTTCTTGCAATCGCTCGCTTGGTTTCCTGTTACTAGGAATCCAAACACAACGTCAATTACAGCTACGTGACGACTAATAAGAATAATATTTTTAGTTATTTGTTACACAAATGAATTTAATATTATTTTAAATATTTAAAAAATTATAAAAAAAAACATAACAACATTATTTCAAATACATTATAACTATAAGTATAAATTGTATTCTAATTAATATATTTTTTAACTTGTAATATCTGTTGTGCAGTTTAAATTATAAAAATGCTGTAACATAATAAAATCTGTACCTTTTCAATCTCTCTGCAAACTCTCCAAATTATTTTTAAGTATATGATTTCGCAAAGTATAAACTCTTGAAAAGTGAAAACATTAAGTGCTGTTATTGATTTAAATCCTTTTGTTTTACGATCAATAAATACAGCAGTTAACTCTTGTTGATTGTTAGGCCTTTAACAGTTACTTAAAAATTGTAACTAAATTATTACAGAATACATAAGTTCCATTGCTGGATATATATATATATATATATATATATATATATATATATATATATATATATATATATATATATATATATTATATAAAATATCTCATCACTGCTCAGACATTGATGTTTTCTTATGTTTTCCATTTCGAATTGCAATTAGTATTTTATTTACAAAACAGGACCGTTTTAAAGGTTCTTTTGAAGTAAAAAAGGTCCTTTTGAAGAGAAAAAGTAAAATAAATGTTTTAACGTTTTCCTAATTTACTTACTCCTTTTAATATTTACAGCCAAAAATTAATTTTGAATCTAAATATTTTGGAGATATGTTACCTAATTATGGTTGATTAACGGCCAATGTTTTAATCCTCATTTAAATTTTTTTCTGGAATCAAGTGCAACAAAACAAATAGACAATTACAGTTGCACGAATAAATAGTTTAATGATTTCACTTTTATGTTCAGTAAGATTATAAGTTACCAGACAAATAAAAACTTGGCCCTAAATAATATTATCTATGAATCGGCGATTTTTCAGCGGGCAGAATAAAGTTTAATGATTTCGCGAGTATCTACGCAAAAACAAAAACTCGTGTCCAGATCACTTATGCGACAAAACTAGTGACGCAATACTATAACCAAAAACGCGAGTACATCAAAACAAATTCAGTCTGCAACAATTTTGTGATTATCTACAAATTTTGATCCAAATTAAACCGATTTTTTTTATCTTTGCAATACACGGACTGTGAACATAAAACAAGAATCATATTTGTTTACAAACTAAATATAAGTGACGATGTCACACAAAGAAATATTCACTTTCGATACTTAGCACCATATGCGCAGAGAAAACAGCTTTCGCTCGACTCCGTCTACGTATCTCATTCAACTTCTAGTTAACCGATCCGAGGGTTACGCAATATAACCCGGTAACTAATTGATTTTCTAATAATGTGCTAGTCGCCTATGTAGGTAATATGTGTCAAGATTTAGAAAAATTACATTCTTAGCGGCTTAGCACTATTAGTTTCTTATATAATTAATATTAATATTTTTTTGTAACCTTTTTAAAGTGTCTAAAGTCGTTAAATTTAGGAGTTTCTTTTTCTTTCGATTTTGACACAAAACTGACTTAATTTATGTATTGTGAATATTAGTCATTTTGTTCTATAAATATAAAAATTGATTTACTTTAACTAAGCTATTATAATTGCTCTTCAAACTAGGTAGGACACATCATTTATTTAAAGACACGAATCTTGACTAAATTATTATAAAATTAAATTTATTGAATTTCCGCAAAGTGACGTCTAATTCTATTTATTATGATGGAATTACAAAAATAACTTAAACTACCTATAAAAATAGCAAAATGTAAACATACCCGTAAATACAACAAACGGTCAAAGATTCGAGTTTAGTAATTTAACTCGTTTAACGTGTGATCGTCCAAATTAATATGAGAAATAGGAACGATATAATATTTATAGAATTTCTAGACCGGTTTCGGATACGAGTTCTTGTACAGGTTGTCCATTCTGTAACGATAAACTTCTAAATTAAGAATAAAACATATTTACAATTTGGATCCCGACAAGTGGTACTGGGTCAAGTATTAATTTATATTATATTTACACTGAAATAGTCCGGAGCGAATTTGAAGTACAAACAGCTACCGGAAAGGGAAGAATAACGTCTCATGATTCTTATGTGATTGTGTTCACTGTTTTTAAAATTGTCCTTTGAATTATTTAACAAAATAAGGGTCATTTAAATAACGTTCTAATGCCGTTGACAAGGAAGTTAAAATAATTATTTATATAGAAAGCCTGTTAGAAAATCCGCTATTATAGAATCGAGGCGTGGATGTCGCAACGGTTCGGTATGCAGATTATGCAAGCGACTTCAAGATCAAAGCAAATAGCTCGTAACGTGACAAGTAAGGGCAACACACATAGTCAATAAACATGTAGATTTTAAGCTTTTAGTCATTATTAAATGAATAAGATTTAGGACAGCTTTTTCAATAGTTAGATAATAATTTAAAGTATGCTATATGTGGACTTTAAGGCTTTGAACGTGTTAGAATCATTTAATAAAATATTCAATGATTTATTAATTTCATTGTAATAAACCGTTATCGAGTAACGGCAGTGTAAGAATATTCACTACCCCATATCATCCCGAGGGTGTTGTTAGAGGCGACAGAGGGAGACAGGCAGGAGAATGGGCAGCAGCATCTTCCTAATAACGACTAAAAATAAAAAGACTGCGGTTGCCAACCCGCTTGCCAAACAAGGCAACTAAGGCAAACAGGGGGATATTTGTTATGAGGCAATTTATGGGGGAGGCCTATGTTAGCAGTGGACTTTAAAAGGCTTTAAAGGTGGCGGTATTGAAATAAAATTATTTATTCGCTGGGTTGTAAAAGGCGAATATGATAAATTATTATAAATCTCATGACATCCGATAATTGATGATATAGCTGTCTATTTTACGGCAGATGTGAGAAACAGAACCTTTTTTAATCAATATAGATTATAAATAATACTTATTGAAAGTCACTTTTTTATTTACCACCGGTTTGGAAAAAAACTCTGTTTTGTTCTGGTAAGAAGCAGCACAAAAGGGAACTACTTTTTTAATAATAGGTTACAATTATGTACATAATATGTTACAATTAACAGCGTAAAATAAATTGGAAATAGATTGGTAGCTATCACCCTTCACAGGGGTTTTTATCACCTGTAAATTCCTTAATATTATAATAACCCTTTTTATACAAACGTAGTTTTATAAAACTTTGAATTTTGTGTCAAATTTCGTATATTTCTCCCAAGAATGAATTACTGACTCGGTGAAATCGAGTAACTAACACGAAAATACCCGCACTTGTGATGAGGAGCAGCGCGACACCTGTGATTGCTAATCCGTCTGCCAGGCGTAATGATAAAAGAAAATCCTACCAACTTCCACCTGCGGATTCGGATCTTTCGCCACTTGTTTTCTAATCAACTGAACCAAATTTGTAAAGGTAGTAAGTACATGACTAATAGAATCACGTTTTGCTTTGCGGAAATCCGTATGTTAATTATTTGGTCAAGATCTGTGTAAAAAAAAACGTGTCTTACCGAGTTTAAATAGTCACTTATTAACATTATTAAGGTAGCAGGTGACGTTTGGAAAACGAAGTTTTAACTTACGTCCTTAGTCCTTATAAATATGAATATAACATTTTAGAACATACTCTAAGCAATTATTATATATCTATACGTGGTAGAGCCACGCTACAGCTATATTATGGTTGCATCTTGAATGGATCATCGCTTCGCTCGGGGAGGACCACGCTCTCACAGAATACCAGCGTAAAATGGCAGCTTAATACTGCTGTGTTTCGTATAGTGAGTGTAAAAAACCGAAAACCCTTTTTACTGAAAACGAGGCATTCCATCTTAGTCTTCAGGGGTGACAACGCATCTGCATTTTGATTCTTAATCGAGGATAAATGTAGATTTCTATAGGTCACAACATCCACTTACCATCGGGTGGACGGTGTGCTCGTGTGTCAACCTTATTCTAGTATAATAAAAAATTAAAACATTCTCGTACGTCCTTTTACAAATTACGTCATAGCAGGCTCTGAGTCATTCTCGTTAAATGCAACGATTGCAATAAAACTTCAACTCGTTCTGACACATCGTCAGCTAGATGTAAAATTGTAAGAAAGAGAGCCGTTATTTTAGCAGATCATTAAATTAATTACAAAAATCGTTAAATTAAGGAAACAGTAAACTAAAGAAAGTAACAGAAGTTTTTCACTGAGCAAAGGCCTCCTCTCATTTTTAAGAAGATAATGGAGAGGCCGACGGATAAAATTATTAATTAATGATTTCTTATATTTACGCGAACACTATACATGATTAAAACTATTATATAATAAAACTATTTACTTTTATTTTTGATTCCCGACGTTTCGGGCGCTTTCCAGCACCCATGGTCACGGGGGAGTCCCCCGTAAAAGTAAATAAAAAGTAAAAATAAACGCGATAAAATCCGTAAAAGTAGTTTTAATCAAAATTATTAACTGTAATCAATTATGTTATTTAAAACCCCAAACCCTGATAACATGCACTGGGTGAAGACCGTACTAATTGCGTCCTAAACCTTCAACAAAGGCAACGTGTAAAAGCTTTATCTATAGAAATAAATAAATTTGATATGTCTGCTTGTAATGTCAAAATAACAACTTTTAACTAAATACATATCAAATTATATACGATACTTATAACGAAAACAAAATTTTTGAAATTTTTGTCTGTCTATGTGTTCCGGTTAATCTTCGAAACAGCTGGACCAATTTTGATGGGACTTCACTTGACTAGCAGATAGCTGATTTTATGAGGAGTAACTTAAACTACTTTAATTTTAGAAAAGGAATTAGGGTACCGCGCAAAAAAATTAAAACCCTAACTTACACGCGGGCGAAGTTGCGGGGAACAGCTGGTTAATAATAAGAATGAGGAATTATGTACGTCTATACAGGATTCTGTACAAATACAGTTTTTGTAGCCGTGGTAGCTCAGATGGTTAGCGCTCACTGTAAATTAACATTACGCGAGCAACCCGGGTTCGATCCCCGCCGGCACCAATGAAATTGTTAATTGCGATTTTAAGTGCTGATTTACCACGTGCTCGGCGGTGAAGGAAAACATCGTGAGGAACCTGCATGTTTGAGAAATAAAAAAAATATTTCGAAGACATGTAAAGTTCGCCAACACGCATTGTGGCAGAGCGGCGAACTATTCCTTGCCCTAAAACCCTCACAGAAATGAGAGGAGGTCTGTACCCTGGAGTGGGACGTGGGCTGTGTGTGTGGGGTAACTTTAACAGTTTTAAAATAATTTAATATTATTTTCCATAATAAATAATAATAAAGTAATATATATATATATATATATATATATATATATATATATAAATATATATATATATATATATATATATAGCTTATTATAATATTTCACAAATAAATTAAAAACATTTTAATTTTTTTGCCTAACATTTGCCATTAATATCAATTTGTTTCATATTGTTTATGCTCAACTTTTCATTATAGTGGGAAAAATTTAAATCGAAATTAATTACATGCAAGCTTCAATGACTTACTTAAATTATACCGAAATATTTTTAGGGATAAGGACTTACTTAAAATGTACCGAAGTATTTTTAGGTTTACTTACCTATGTAGTTACTTTTTTAATTTACGATAGAAGCACGCAGTTTTTTTTTTGAGTACAATTACGATATACTTTTATAGAATATTACATCACAATAACATGTGTATGCAGATTATGTCCGGCTTTGTATATCATTGAATAGGATTACTCGAGGTGAACTGGGAACGTGTGTTTACGCACTACAGCGCCATCTGAAATGTAAATTACAAAATATCAAGTTGCAATCGCATCAATACAACAATCATGTTCATTAATGGTGCGTGCTATTCTAATTGGATGTTGGTAAAGTATGTACTTGCTAGCAACAAACGTGTAGCTACCTACGCTTTTATTACAATATTCTTCGGTAACTACAAGCTATAATACATACAGTCTCTATAGAAATCGATCTCAGTCCATTAATTAACACACAGCTTATAAAAGTCCCCTACTCAACGCAGGCCTTTTCCATAGATTGCCTCATCGGGAAGATTTTTCATAGTTGCCACGCTTGGAATGCAGCTTCGCAACCGTAGTTTTTAACTTCCCAGTGGGAAGTTATTGTAATGGGTTCGATTTTCCAAATTAAAAATTTTAACATATCTCAACGTTTCAAGGTCTTTAGACTCGAATAGTATGGTTTTTAAGAGGATGCCCGTGTGTGCACATGTACGTATGTATATATGTATGTATGTTCGGATTCAATTTTCGCCTCGTGTATCTCGAGAACAAAGAGTGATATTGACATGAGACCAGTTTCATTTAACGCTTAATTATGTATCTTAGACCTCATTAAATTTTGAGCAAAATTGGTCAAGTTGTTTTTGTGCCGAATGAAAAATTGTATAAAATATTAAAATATATGATATTTTTTTATTCCTTCCACTGGGAAGTTAGTCGTGTGGACCTTTCGGGTCGCAGCTAGACCGCTTTTTTATTATTTTGATTTGTTATCATCAAAAATGTGCTGCTGCCCATCTTCCTTCAAACCGATCTCGTTGGTTGATGGCCAGTCTCAATGGAGACTAGCCATCGGCGCAGGACAGGATTATAGTGCCTCTATTCGCTTAGTTCTATGGGGTAGCAACCCGACATGATTGGAGAGAGATGAGGCGTAGGCACGGGGGTGAAACACTGTTAACTTCCTAACTCTGGGGCTACTGAGAATTTCTTGACAGAATAACACAGTAACTGATTTTGAGCTCGACCCTGGATTCGAACCCAGGGCCTCATGATCGGCAACTGCATGTACCACTGGAACTGCATGGAAACTAAACCAACTAGACAGTCAGGCAGTCATGACTGTCTATAATTATATAGCTATTAGGCATTAGTCTATCACTATTCAAGACAAACGAAGCCAAGGTTGATCACGCATACAACACTATGTCGACACATCTGTACGTGACACCGGCGTAACATCGATTTAACACAGTTTATCCGTTTTTTTATTCAAACTGCGTAAAATGAAGTAATATTAGGAGCTTATTCACAAATACCTCGTACTCATTATTCGTATTCATAAAAAGTATTACGTTTTATTGTTATAAGAACTCGCCATGAATTATTACATCCTTATATTATTTTTGAAAGAGTAGCTAAATTTTAAACTTAAGTTCAAATATATAAATAATGATATGCCGTTATTGCAGTTTTTGAAAATACTAGTAAATAAGGCTTCTACTTTTATTTGAATTTATCCCAAATTGAATGTGATTTATATATTGTTTGCGTGCGCAGTAAAATCATTTAAAATAATGCATTACCACGCATTTTAAATTTAAAAGATAAAAAGGATATAATGTTTGAACTTTTTTATTGATTTTTCTTAACTATTTGCCTATATTATTCAATCTGAACATTCTCTGTAAATTTGGATGGTAATAACCATCCAAATTTACCAAATCCAAATTTGCAAAATAACCACGACATAATGGTGGTTCGTGTATTCATAAAAAGTGAAATGTAATCGAAACTTGAACCTTAGAATCTAATTAAAAAGGTAACTACTGTCCTTGAGCCACCTGCATTTACACAATTCGTGTGTATTGTCATATATGTGTGGAGAATTGTTCTTCACTATGGCAAACCCGTTGTCTGTCACCCTTATTAACCTTAGAATTACTTTGATTGTTCTGGCTTAACAAAAAAAAATCATCATGCTAATTAGTAATGTTTGTTAGATACATGTTTATACCGTAGGTAACTAAATAACTGACTTGATTTCATAGAATTATTAACAGAAACAGCATTCATTGTACTAAAATACCAAATACGTAATGAAGTGGCAATAGGACAAATTGTTGTTCAGTAATCTATTTGACCTTCAATGCCGATAGCAATGCTCATGTGATATAATAGAGAACACCTGTTTGACAATGTTATTTAAAAAAACATTTGAGATGTTTTAAAAATTGTCGCTGCAAAAATATGCTATTAAAAGAAGAATTTCGGAAGCAGGCCGTCAATATAAATATAAAATGTCGTATAAAAATGACGAAATTATTTTATTATTATATTTTTGTTATGATTTAAATATTTTCGTTACTTAAAAAGTAGAATTTCGAAAGCAAACATAATATTGAATGTTTTGTTTAAATGTTTAATTTTTATGATTTCTCTCTTTCTCCCTAATTATCTCAGTTTAAATCCTTAAATTTACGCCTAGAATCAATGTTGAATTTGTATGATGGCTTTGGCGAGTATCTATGAATCTTTTATTACTAAAAATATTTTTATCGAAAATTGCATTGGTAACTGACTGACAATGCAATTATTCCATTAAGCGATCCATTTTCTTCCTTTTTAAAAAAATTAAGGGTGACAAACGAGCACACAGTCCATCTGATGCTAAATGGATGATGTAGCTCATATACACTTAAAACTCTCAATATAAACCAAAAATGTGAATGATTCTTAATCTAAAAAAAATAGTTTTTAAAATGTTGGCACCCCTGATGGCTAAGACGGAATGCCCTGTTACCGGTACAAAGATTTCCGGTTAACTGAATATATAATATTGGTAATCTGTACGAGCGTGGAAGTGGCCTCTATATAATATTATTTTGGTATGGAATACTAAAAACAAAATGTATTTATTGAAATTGTTTGTTGTTTTTTTTTTCTATTTGAAAACCCTCCATTTATAATTTTCAAGCAATTGCCATTAAGTACAAGTTTAACTGGTAACATTTTCGCGAGTTTTTTTACCGATTCAACTTCCTCAAGAGTACGTCGAGCGTTGGAAAACTTTGAAGCGTCTCGATCACCTTGAAACAGCATTCCGTTCTCGGTATACAATGATATTGCTCAGTGTAACGCCCACCTGCACTAAGTCAAACAATAAGAGCAATTACCTAACACCAGAGAAGTACGACGCATTTAAGATAGACACGATCGAGTATCGATAAAACACCATACAATATATAATAATTTTCATTTTATATTTTTTTAAATATTTTTTAATAATAAACATTTACTCAAAGGTAGGAGTTTCATTAATATCGTGGAAGTGGTTAACAAATATAAGTCGGTCAAGAACAAACATCCAGAGCCGAATTATTTGCAGGCCATATAAATACCTAGGCATTGCACGCTAATTCCGGTATACGTTTTTAATTAAAAATACAATAAACAAATATATATATATATATATATATATATATATATATATATATATATATATAGACGTCGCATACACTAATACAAACCGTTTTGCGGTTTAATTGCTATTATAAGACTCTAAAAAAAAATAGCATTCGTTCTGTCGTTTTAAAGAAAACAGAAACACAGGCTTGAAATAATGAAAATTTTTTAAAAAACAATTTTTTTTTTCGAAATATCTATACAAGCAAGCATTTTTACGTACGTGAGTGTAATATACATCCGTTTAATATAGTCACTTTGTTATAACTCAAAAACTACAGCCTTGTTTGCATAGATGCTTCTGTGCTACGATAGCTCTTAATAGTAAATCAAATAATAGAGAGTCAAAAAGGCGCTGCATTTTCGACGCCATTTTGACAGTTGATATTATAGTAAATATTTTAGTCGATTTCAGTATAGTGTAGTGTAGTTAATTTTTTAGTTGATTTTTGGAAATGTAATTCAATAATTAAAAACTAAAGCTTGTTAGCTATTTTTTAATATATGTATTAGATATAGCTTAAACGACTTTGTATTTTTGTCTCCATTTTCCTCATAGTTTTGGTTTTATATGGCGGCCATATTACCCTTACGTACCTTAGTTGATAGGACTGATTTTCGGCCTAGGAGTTCGTCTCCACCCACCTCCACCTTACCTAATTCGACGTTCTCATTCCGGTCTGAAGTGTATTGAGAACTAGTATCTTTACAGGCTGTAAGGTATTCCATCTTAGTCCTCAGAGGTGACCCGTCTGAAGCCCTCCTTGTTTATATTAGGTAACAGTTGTCCATAAACTACAGTAAAAACTTGCCATAAGGTGGACTATAAATTCGTTTGTCACTTTCGTTTTAAAAAAAAAGTGGTTGGGCCGTGCTGCAGCTATATTATGGTTGCAGTACGAACGGGTCGGCTCGACCGGGGTAGGACCACGCTCTCACAGAATACCAGCATAAAATAGCAGCTTAATGCTGCTGTTTCTTGTGGCGAGCGTACAGAACCGGAGACCCGTTTTACTGAAAACGAGGCATTCCATCTCTGTCCTTAACGGTGACAACGCATCTGCATTTTGATTCTCAGAATTCTTATGATAGATGTAGATGTCTACGGGCTGCAGCATCCACTTACCATCAGGTGGACTCTGTGCTCGTTTGACACCCTTATTCTATTTAAAAAATATTTGCTTTATGCAAATAATCATTGCTATGCAGAACACGTTCTATTTCCCCTCGATTATCGGGTTATTACTAAAAGCTACTAACATTTTACTTTCTAATTATATGTAGTGTGTATTTATATTTCCTTCTTTGATTATTTAATATTAACTTTTTATTTTTGTCAGCCCTCGAGTTTAGTGTGTGTATCTGCGTGTCTGTTGATTTAGTTGAATTTTGGTTTAGTTAGAAGGTGACTTGATCGAGAGTGTTCTTAGCTTTGATTCAAGAAAACCTGTTCAGTCGATTCAAGATCATCAGCCCTTTTTGTTTCGTCGGTTTAGTTACGATGAAGTTTTATATTTATAACACCTAGTTTAAAAATAGAATTTGAAAAAGTAAATATTTTCTTAGTGAAAATTAAAAATATTGAAATATACTATTTTATTCTTATATACTATATACTTCACACATTATTAAGAATTTCTTTATTATTATTATTATTAAAATTTAGTAACTTTGAAAACGGTGGCATCTTAAAATTAAATCACACCAATGTTTTCAACTTTGTGAGGAAATAATCCATATCGAGTTATACTTTGGACAAAATGAAAATCAATAAGCAATATATCTATGTATTACGTAGATTACTTAGCTTATGACTAATTAGCCTGACTAATAAATAAGAATGCGTAGGAATACAATGTAGGAATACAGTCGTACGTACGAACAATAATAGTGCGGAGAATTCTAATTGAACCAGAATTTCATCATTCAATATGTGAGAAAAATACAATCGAAATAGTTCTGCGCTTAAAACGGATAACTTTAATGCTATCAATACTTAAGAGCTACTGTAGCCTATTTTTAGATAGCAAAACTATTTTATTATTGAATTCGTACAACCAAACAAGTTGTGTTTAGAGTTATTTTTATAATAGAATATATCATATTAGTGTCATATGAAGGTTAAGGATGAGGTCCTATACGAATAATTTTAAAAACTTACCAAATAACTGATACCATTAGAACTTATAAAAGTTCACCACACACAGGCCTCCCTCATATATTACCTCATGAGCATCTTGCCATAGTTGCCACGCTTGACAAGGGAGTTGGCAACCAACAAAGGAAGATAATAACTCAACAGGAGATCCTTTATTACTGGAAACGGGGCATTCCATCTTAGTTCTAGGGTGACTACGCATCTGCGTTTTGATTCTAAATCGAGGATAAAATGTAGATATCTATGGGCCCCAGCATCAACTTACCATCGGGTGGACTGTGTGCTCGCTTGTCACACTTATTCTATAAAAAAAGATGCTGCTTCCCAGCTCCTGTTTCAATTTCCTCTCCCGCATTTCAATTCCCTCTGTCGCCTCTTACGACATCCTCGGGACGATACGGAGTAGTCGATATTCTGACACCGCCACTACTCGGTACAAACAACTAATCTATTTTATTTTATTATACGGTAAATATTACTTAAACATATCACGCTTCGTTGCGTTTTGAAGCGAGCAAGTCTTTCTGATTAATACACCTAGAACGATTAATATTACGATTTAAACAATTGACATCGAAAAAATAATACTGACAATGACCTAGACCTGATGCTTTCATTGATATTTAAAAAAAAACTGTTTGAAATCTTATGCTATCGCTTTACCATATTACTCTATACAAGGTCATAACTGTTGTTTAAGTAGACATAAGTATAAAATATTTTACTATACTAACTATTTTGTAATATTTTTAATGCAGCTGTGTTTCGTATGATTTGTATAGAGAACCAGAGGCCCTTTTACTCCTAACGAGAGACTCTATTTTAATCATCATTTTTTAACCTTTTTTCTACTAAAAATCGATCTTTAGTATATAAAGGAATTATTATTGATATTTCTCTTTATTAACTTATTAAATTGTTCCGAAGAGAGAGTAAGAAAACCACCGACTGTGATAAACATAATAAGAACGACGATAAAGCTATTGAACGTTTTAAGCAATGAACTCACAGCATTAATTACTTTTACAATTTAATAAAAACTTATTTGTGATGCAGTAGGCTTGGGACACAGTTTCTTAATTAAAAATAATATTATAAAACGAATTCTTGTTTGCAATCATTGCATGTGCCTCTAATATGCTATTGATTACGAAGAATTGTGCTATATAAAAATTCTTCGTAATCAACTAAACAACCAACCCACGGCACTCAAAAATAATAAATGTTATTTGATTAACTTTCTAGCGGCTGTCGTGAAAGACGACAGAGGGATACAAATCAGGAGATGGAGAGCAGCGTCTTCTTGGCAACTATAGCAAATATCCCCCCTATGACCGCAATATGGGGGAGGCTTATGCTCAGCAGTGGACTTTAATAGGCTGTAGCGATAACAGTAACCATACCTTCATCACGTAGCGTGGTATTGCGGTTTTTTTGTGATAATAGACTTATTATAATGCACGTAAAACCTATTTTGATTTCACACTGTTGATTGAATTTGGTTATATATTATTTTGTAACCAGAATTACGCAACGCTTGCGTAAAAACTTTTCGTAACTCTATCGTGTCTACAAAACGTATCTTAATAAATTTTGAAAGTTGCCCGTATGGAAAATTTAAGGTTCGTTTTAATGCGATATTCACTAACTAAAATTTAAAAAAATAGTGTTGAAAAAAACTATTTTGCACTGGCTGAATTTTGTTAACGCCACGAAGGAAAAGAAGAAAAAAATTGTGCGTATAATTGTGTTCAGACGTACGAATTGAAACTACTTTACGACATAGTATTCTTCTATTTTACTTGAGTAGATTAAATAATAGTATACTTATTGCAGCCCTGGCCTTGAACGTTACAAGAAAACGTGACGTTTTAAATTTTTAATATCGTACTAAATTTAAAAAAAAAACTACTAAATTTAAACTACGTCGAGTTTCAAAGTTTCACTTCAAAAACTAACCGACAAAAGTATAGTTTCGCGCTATACTTAACATGTCATAGTTGTTACCATATTGAATTTTAAACTGATATATCCAAAGTGCAAGTTCAATAACAAAATTCAAAGAAACGTGTTAGCCAACTTGTTTGCGAAGTCAAAATAGCTTGAATTTTCTGACAAGTCAAGAGTTCAAGGATATTGGAGCAATGTTTGCTGTTGAATATTTAATCGTAAGAATTGTGTGGTTGCGGGGTTAGAAAAAACATCACTTTATCTCGAGTGTGTCGGTCGAGGGTGTAGCAAAATCGGTTAAGCATTCCAACTATCAGAATCAATTACCGTGTAGTGGCGGTGTAAGAAATCCAATACCCCATGTCATCCCGTGAGTGTCGTAAGTGGAGACACAGGGAAACAAATCAGGAGATGGGCATGGGTCTTCCTAATTACGACTAAAATTAAAAAAAAACAGAGGTTGCCAACCCGCTTGGCAAGCGTGGCAAATATGGCAAATATCCACCTGATGAGGTAATCAATGGAGTAGGCCTATTTCAATAGTGGACTTTAATAGACTGTACGTATATGATGACCACGTGGTTTATTGGTCGATTGCAATGACCGGAGCCAACGAATGTGCAACAACAAATTTTCTTTAAGGGTTTGACGTCGACGTGTCTGCGCACTGCATTCCGGCATATCGTGCTCGGATAAACAGAATCAGTACCTAGATGTTATGTTCAAAATAAGTATATGGTTTTATTTACGTAAATTTAACTATATCTGGTGTAATAATTCCATTTGTCTGTATGTCAGACCGCAAATAATTCTAAAATTAGTTTCGGTACTTTATATTATTTAATTAAATATAAAGCCAATTAAAATTGGTATGTGTTACGGATAACATATTCATATTTTTATAATTTATAAAATCACTTATTCATTTCCAGTTTTTAAAAGTGAATGTAAAAATTAACCAGTTAAATAACTCAGTTTTAAACGTGCCCCAGTTTAATTTCTCTTTAAATGAATAAACTTACTGCTAACTTGTGTAGTATTATTTTATATTCTGTTTACGTGGTAGAGCCATGCTGCATCTATATTGTGGTTGCAGCACGAATGGGTTGGCTCGACCGGGGAAGGTCCATGCTCTCACAGAATACCAGCGTAAAATAGTAGCTTAATGCTGCTGTGTTTCGTATGATGAGTGTAGAGAACCGTAGACCCTTTTTACTGGAAACGAGGCATTCCATTTTACTATGATGGAATGCCTCGTTTCCTCCACAACGCATCTACGTTTTGATTCTTATCGAGGATATATGTAGACGTATATGGGCTACAGTATCCACTTAGCATCAGGTGGACTATGTACTCGTTTGTCATCCTTATTACATAATAAAGGTACAAGACGTAATGCGATCTCCAATATAAATGCGTAATAATTATAAGAAATCTCCCTACAACTTGAGGTTCAAGGCAAATTATTAATGTCATTGGCGCCGTCGTGGATCGAACTCGGTTCGTTTTAAAGCAAGTGCCTACCCCCATAGCAAAAGCTTATTAAAATCGAAACGAAAACGATTAAGCTTCACATTTACAGTTTAATAATATTGCTAGACCCCATTTGCATGATTTAGAGGGAATTAATTAGTTAATTATTTCGTTAATTAACCCAAATTAGAGACTCAACTCTTAATTTATTTTCGTCATTACGTAAATATTAATGTGTGATACAACAGTAGAATGTAAACACTTAGTTTATAAGTTAACGTCTTCTGGTAATTACAGGAAGCAGCTTTTTATGCAATAAAGTAACCATTAGTGCTTGTACTATTACGCATTCTGTGCCAGTTTATTTATTCATTAAAGCTCATACGCATAATATAAGCCATATAGAACTTAGGCTTTATAATTATTATTAATTTTGCACGTTTGACGAATTAAAAAAAAATACAATAACATGTGAAGTGCGCCTACACGTATTGGGATAGCACGCCGGATATTTCCTTGCCATAAAACTCTCAGAAATGAGAGAAGGCCTGTGCCACGCTGTGGGCTGTATGTAGCCTGTAACTTTATATTTCTAACTTTAATTAGACATTAAATATTACCCCTTAAACAGGCTTAAATGACTAAGGGCTTTTTTTAATTTAAAGTCGGTAAAATTCAATTCTAAAGAAAAAAGCGACTGGTCGTGAAGCTACGTTCAGTTAACATTCACTTAGCTCTTCCAACATAGAATAAATTATAGCTTACAATCTAAATTATCACGATCTTAAAGCCTACTAACACTGTTTTCAATATACACTTTACGTGTTGCAAATCTATGGCTGATTGTTATCGTATTGTTTATTACACAATAAAATATATCATGGCGACTCTACAATATTTTATAACTCTATAATATTTTAAGTTCTTGTAAGGATCTTTATATTCTCTATGCCGCTTAGTATATATATATCGTATATCGTTTTTTTTTAAACGTCACCCCACTCTAGGATTTTCTCCTGTATCGTGGAAGCAATTTACAAACATAAATTACACAAGGACGAACATTTAGACCCGGAACAAGTATTTGCTAAGCCACTACGCCTTATGCTGGACGTGTCTCTTACCCGTAGAGAAAGGATTTGCGTTGGTTGCAGCACTAGACATCTCGTATCTCTGACGCTGTTTGCCGTCCTATCTCGGAAGTTTACTACTACGAGACGACGGGCGGTATTGATTATCTAATGCCGCATCCACACGAAACCTTACTAAATCCCTATTACTGTAAACGAGGCATACCATCTTAGTCCTTGCGGGTGTGAACGCATCTGTATTTTGATTCGTAAAGTGCAATGCAATCGTTAAATGCAAACAAAGCAATATTATACAATATTGTTTTGCTTGCATTTGTTTTTGTGAGTAGTTAGTAGTACTACGCTGCAGTTATATTATGGTTGTAGCACAATGGGTCGGCTCGATCGGGCAAGGACCACGCTTTTACAGAATATCAGCGTAAAATAACAGCTGTGTCCTATGATGAGTGTAGAGATCTGGAGACCCTTTTTACTGGACACGAGGCATGCCATCGTAGTCCTCGCGGATGAGAACGCATCCGCATTTCGTATTCGAGGCTGAATGTAGATGTCTATGGGCCACAGAAACCACTTACCATCAGGTGGACCTGATGGTAAGTGGATACTGTATAAAAATCTTTATAATATTAATCGTCATTATTAATCCTTAAACAAAACTATTTACATCAACTAACTAGAATGTAAATCTTCGACTTTCCACTTATATAATATATTTAAATACCTTTACACGTTGTGTGCATCAAAATTAAAAACAAAAATCTAGTCAGTTTTAACCGGTGTGAAATAAAACGATTAAGTAGAGTAATTTGAAAGTTATTTATTATAATATAAGATTTGTTTAAGACTCTTTATCAGTCTAAGAGTTCGTCTAGATCATGATAGCAAAGCATACTTTTATCGCCCTGCTTTGTGCCGGTCTAAGGGTTATAAAGAACCAGTACAATTACAGGTAGGGCATTACATCTAGATCCCATGCATATGTAACTTCTCCTTTCTTTGTTTGAAGTCAGCTGCAGGTGTTCAAGGACTAGGATGACTTTTAGCCTTAGTGCGGGTTCGTTTGTCACTTCATTTTTAGAGGTCTTAAAAATTAGCTTGCTTATATCCCGTAATAAAATAAAATAATAATATCATCCCTAGTCTGCAGAGGAGCACCACCCGCCCTCCCTCAATTGCGTGTACTATCCCCATCACCACTAATCCCAGCAACCAGCATAAACGTAATAGACCCCACACACAATCAGTCCAACTGATCAGTTCGAACTAAAGTTGTTGATATTTTTTTAAATAGTGGATTTTCGATATATCGATCATTATAAATATAAACGTCATACGTAAAAAACTAATCTACACCATCCTTAAGTAGGTAATTACAGATGTTTCTAAATCTGTAATTTTAACCGCAATGTAAACCGCAGTCTCACGTTCTTATTTACCTAGGAAGTATTTTGTATAATACGCTGTCCGAAGGGGCATTTGGTTTTAATATAGTTGTTATGATTAGAGTCATGAATAGCCCCATTACTGATACAAGTATCGAGCCACTGCCTTTTGCAACTGCCTACAGTAAAAACGTTCTTTCTAAGGCCGTGTCTTTAAGAGATACGGGGCCCATTGGAAATGTACAAGCAGTTTATCAACAGTTTAATGGTAGTTTATGTCTTTAGGTTAATCTAACCCTGTTTGTGATTATGTCCGTATCTACACACCCCGTATACACACCCTCAGAGATCAAGAAAAAAGTCACCATTACTTTTAAAATATATAAAATTTATACCTAATTAAAAGTTATCAGTTCACCACCAACAATTATTATGATAATATTTTCATCTTGATTTCATATTTAAACCAAAGATAATAGAAACTAAGCCAGAAATTAAAAAAAAACGTTAAAATTACATATATTTACAGTACCTATTATAAAATGGTGTCATAATATTCACCGTGTATCAAATAAAAAAAAATGTTTTTATAAAATAATGGTAACTTTACCCTGATCTTTTTACCTTTGTAATAAAATTATGTATTAATTGTTAATAAAACCAATAATTTTGTTAAATAATACAAACATACATAATATCATGGGGGTTGAATTTTGATTTTATTAAAAACGTTAAGCACTGTATGATATGTTCTGTATCGTTTACGGGCACAAATTGCATATAAAAAAATATCCAGACATGGAATCTAGATACTAATTAACTAAAATATTTATACCTCGTAAAGGAATCGAATCCGCGACCAGCAGCATCATAATCGAACCGGGCTACGAAACCGTCACTATATACCTAGTACGTTTATTACTATGAATTAATATGTATGATTACTATATAAGTTAACTGATTAAATAATACATTAATATTAAACTAACCGATCATTTTGTTTGTCCACAGGTCACAAGAAGCAACTTCTTCCGACGTACCAAGCCCACCACAGTTCCAGTCACCACGGACGCCAACACGGCCGCAACAGATAACATTGAAACCAGCACAAACAAATACAATAGCCGCGGGAATTCCACATTCAAGTCCCAAAAAGATGGTGCAGAAAAAGAAGTAGACGAGAAAACGCGGGAAGAGGAAAAAGATGCAGAAATACAAACTCGGCGGCCATATTCGAACAGAACGGCGGCGCGTAATGACCAAACTACGCCGCGCAATTTTACACGAAGAAGGCTTGGTGGGGCATACAGTGAGTCCGGTTATATTTGTAACGCAACTTGCTACGCTACTTTCAAAAACTGCATGCCTTTTTCGCTTTTAACACATTCATATACAATCTATATCAGCGTGAATGTTTAATTAATTATTGATAAAGCTGGGTGGGTCTGAGTTCGTAGATCTGTATAAGTCTCAAAGACCTAGACTTATGGAGCCACAGTTAGATGTTTAATATTTATAGCTGTGTAGTAGTTCACTTCTAAAATCTTAAGTTTTTTTTTTCAAATTTAAGAAAATTTTAACACTCATTAGTGGCGCAAATAGGTAAACATTTTTTTAAAGACTAAAGTTAAAAGATAAAAACAATTATTTAATTTAAGCATTGCATATGCTTGAACCTAGTACCAATTTTTCATGTTTAGACATTTATTGAACAATGCAGGACATCTTACAATTTTTATAAAAAGAAGGGTAGCAAACGAGCACACAGACCACTTTATAGAAAGTGGATGCTGTGATCCATAGACACCTACATCTCTCCTAATATTGTTACCAATCTATTAATTAAGAATTAAAATAGAGATGCGTTGTCATCGACGTAGTAATAATTACCAATATTTGCTTAAGAACTGCGACGAAATGCCTCGGTAAACAGCTTGTTTACGTTGCATAGAACAAAGTACACAGACAAGTATTACGTTGTTTCACAACATCGCAGACCTCTATAAAGGTCGACTACAACAGGCTTTATCAATGAAATACATCATATCTATCTATAACGTGTGCAAATACAGTTGGAGACTAGTTTTGTTTTACATCCGAAGCACTAACGCTTTCACTATTAAATATGAAATAGGGAACGTCTTGCGAATATTAACACAGCTCTAATTAATTATGTAGCCTTTTATGAGTACAAAATATTATAACAAAGAAACTTCAATTGACACCCTTTTAACTTAGGAACATTTTGTAATAAAAGTAAAGTAAAGATACAGCCTATATACATCCAACTGGTGGGCACAGGCCTCCTCTCACTTCTGAGAGGGATTTTGGGCAAGGAAATATCCGCCGCTGTGCCGCACTGAGTGTTGGCGGAGTTCCCAAGTCTTTTCTCAAATATGCGGGTTTCTTCACGATGTTTTTCATCATAGCCAAGCATATGACAAATCAGCACTTAAAATTATAATTAACAATTTCATTGATGATTGGCGGGGATTGAACCGGAATTGCTCTCGCGTACTGTGAAATTTACAGCGACCACTAAACCACTGAACTACCACGGGTCACATACCAGGCGGTCCCATAATGAACTGGCCTGATATAGTTCAACGCGACATGTCGCTACATGTTGTGTTGCATTAAATAGTACGTTTATCGTGCACTTAATATAAGAAACATGCATCGACATGAAATGCTTAGTCTTAGTTTAACAGGCATTTGAATAACGAGAGTCGCGTATTTTTTCAAAATGTCGAAAACTGAGTATCGAAGTGTCATAAAGTTTCTGTTTAAAGAAGGTTTATCCCCTGCCCAAATAAAAGAACGATTGGATGGCGTGTATAAGGAGTCTGCCTCCTCCTATAGCACAGTGAAAAATTGGGTGAAAGAGTTTCGCCTCGGGAGAGAAACCGTCGAAGACTTTGGCCACGACGGTCGACCTGTGGAAGTGCTCATTCCCGAAACGATTGCTCTTATCGAAGAGGAGGTTCTGAGTGACCGCCGTTTGATGATTAGAGAAATTGCAGCAAGGCTTGGGCTCTCTAAGAGTACCGTTCATCGCGCGATCCATGACCATCTTCACATGAAAAAAGTGAGTGCAAGATGGGTACCGAAACTTCTTTCAGCGGTACAGAGACAGGAAATAGTGCGCTGCGCTTCGGAGTTTTTGGATCTTTGTGGCGAAAATTCAAATAGTGTGATCGAGCGGCTAGTGACTGGTGATGAAACTATGATCTTGTATTATGATCCACAAAGCAAGCGCGAGTCAATGGAAAGGCGTTATAAGGGTGAAAAGCCCCTAGAAAGGCAAAGGTGCAACAATCGACTAAAAAACTGATGTGCACAATATTTTGGGATTTTCAAGGCATTTTGATGGTGGATTTTAAAGAACGTAATACAGTCGTGAACGGCGAATATTATGCTTCTTTAATATATAAATTACGAGACAAGATAAAGGAAAAACGAAGAGGCAAGCTGTCTAAAGGTGTCCTGTTGCTCCATGACAACGCCCCTGTTCATACCGCTGGTGTTTCGAAGGATGCAGTTCGTCAATGCGGGTTCACAGAAGTTCAACATCCACCTTACAGTCCAGACATGGCCCCGTCCGACTATTATTTATTTCCAAATTTAAAGCGGGACTTAAGAGGAAGACAATTTTCAAGCGATGAAGAGTTGCAGGCGGCCGTCTTCAGTCATTTTGAGGATAAAAAATGTGATTATTTTTATAAAGGTTTAGAGATGTAGATTCACAGATGTCAGAAGTGTGTTAGTATTCATGGTGATTATATTGAAAAATAAAATTGGTTTCGTTTCATTTCCTTCATTGGTTCATAGTTAGGCCAATTCATTATGGGACCGCCTACATCATAGTTGTATGCAAAATATCGTTTAATATGGTCATCATTACAGTTATTTAGATAGTACCGAGAGATGCTTTATCAGCTAAATCTAAAATTACTAGACTTTTGACGGTATACTATGGTTCAAGGAACACCTATTCTTCTAATTTTCGGTACACTCCACTACATAATATTATAAATGTTTCTCTATACTTGGAACCTAACTTCAAAACCCCTTATCTCCGTCGATTAAGCACAGTCAGTCCTTAAATTTGTTTAAAATATTTATTTCCCTCACTTTCATTTCTATTCACTGATCTATTGCTAAAATCTATTGTCTCTTTTGTGCATAATTTGCATTCACACATCGCTTTATTTATAATAGACCCCCCCGTTAATGTTTCGCCGCTACATTTGAACATATACATATTTCAACCTAATAAAACGTGTTAAAAAATTAACAAGTAATAAAACAGGTCCTTCGCACAACCATGGTTCCTTTTAAAATGTGGCCTTAGGATTCCGCGCTATATTTCGTCAAAAATTTCGTATGTCATTCAACTAATGCCTTAATAACAGCAGTTTATCCAATTCTCACGCGAATACATTCCTTGCCTACAAATAGCACGTATCGTTTTTGCAACATCCCGCGGTTCCGTTGGTCAATCCAATTTCACAGATATATGGATATGAACAGGCAACTATTTGGAACTGTTATAATTACGTGTAGGTTACCGTTTCATTTCCAAGCGTCGTTTTACGTAACTTTGTGAATGAGTCGTAATCGAATCTCCAGTACTGTACACGCGAAAAAATTGTTGTTGTTATCTATGTTGCTTGTTATGATATTCATTAATTACTTATTTGATTGTACCTCGCTACAATCTACAAGTACTTTGTCTATAGAATAATAGTGACTAACGAGCACACAGTCCACCTGATGGTAAGTGGATGCTGTGGCCCATAGTCATCTTCATTTAACCTCAATTAAGAATCAAAATGCAGATGCGTTGTCACCCCTGAGGAGTTTGATAGAATTCCTCGTTTCCAGTAAGAAGGGTCTCCGGTTCTCTACACTCACTATAGGATAAACACAGCAGCATTAAGCTGCTAGTTTACTCTGATATTCTGTCAGAGCGTGGTCCTTCCCCGGTCGAGCCGACTCATTCGTGCTACTACCATAATATAACTGCAGCGTGGCTCTACCACTAACTTACAAAAACAAATGCAAACAAAACAATATTGTATAATTATTGCGGAAATATGCTTGGAAAAGTCGTTCAGATGGTTTATGCCTTTGAGAATGTAAATACCAAACAATAGTATTGTATAACATTTAAATTATATGTTACGAAGCAACAATGTTGAAACCCTTCGTTATGGACCTTATTTGTGCTAACAGACTTAATGACACGTCTTTTACAGATGAATATCTGCAGAGCTATTTTCTTTTCATATTGTTGCGCTGAATAGTTGTCACCTTATAACAATTTTAGTTTTAGTAATGTAGAGTGCCTGATGGCAGGAAATGGACCGCTAACTCAAAAATTCGTGCGATCTAATCCGCCATTGGACTACTGTCTTGACTACTAACACATCCGTTTTGATCTTACCAGGAGTGGTTAAAAATAATAGTAATATAAATGAAAAATAATAGTTTATGTAGTAACGTTTTCAAGGCCGTGATAGGTCATGGGATAAAAGCTAGCTTCATTATCATAATATGATATTCTCAAAATATTCTATTCGCAAACTAGTCATTTTCGAAATATGTGATATTCTCAAAATATCACATTTTGGAGAATCAACACCACATAGTCTCAAATTTTATATTACGCTAGCAACTTCTGTATCCGCCGCCAATGAGATTGTTAATTGCAGTTTAAGTGCCGATTTATTACGTGCTCGATAATAAAGGACCACATCGTAAAGAAAGATTATTTGGGAAATTTAAAGCAAAATTAGGGATACATGAATTCTACAACGCGCATTCGGGCAGCGCGGCAGGACAGACTCTTTATTGCACATACCTCTCAGGAATGTGAAATAACCTGCCAACCAAATGGCAATGTATATAAGCTATTAATTTATTATTGTGGCCATGTAATAACGTAAAACAATAATAAAGACTTCATAGGCAAAAAAATATATCGTAGAAACGATAAATATATTTAAGTTTAAACTGACATTAGTTTTAACAGAATATCATCTAATACGGCCGAACATAAAATACTAAAATTTTCGTTAGAAATTAAATTATTAGACTTTAAAATTGTAAAAATTTAAACAAAACGCATTGATCATGGGCTGTATTGATCCTAGTGAGAACACTAGGTCTGGAATGTCCTAAAGTTCTTAACGTTGCTCTCACTCTTTCTCTCTCTCTTTACTATAAGACAATAGAAAGAGCCAGGTATATAGTCAATTAGTACCTAATTTAAGCAAGCGATAATCAAATGTTACATGTAAAGCCGTATATTATTACATTGCCATATTTTTATTATTTCTTAATAAGTCTGCACAATTTCATATTATTCAGAGGTCTTGAAGCAGCTAAAAATTGAATTATATAGAATTCCATTACATATATACATACGAACATACATACATACAGGTCAAGCAAATAAAAACGTGTTAAACAAGAAGTGGCTACGTTATCAAACAGTAATACGAATCTACAAAAACATCACACTAAATTATTCAAAACTTTTGCGGACCGATCAGCGTCATTATCTAATATTACATAAATGATGAAAGTCCGTCGCTCCGTCGCGGTCGACCGGTGGCTTTCACCGCATCTCTCCGCCCAGTCGCTGGCTCACCGCTTCTGCACGTATAATTAGGTTGGTATCTTCACCCGTAATGCCTAGAATGTACAGCAAACGCGACGAACTAAACAAAAGTATTTCAACCTTCTACTAATGTCACAATCAATCATAAACAGTTCTTATCACCGTTTACTAAAGCTTTTTTTCATCATCAACATCATTACAGCATATTATAGTCACTGCGTTTCCCATAGATTGCGTTATAGGAGGGATTTGACACAGTTACTTCGCTTAGGAGGCGATACGGCAATCACGGTTTTTTTCAATAAGGTACTACTGCCCATCTTCTGGTTTGTTCCCTTTTGTCGCCTTTTAAGATATCCATGGCATGATATGGAGTAGGAGATTCTCTAACGCCGCTGTTTTTTTGTTTCTTTTGTACACGATGTAACTTTACGTTTATGTACAGAAGAAAATAGATTTTTTTCTGCCTAAGAGTCCGTCCGAGTAGATAACACCATTTAGGAGTTTCTGTCTTCAAAATATCATTGCTTACACGGCTCTGTTGCAGGCTGTGTGGTGTTCCAATTCTTATTCTTCAGAGGTGACATCGCATATGTAGTCTTCTTTGTTTAAAGATGGTTGATGGTTGATTAGGCAGACTGTAAGTTCGTTTGCCACATCAGTTTTATTAAAAAAAGTCTCAAAAGTATCGTAACTTTTTTTATTGTTTCAAGCCAGCGCTTAGCTACAAGCCCACCTCATCAGGGTTACCATCGGTAAGAGGTGATGTAGCCTAAGATGGTGAATTGCACTGATTTAATAAAACCTACTCACTCTTGTCTTGAAGACACCCACACTGTAATCGGATGGAAAGACAGATGCTGGCAACTTATTCCACTCAAAGGCTGTACGCATGATGAACGACGTAGCAAACCGTTTGGTTTGAATGCGTGGTAAGTCACCAACTAAAGGGTGGAGACTGGCCGAATGTCTGGTTGTCCGGTGCTGGAAGAGATAGGGAGGATTTAAATTATACAATTCCAGCGCACACTCTTCGAAATGCATCTTTGACATTACCGCCCGCTACCAGACTGAGTGATTAATAGTGAGTATGTGTTTGCTACAATAACCAAACAATCATCATCCCAGCTTTAAAAAGTGGGCAGCACAGTGATAAAACTCTTTTATAAAAGCACATTGCGAAACAAAACGATGCTAATTAACGAAACGCCAAACGATAACATTGTTTGCACTGCAATTAGCGAGATCCCCCAAAACGTTCCGACCATGAAAATTATCGTATATTTAAATAGGCTAAACGTTGTTGCGGTTATATATTTTGTATGTTATATTTTATTGGTAAAGCTGCAGCTATATTACGGTTGCAGCACGCATGCGTAGGTTTGAAGAAGAAGTTCAGAATACCAGCATACATTTTTCGTATAGTGAGTATAGACAATCGGGGACCCGTTTTATTGTTTGATGAGGCATTCTATATAAGTCCTAAGGGGTAATAACGTTTCTACATTTTGATTCTTCATCGAGAATAGATGTGTCTATTGGCCGCTACTTCCATTTGCCATCACTTAGACTGTGTCTTCGTGTAACCCTTATTCTATAAAAAAAAACATAGATATCGTTAACATTCCAGCGATATTGTAAGCTACAGCTATAGAGTTATAGCCTATATATCTCCCACGGCTGGTTATAGGCTTTCTATAATTTTTGGACGAATAGTGAAACAGTTTTTCCGCTATACTACTCCAGTGTGTGTAGTAACAACGTGTTTGTTGTAACTTTACACGCCCAGGAATTATTCTATACTCATACATAGATTTCTCATACAGATTTCCTAACGATATTTTCCTTCAACGCTGAGTACGTGGTAAGTCAGTACTCAAAACTTCAATTTCGAACATTGTAGCATCATTTATGTAACTACGATGTCTTCTGCTTGTGCTTCTTTGCACAGTAGGACTCGGGCCTCGGGGTATCCCCTATTACCCGGGTTCTTTTCACGGTTTATTACTATGAAATTGTCGCGGTTTCGCGCACTAGGAAACGATCTGCTTAGGGGTCGGTGACCTCGAAGCCTTACGGAGGCAAATCTCGACGTAAGGCCAAGTATGTCGTACCGACAGGAGTATGCACCCATTGTTTAGTGACACACTGGACCCTAGGAACTCACTTCCTAGTTTTAGGTTATATGCAGCTGTGAGGTTGCGTTGCGTATTACTTAACGCTTGGGACAGATCTACCTAGGAGGAATCGGGACGACGACGGGACTGAGATGAACCTCAACGTAAAGCCGAGTATGTCGCTCCGACACGATGTGTGCACCAACTGCTAAGTGACGCACCGTACGCCCGGGAGATCGACGTTCTATTCCAAAAAACTAATATATAGCTTCTTACACTTGATCAGCCCATACACAATGCATGATAGAATAGAGTAAGGAATAGAGATATTCCTTATGTCAATACGATTTGTTATTACCGTCAAATTTGACAGACGAATGGACTACTTATCGCCGTAAATCTGTTTTTTTTAAATAACGATCTTTGTTAATTGTTTTTATACAATTAATTAAATTGATAAAATCAGGCGTTATTTTGCAGCAATTCGTTATTAGCCGATTTTAAAAACGCGGTAAAAAAAAATATATATATATAATGCGATATCTAAGTAAATTGTGAACTCACATAATATCTGCTTTTTTAAATAAATAAACTCAGTCTCAAGGGTGACACAAATTTAAATTTGAAGAAAAAATTCACCACAAAGGGTGGAAAAATGGATGAAACTGTCTAGATGATATTCTAGTCAAGCTTGATGTGTAATAGAGATATATCTATATAAAACACAAAAAAAGTTTTTACATATGTCCGTTATAGACTTTCAAATCATCCAGCCGATTTTGATGAAATTTTTGTGTGTGTTTGAATGGGACTCTAGATGGTTTATGTTTACGTTTGCACCCTGTAGGTGGCGCTGTTGTCGATATCCAGAAATCACCCGTGCGAAGCTGGGGCGGGTCGCTATTTTACTTATAATTATTATTATATACTCAGACCATTATTATACATTGAAAAATTATAACTTAAAAGAAAAAAACTCAAATTTACAATCTCATTAGTATCAGTGGAGATCGAGCCAGGGTTGCTAGCAAAATTTTGACATTGGCCTCTCCCATTATAATTTTTTTATTTGCATTAACCCTTCCACACCGCTTGCAATCACCGTATATTTCATAATATGTATTTAGACACAAAGTGATACGGGTGATAAGTATATTTTATATTAAAGAATAAGGATGACAAACGATCACACAGTCCACCTTGTCGTAAGTGGCTTGTGTGCCCATAGTCATCTACATCTATTCTTAGTTAAGAAACAAAATTCAGATGCGTAATCACCCCTGAGGACTAACACGCAATGCCTCGTTTTAAAAAAAAAGTGTCTCCGGTTCTCTACACTCGTTATACGAAACACAGCAGAGTAAAACTTTACGTTGGTATTCTGTGAGAGCGTAGTCTTTCCCGATTGAACTGACCCGTTCGTGCTACAACCATAATATAGCTGTAGCGTGACAATACCACGTATAAGGAGTTTTATGTAAGAAATTGTCGGCCAATTTAATAAATGGCGGCGTAGCACGAAATGCCCAAGATGATCACGATCTGTCATATACTACGATCATACTACCACACACTACACATTTCTTTCGGTATTTCATGAAATGAGTGAGCGTTGGTCAAACAAAACCTTTTTTATAATTACCACAGAAATCTAACTAATAAGGCACTCATTATTTAGATTTCTGTGATAATGACGAAACATACAATTTTCCGATGGTAGTTCGCCCCGGCTTCGCAGGGGTGATTTCTGGATCTCGAACAGCGCCACCTACTGGTTTTAATTATGAATCTAAACCATCCAGGAATCAACTCTAACACATAAAAAATCATGAAAATCATCAGCCATCTTCGAGTTATTGCGAGAGTAACGGGCAAAATTAATTTTTATAATATGTAGATGTTTGTAAATACTTGAGATTAAGTTATTCAATTCATAATACATATTTTGGCAATATGGAAATACATCATAACATTCATTTAAAGTTAAAGAACAATAAATCTTTATGTTAATGCTGCCGTGGAAAATGACCTATTTGCTCATTCATATTACGCCCTATAATTGCGTGCGACACGCGCTTTTGTTGCGACAGGCAAATTTTTCTTGCAAATGTTCCGTTGTGAAACTTACTAGTTAAATTTTTAATTATCGCACAAAATTAATGAAGGTGGTTGATTCTAAGCACATTTTTGATAAATTGTGTTGACTGTATGATTACGAGAAATTTTAGTTGTGTTTGATTGCGTGATAACGATTCCTATGAAAATGTTTTTACACTTAATTTAGTCTAATTCGCGCACTTAGCTACTGAACTACCACGGCTAGATTATACAAGTACATAGGGGTATTCCATTTTAATTAATTTCCCGTCGATTCCTTGTGTTAGGAAAGTTCTCATTACACCGACAAAAAACTGTCGCGAATATCTTTAAAAGGCACAAACATCAACACTCGCACTATGCGGCGCTTTTTATGACTATCGCAACTTTCTTCTAACGTTTCCACTAGGAGCGAAGCGACTCTAGGTTTTTCACTGCGTAGTTCAAATGGAATAGAAACTTCAAGTAACTATGTCTTACTAGTGTTGCTAATCTCGTTGTAACTAATGTCTTCCGAATTGAATTTCGGTCACGGCATCCAGTCGCAACGGAGATCAGTCATCTTCGCAGAAAAGGATTATAATGCACGGATGTGTGCCCAAGCTTACTATTCCTTCTGCCGCGTATTCCAGTAGGAGCGTCAATCCTATATGTACGTAAAGAGATCAGGCGCAGGATCTTTACGTGCTTTCTTAGACTGCAAATTTCCTAACATCGGGCTGCTACTGAGAATTTCTTGACGTAGAAACCTAACAACTGATTTTAGCCCGAGATAGCGGTTGCACTTACAAATACTAGACTCAGTCAAATGGTTTAAACCATAGAAAACTATAATACATATATAATAGAACGGGGGGAGTGGACGGAGCTCGTGTAGTCACTAACATGTCACTAACATGCCAATTCACACCTATATATGTCAACACAATCAAGCGTTTCCAATTTTCGTGTCAAGCGTCGCTGCATGTAATTTTATTTAAAAAATGGCAACATTTGCAATAATTACGTGTCGAAAGAACAGCAGGAAATGGAATTTAAATAAAGGAGACATACCCTACAACCAGTAAGTCGAAACTATTTATATTTTGTGTATATAAGAAACAAAAATAAAGAAATATTTGTGTCAAATCAGTCTGTCAACACAGCGAATCGGGTTTGTAGTAGTGATAAATGATAATACGACGTAATTGCTTGTATGTGTGCTCCCGGCGACGCTGATCCTCGTACAGAATAAGGATGACAGACATTCTATTGTGTATTATAGTATTAACATAAACACTCACGCCTGTCACCCAGAGGGGTAGGCAGAGACTACAGACTTCCATTTGGCACGATCCTGACACACCTCTCTCGCCTCCTTCACATCCATACACCTCCGCATACATGCTCGTCGGTTAAGGGTACTCCTAATTTGGCCCGTTTTCAATAAATCGCCAATTTGTTCGATAAATTTTCGCCTAGGACGTCCCTTTCCGACTCTGCCATTCACTTCTGCAACATAAATTTTCTTTGTCACTCTTTCCTCATTCATTCTTTCCACATGACCAAACCACCGAAGCATTCCTTTCTTAATCCTGGTCACAACATCATCTTGCAAACCACACTCTTCTCTTATTACACAATTTCTTACCCTGTCATTAAGATTCAGCCCTAACATACTCCTTAACGACCGCATTTCTACTGCGTTCATTCTACTCTCGTGCTTCTTCTGCCACACCCAACTTTCACTACCATACGTTAAAGTAGGGACCAACACAGCATTGTGAATTGCCATACGTGCCTTTTTCGACACATTTTGACTCTTCACAATAGAGTGCAGGGCCCCATTTACTCTATTTCCCGCATTCACTCGTCGTTCTATATCCTTATCATATCTCCCATCCCTGCTAAATACGCAGCCCAAATATACAAACTATGTATGTATATTATAGTATTCTATGGTTTAAACGATACTTAAATAAATAAATGAGCTACATCTTCAAGCGATTTCTAACAATGAAGGCAACTGATCCGTTGCTATCCCCGAGCACTAAATGAAAAAATAATATAGTGATATTGTATACCGCTTCTCTTTCGCTCTTCCTTCAATGCGGAACACAACTGTGAATAAACTGAAGCTGGGTGGCAGTAAGTAAGAACATTATGCTATCCTGTACAGACTCTGAATGAAGAGAAGCCACCACTGGCCACCACCAAGTAATACCATTAAGGAAAAAGCAATACCACGAAGAAAACCAAGATTTAATGAATCCTTTAAAAACTTATGCTAGTTAATTAACATAAATACATTGCAACTGCGACAATCCCTTGTAATAATTTATCGAACATGAAGAATTACTGACATAGATTTTATGTAAATAGGTATTGAATCAGTCGTCCAGTGTTTCCTAGTTTACCTATCAAAAGCCGACCGCCAACCTTGACAATCATTTTCAATAAGTCGTCTGTTCTTTGCATTAAATATGACTGTCTGTTGTACTCATTTTTGTATCAAATATAATATAATTTTGTATTATTTATTAGATAAAACGCTTAAATACAAATATAACAGGCGTGATACCGTTAATGTTACAGCCTTTTAAAGTCTACTGCTGAACATAGGACCTCCCCAATAGATCGACTCATAGGGGGATATTTGCCATAGATTAATAACGTTAAGAAGATATCTGGAAAACGAAACGTAATTTTGGGGGCTTGGCTTATCCCTTTGTCGGTGAAGCTCACGGACGACTGAGTGAGTGTCAAAATGAAAGTGATGCAATGACTTCATAATACGCAAATTATGAGTTAGCTATACCGAGAACGCGCTCGGAAAAAAACTAAGTAAGCGCCAAACAACATTTTTATTTTTTTGACAAAACTTTGTTATGGATTTAAAGAGGTTAATGAGAAATTAGATATGAATATTTACTATGCCTTAAAAATAATTCCATGCACTTATTCGTAAAAATATTGTGGCATCATGGAGAAATGTAACTAGTTAGAGTTCTTACTATGCAATTCATTTCTATCGAGAAAATTACATGGTATCGTGTTTTTCTTTTGTGAAATCCAAGGACATATAGTCAAAAATCATATCCCAAAAATTTGGTTCGTAATCTATAAAACTTAAAAAAATATGTGAAATAGAAAACTCACCAAATTTTCGAGGTATCACATTACCGGTTAATCTATTTTTTTTTTCAATATTATAAGCCAGTACTTAACTACTGTCAACATTGATTAACAAAAAACGAATACCGCGTTAATATAGTACTTACACTAATGAGTAAAATGAATCATTTCGCATTTGAAGATGAACATCACTAAAGAAAAGATACTCACGATTAATTCATTTGGGTTAACGTTTTGTAACTTATGGCTTTTATGAAATTAGGCCACTTACGTTCGCTGGTAGCGGTGGCGTAACCTTGGCAACACACGTTGGTCCCAACGTTGGCCCCAACACCACTCACCCAACGTGAAGATAGTATTAGCCTAAAGGTTGGCGCGAGTGTTGGCAGTTGGCCGGCGTCGGTTTTATCAAAGGAAATATCAGTTTTGTCCACAAGTTGGCTACCTCTTCAGTTATGTCGCACAGACCCAAGTTAAGTGCGTATGTTAAGGTTTCGTCCTTCAATTATAGTTGATCTTTTCTCGAAATTATTAAAATGTAATGTACATGTAACATAATATACATGTTATTAAAAATTCATGATTGGTAAGTTTTTAATATGAATACTTTACAAACATATATTTAAATTAGGTTAGGTTCCCCGGTTAAAACTAACTTCGTGTCCTAGAGGAAAATAGCTACTTACGATTTGACAGCGCTTACCGCTTACGATCACCATTTTGCTTACAAGCGCTTGCTAGCGCTTTTTTCTGCCAAACGCACCCATTGACTCTGAATAGACTCAAATGGTGTACTGGCTAACGTGTGGTTGCCTAGCAAATTAACCAGCCAACACTGATACCAGAGTTGAGATCAACGTCCGGAGTCGGAATAAGCGAATCCACCACCCATGTTATCATCTCGTGGGTGTCGCCATAGAAAATAGAAATTTAATAGTAGAAAGGCAGCAGCATCTTCTGCGATAACTAATAATTACCGACTTTAATAATCTAACGTGATCGTGTATTTTGAGACACAGCTCTCCAGTTGCCCGATTACTATCTTTCTTCTTTCGAATAATTTGCTTATGCCGCCAACATACGTCGCACAAATGTTATTTTAACACGTCAATTTTATTGTTATTCATACTTTAAATATATTATTTTTCACAGCAACATCCAGATCGATCTCATCCACAACAGCAGCGCCAATATCTCGACGTCCGTTCCGTGTAGCAAGTCGCCGTCGACCAGTTTCCACCACTAAAACCACCTCCACAACTACAACCTCCACGACTACCACCACTCAATCTACAACCAATGTTCTAGACAGTGAAGAATTTTTACAACACATTGAAGATACAGGTAAGGACAAAAAAACAATCGTTTATTACATAAGTATTTATTATTTCGTTGATCTTGTGGTCGTAAGTGTGACTGCTTAAGAGCCGATCCTCATTATAATACCCTTCACAGTTCGTTCTCGGTCCGGTCTCGGTCTGATACAATATTATCAAGTAGAAAATATTTGTGTGCATTCATACCATAGAATACTATAATACATACATAATAGAAAGGGGGAGTGGGCGGAGCCCGTGTAACCACTAAAATGTCACTAACACCTCAATTCACACGTATAAACGTCAACATGAGATGTATTTTGACGTTACAATCGTTTCCAAATTTCCCATGCAAATTATTTAGAAAATGCCAAATTGCACGCTATTTACAAATAAATATATATTAAAATCTGTCTGTCAACACAGCGAATCGGGTTTGTAGTAGTGATAATACGACGTTATTGCTTGTATGTGTGCTCCCGGCGACGCCTATCGTCGTATAAAATAAGGTTTACAGCCATTCCATTGTGTATTATAATATTCTATGATTCATACTATCCGGTGAAAGTCAAGTTTCGGTCGAATCCCATTCCATCATAATAAATCAGACAGAGATCGGACCGAGAACGAACTGTGAACGGCAAATGAGGAGCGACCCTAAAAGGTAAGTCAAACTTATAGAACCTTTTCGTACCACAAAATTTAACCCAACTTTTACTGACTACGAGGATCGATGTATAATAGCAGACGTCTGTTTTCTAACAAAAATCGTATAAAGTATTTTTATTTGGATTGTCCGGAGCTTCTCACTAAAATCTCAATAAGAGTAAATAAAAAGCAAAAAATGTGTTACTTCATGTTCCAACTTATACTAAATAGACAAATAACATTTATACTAAGAGCTTTGTGATTGTTTACTAAGTATTCTGAAAACTAACGATTTAGACTTATTCTGTCAGTACTAAGAGCATTAAATCTACCCTCACAATAGATTTTGTAAGTCGTATCTATGGAAGCCATATGATCAGTTACAAATGTAACTGTAAACTCCCCCGAATTTAATTATAGTATAATATATATATATATATATATTCAAAATAATTTCAGAATCTATTGAAAATCAATCTAAATCCTCGGGTTCTAATACGAAGAACAGGAAGATCCAAAGGCGTCCGCTGATTTCTTTGAAGGTTGAGCAAGATCAAAATCCTGCCGCTACGAGTGAAGAGGAGAAAAAAAGACAGAGTAAAAAATATAGCTCCAGCTTCAAGCAAAATCAGTTAGATGAAGTGCTAAGACTCAAGGCTCAGGATGCGTACGATGTCGACATAGACCCGACAACCGAAGGGAAATTCACAGTTGAAGGTAAGAATTTCTTTCAAAGCACTAATATTCGTTTTATTACACTTTGAAAAATCTTAACTTCATACACATTTGTTAATTTTTTACAGGGTACTTTCAGAAAATTTGAAGTCAATCGCCCCGTAAAATAAAAAGTTCCATACAGAATTTAGAAATCTTTTCTTAGTGCATGCCTACTCATAAAAGGCAGCTACTATCCAAATTTCAAATTTCTACATCAGGCGGTTTGGTCTGTGCGTTAATAAACGTCAGTCACTAGTACATCCTCTTTTATATATAGAAGAAATATTATTTTGTATTTTTTTATTTATTTAATTCATTAATCCCCATCCGATCCGTTCACTACTTCTTCTATTGTCTTATATGTATTAAACATGTGCTATTTCTACTATGTTGTTAGACGATGATATTTATTCTAAAATTACTTGTGATGACGGAGTTAGATCAAACCATTTCTTTAATTACGGCGACTATGAGTAATGCTAACTATCTGATAACTTAATATATATGGCGGATTACCATTTTATTTATGTTAAGATAAAGACATCTGTTTGTCTCCTGCTCACAATAGGAGAGGGATGGGCCCTAGCAATAAGCTGTTATGAACCAATACAGAGCAAGAAGCTTTATAATGGAACTTTGAAAGTGATTTTTCATTGTATAAAACCCATGTTCTATATTTTGCTTACAGGCTACAGTGCTGAGACGGCCGTAGCACTTGCAGCACACCAACTCCTAGAAGCACCCGTACCAATCGTACATGACTACGAATACGAAGAAAAATCTTCCAGAAGTACACTAAGAAACACCAAGAAATTAAATTACACTACTGATTACAATAAAGAGGTCAAAAAGACTCCATCATACCCTATATCATACTCTACTACACCTAATTATGACGTTGCAACTCAGAATAACAACATTCAAACATCTACAGATCCTGTTGTTTCCAGTGACCTTCTAGAATCATTACTTCCATCAACAGGAGCTTTTAAAGCCTCTCAACCAGCAGGATTCACCGCTCCCACTATAACTAACCCAGGCTTGTCAGGAGTTTCACGTATTTTCGGTCCTTCAACGGTCAGATACTTAAGCACAACCGATCAAAATACAGCTACACATAACATCAATCCATTAGACGACAGATATACTGAGAACAGTGAAAAATACTTAAAAACACCGCCATCTACAATTCAATACGTTAGTACAATAAATAAATACACGGGAGATTCATATGACTCAACTCCTACAGACAGATATGTTGATATAAGTGAGACTTCACAGACTCTAACCCGAACAGATATCACAGGCAATAGAAGACCTACTACTGGAAGAAACTTCCCCGATATCGAAACACCCCAGACCTTCCCACCTCCAACGCCTTCAACAAATAGATATTTTGATACTAATAATGGATTTACTGGAATACCACAAGGGCCAAGTGTAATAAATGAACCTACAAGTTCTACTGACAAATATACAGATGGATTCCAAACAGCAGGACCATCTACATTAGATTATTTAGATTCAACTAGATACACAGGAACATCTCAACGGCTTAATCCTACAAATCGATTTACCGTTACAAGTGAAAAGTTTACAGATGTTTCACGGAGTCCAAGCCCATCTACAGCTACATACTTCGAAGATGGTAAGTACACAAGCATATCGCAGGATGAAACTCCGGTAAACAGTTTTATTGGTACAAGCGACATAGAACTGTCACTTAATACAGGAATATCAACAAACAAATATACCGATACAAATGAGAGATATACAACAGTACAAAATCTGAGCCCTACTTATACTTATACAGAAACAAGCGACAAATATAAGTCAATTTCACGAAGAAGAAAACCATCAACTACTTCTATAGAAAACGAAAACATTACTACCGAGACTCAACAAAGATAAATCCAAATATTCACAAAATGAAAGATACAGAAGCAAAGAAGACCACCTACAAATTAATAAATTAAACAATACAACGGAAGCCATATCGAGTTCAACCGGAAGATCAGTAGGTTCACGCAAGAGAAGGCCATCTACAAATAGCTATACAGCGCAACCCACAACGGATTCATCATCAACATTTGGATATACTGTCACAAGTGCATATACGAACGCACCTCGTAGGACTAGACCATTGATGTCAAAATACACGGATGTGATTACGGAGACCCCAGTAATTTTACAAAATTCCGGTCCAACTATTGGACTTCCTGATATAAGTGAAAAGTTTACGGAGACACCGTCAACAGTAAGACCCTCAACAGATATATACTCGGAAGCATTTGAAAAAACTACTGAAACGCCTTTTGTTTCCACTGACACTGTAATAGCTAGTAAGAAGTACTCCGAAGTATCACGAAGCCCATCTACTAGTACGTATGTAGAATCTGTGAAAAAACATGAGGAGTTGAATGAGGGTGATGTTTCAACAGATCGTTATTTTACTTCAAACGGTCAGTACACAGGCATTGTTCAAGATCACCAGAGTTCTACGGCCAAATACTTTACTACTGAAGAAAGATCTCAAAGTGTAAGCCCCTCGTCTACCAAATACCCAAGTACCACTGACAAATATGTTTCAGGGCCCATAGATGACTTTAGCTACTCGACTGCTGGCTATAGTCAGAGTCAGGAACCTTCGCATTTCACTAGGGAATATCTCTTGGCGTCTCCAGTTACTAAAACATACGACGGTAGGTGTTACTTTCTTTTATCTTTCCAAAAAAATTAATTTCTATTTCACTTTCGTATCAAATAAAAACATGATAAAAATTGCAGATGAATATCAATACCTATCACCGGTGAATTCCAATCAACCATCATCCACGACTAGAAAACTGGCCAGAAAGAAGACGATATTCCGAAGAATTTCCACAACTGCCTCACCAAGTTCAACCACGACAACAACAACGCCAGAGCCTCGCAGGGTTGCCTCGAGAAAACCATTTGAGAAAATTCGAAAAGTCCAGAAAGTGGAAGATCTTAAAAAGCAAACAGTTCAGGAGGAACAACAATTAGTGTCAGAAGAACAGCCAGTGAAAGAAATTCAAACAGCACAAAGGGTTCGGACAGTGCAGAGAGTACAGCCTGTAAGGAAAGTCGAAACGTCTGAACCTAATACAGTGAGCAGGCCTATAGGTAGCTATGATTATTACGACGATAGCGAAGAGAAAATAATACAGAAGTACGAAGAGGAGACAAAAGTGATCCTTCATGGAAAGGGTAAGTGTAACAGTTTACTCGGTGGTAGGACGCTTTTCCTGTCTAGGAATCCATCTGTAGCAGTACCTGCACTACTGCAGTGGGCAGTAAGATTGTTTTCACTTGAGCTTTACACAAAAAATATACAGAAACTGCAGGCAATGGACTTTTGTACCGAACTTTTAACAAAGAAGCCCACAGCCGCGTTGTTACTTACCTTATGTACCTTCCCAGAGGAAGGTATTTGGATAAAAAATGTATAAGCTCATATAATGTATTATTAATGGCTCTATTTATTATCTTTAAGCCAAAACGTTCCACTTTTATTTTTTGTGGTAGAACCACGCTGCAGTGGATCAATACTGTAGCTCGAATGGGTCGGCTCAGATAAAGCCACGCGCTCGTTTTGAGTGAGCATGATCTTTACCAGCATAAAATAGCAGCACAATGCTAGCAGCATACATATTTGCATGGTAAGTGACGGGTTTTATTACTTTTATATAAACTATCTCTTAGCTGAGAATTTAGAAGATATCATATAACAATTATTTTATACTTTTTCGTTTTTGAGATCGACTTTTCCATCATTCCATCAATTACAGCCCATAAAAGACTACCGCTGAACAAAGCGGCCCCATAGATTGCCTCGTATAGGATATACGGGATACTACCATAGTTGCATAGGCATGCCGCAGTTTTTTTTATTATTTTATAATTTACATTTAGTATGATACACATATATAATGTCTGGAAGAGATCGCTCTTAGCGATATGACCGTCATTGTACCACATTTCTTTCTCTCTTTTTTTTTGTTAATATTTTTTGGCGTGCAATAAAGTGTGTATCTATCATCCACATAAGTACTGCTTTACCATGTGCTCGACGGTGATGGAAAATATCTTGAGGAAACCTGCACCCTGGTTTGTCTTGGGTAGGATTTATTAATGTGGCATTTTGAATAAAACTATTATTTACGGATTTTATCGCGTTTAATTACTTTAATTTATTTTTATTATTATCCCGAATAATAATAACAAAAATAACGTCGTTTCAACCAATTGAAAAGAAACCAGCGGGCTTCGGTCCTCTTAATCCGGCCCCGAAGGTCCAATTGAAAAGAAACCAGCGAGGGGATTAAGAAACAGAAGGGAGGAATCGAGGCTTCTCTCGATCCGGCCTCCTATAACGTCTACGTTGGGTTCGGGAACAACGTATGTGATCTCCGCTGGCGGAGTAACACACAAGGGCGATAACCTCTTCCTTTTCAGCAAATAGGTTCAGACGGGGATTACGGGTCTTCCGAAGTCGTCCCGGTCCCAACGCCTTAATTCTTCGATGTGGATTGTATAAATTTGAGGGATGAATTTCTTGGGAATAAAACAGCAATTATCTTCAAACCGTTCCGTGAGAGAGTAATTACTTTTCCATATCACTTCCCTACACTTTTTCTTTCTTCTTATTGACTGCTGGTCTGACTCCCGAACTTCCCGAACTTCCCCGAACTTTTTTCCCGAAGTTTCTCCGAACTTCCCCCCTTCCAGAACTTTCCCGGAGGATTCCCGGGATATAAAACGTCGGGATAATAAAACGGTCACGGGAGGTTTTATTCAATGTGTAGTGTTCGCGTAAATTTAAGAAATCATAAGGTGGCTTTGTATGTTTTTTTAAAGTCTAAAAAAATCTCCAAATTTTATGTGTAAAGTATAGGCAACAACGTGTAAAAAATAGTCACTCTTGACGCTGCTCTCCATCTGTTCGTCAAAATAATCATCTATCATCGTCATTGCTATCGGCTATAGATTAGCCGCACAGATGGACATACAGACAGACAAAAAATTTTAAAATGGTAGTTATTTTTACAGAACAAACACTTCAATTTTATTTTTACATATAGATATAGTTATATTTGATGACGTGTGGTACACTAACATGCAATAAGCAGCGCGGTTGGCACTTCTTTGTTCTAAAACAAAAAACATTCTTAGAAATGATAGTAGAACTGTGCCCAGAATATGGACGTATATAGACTGTATTTTTATGATACATATGTACGAAAAAGTGATGGATAGCATTTTCTTTGAATTTCACGAACGTACAACGTGACAGAAGTCACAATACCACCCACACCATCTTCATGCTTGGTGGTCCACCACTGTATATTTTACTAGGAGTTTTCTTCCTCGCACAACCTTTTTGTGGAATTGTTTACCACCGACGATTTTTTTGGACCGATACGACTTAGGGACCTTCAAGAAAAGAGCTTACTCCTTTCTAAAGCAACCAGTAACGCACCTGGAATTCACCTGGTGTTGTAGTTGTTCATGGGCCGCGATAGTCACTTAACATCAGGCGAGCCGCATGCTCGTTTGCCGCCTGTACTGTGTTATAAATAAAAACTTTTTTCATTAGTCACTTCTTACTACACCCACGAAACGAAATGGCGAGAGGGATTCTCTTGCCCCGCCATAACATGAGAATCATAATCTTAAGATGTCCGATTGTTAATTTACTTACTACTCGAATTTACAGGTAACCTAGAAAGTTTTAACATCGGCAACTTCACTCATCCATCATCATGCAAGAAGTTCATATCATGCTTCCTTATCATTTCACAGGTAACATAGAATGCTTAGACATCGGCAACTTTCCTCATCCATCATCATGCAAGAAGTTCATATCATGTGCTCGCATGGAGAGTGGCGCTTTGCTGGGCTGGGAATACGTCTGTCCTAAAGGCCTGTCGTTTGATCCAGTCGGCAGCATATGCAACTGGTCCGCGGGACTCGGATGTAACGAGAAAGACTCATAAATAATTTGTTTTGGCTAATACCAGAGTTGTCTTTGTCAAATTAATAAACATGCTATAGACAGCTCTTACTCCGTTAAAACTTCCATTTTGAAATTACAAGAACGAACAAAGAATGTATTAAATATCATATAAATTTGGGAAAAATTGTTGTGGAAAAGAAAGCAAGTAACGGATTTTTTTTTGATGCAGACACGATATGTTAATTACTTTATAAGTTACTCTGCGTTCCTCTTTTAATTAAATACTCTCGATAATTTTTTCAATTTATAAAAAATATCACTGTAGTTGTGATAAAAATCTCGGTAAATTAGATGTGATATTTAATAATTATTGACTGATTAAAATTTTTATAGAAAAAAAAATGGTGCCGTAGCCATATTTGACTGATATATTGGCTTTGAACAATACATCAGTGACACCTCAATCTATGTTAATTATGGTTCTTATGTAACTACAATATGACCCGTTTACTAAAGGTGGATAATGTAGTTTTTGTAAGATGATCCAACACGATTGCCGGCCAATTGTGCATTTGACTTGGGTGACCACTCAAAATTTAAACGAATTGTGATGTAAAATTAAAATGATATTACTGTTTAATTTTAAATGGCCACCCATCTGAAAGGATTTGTACTTTTATAGTTTTCCGTCTAGCCTAACCACAAATATAAAAACCAAACTTTATCAAAGTTATATATCATAATACATAAACCAATACTCATAATTCTCACTCCTTATCAAATTCCTATCATCTAAGATCAAGAGAAATTTAATGTCATTCTATTTATCAGATCATTTGGGTATTTTTAATGTCATATATGTTTGATATTCTTATAAACATGGAAAGTTCAACCATAATCACAAAAGTAATTGGACTGGCTGACCTACATTGTCACGAAGACAAATATAACAGTAATATCAACATATTTGACCTAAGCTACCCACAATATGGAAAAGGTTTTTATGTTCCTGGTAGGGCTATATAGTTATTATGTATTTTATTATTAAATTATAATTAAACTCTTTTTACTAACACACATTTCAATGTACATTTTTTTACTCACATAGTTATACTTACTAGTGGATAGTTACACCTGAAAATAGGCATGTAACATAAAAACAAACCATTTTCATAATGTGCCTTAATTATTTTTAATTTTTTATGATTATAAGTTTAATGTGATTATAAATAAAATAAAAACAATACTCAATCCCGTCTTTATGTAAACTACGCCTCTTCCTTTTAAGAAGTACAGATGAAGCTGTGAATAGTTATTAGAACAAATACAGCTATGGTCAAATATACTAGGAAGAGTTATTCATCGGTTAAGCCCTAGGGATAAATATGACAGAACTCAATTAAACTTATTTTATCATTAATTTGTAATCGTATTATAACAGATCTCAATATCAAACCTCGCATGGCCGTGTCAAAAAGCTTCTATCTAGCACGACCTTTGAGTATAGAATACTCAAAGGGCACGACCTAATATACCATTAAAGTATTATTTTGCATAAATATATATCGCAGAAAAATATAGAAATCCTCCGTGAACGTGACAGCAAGTATGACACAAATAACTACAGACTTCCAATTGTCACGATCCTGACACACCTTTGTCGCTTCTTTCACATCCATTCATCTGCGCACATTTAAGTGCCATTGAATAATGCCCTTTTACATTTTCACTTTAAAGTTCTATTTTGCATGAATATATATTGCAGAAAAACAGCAACTCCTCAGTTTTCGTGCCAGAAACCATGACACAAAAAAAACTACTGACTTCTATTTGTCACGACCCTGACACACATCCGTCGCTTCTTTCACATCTATTCATCTACGCAAATTTAAATCCCAATGAAAATTACCCTTTTGCACTTCTAATTTAATTTTATTTATTACTAGTGACTAGTGACTAGCGACCTGCCCCGGCTTGGCGTGAATAGGATGTAATTGATATTTATTATTTATTTTATATATTTTATTTTATTATTTATTGATATTTATTATTATTGATTTTATTAATGATAGGATTTTTCAATATCAAAGACCATTTGTTAAATAAAACACGCTAAGAATATTTGAACCAGTAAAACTGGATTATTAATTAAGTGCACTTAAAAACGTACTTGCGATAGCCAAGTTCAAAATGGAAGAGAGACAAGAATTCAGTGTTGCCACTGAAAACTGTTGATGTTTTATTGCTCTTCTGATTCTATAAAACATTTTTTTTCTTATTTAAGTTATAACTAAATATTACTAATTCTATACTAATGTTATATGAAGCTGTTATGATTCTTATAAAACGAGGGTTTTCGACTAATTTAAATATAAGCCATCATTATAATTCATTCTTTCATATCTCTTTTTCTCTGCTAGCCCCTTTATCTAAGCCTTTGTTTGCTTCTCTGTTTCTTTGATTTTGCCATTTCAAAAATACAGATCTGAAAAAAATTGTGAAAAAACATAGTGGGATGCAAATGCTTAGCCCAATTCGTACCTTTTTAAGATAGTAGATGTTACTTTATAGGCTTGGCTAATAATGTACAGTTTTAATATATTTTAAAATATCTGGAACACAAAATCTCAATTCTGTAGCAATTCAATTTATGGTGAATTTCAATTCAAGGTGTGGGTTGAATCTAATTCATCTGACCCGCTCAAATTCATCTGGTCATATGAGCCAGATGAAACCAGACTAATGAGGGCGAGACAAATGAGGAATTTGAAGAAAATAAAAGCCTGTTCCTCTATTTACAATTGTACGAAATAAAAGAGGTAATAAATAGTGATAAATAATCTTATAGCAGATTATGTTTTCGTTACAAAACGTGTAAACATGTGTACAATATCCATAAACGAAAACAGATTAATTATACTACTTACCTTACAAATACCAAATTACGAGATCCTATCTTTATTTTTTCGGTGCAATACACGTCGGCACGAACGTAACGTATTATGAGTCGAGAGTGACTGGCGCGAACAATCAATAGTCGGGATAATTTAATAGAATATTTTGATAATACTTTAAATTCATGCTTCGACGTACTGAACCAGATAAATGATTAATCAACTTTTAACGTTATGTTATTCCGAGAACATTTACTTATTTTGCATCTAAATATGAAATGATCAAGAATTAGATATTCAAATATCGATATAACGTACTTATTTTAGTCTATTGCGAAAGGTAATTTCAGAAAATAGTATATTTCAACAAAAAACGTCCTTTGGACGCGCCAGATATTTTAAGGTTTTCTGTTGAATTAAATGAGTTTATTTTAATTAAATGCATACAGACCTAGATAGCCATTTAACTTGAAATGGATGTTTAAATAGGATATTATTTTGATGTGTTATTCAATGAAAATCATGTCAAAACTGCCTTTGAAAGAATCATCCCTATATATAAATTTACCTACTTTAATATTTATGTGTTCAATGTATTGAACACCATTTATTTTATGAATTTTTCGATTTCTCAAAAAAATAAAAAGTTTTTTGGATAAAATGTAACTTAGATCACTACTGGCATTGCTCGCCATCTGTTAGTCAAGTTTTATTACAATTGGTTGAGCTAACGCCGAGAGTAGCCCGCACTGACAGAGAGAGTCGAAATTTCAAAAATGGTTATTCGTGTCCTAATGACATAAAAATTACATAGCTCAATAAAAGGCAAATGATTTTATTTTTCGATAATATTATTACACACTTCAATTTTACTTATAAGGCACGTGGGGGTAATACGGTCACCTTAGGTTTTGACGCCCTGTACAACCAAAACTAGGAGGAGAAAAGAGACAAAAGCACAAAGTCGTATACTATAATTAATATCTTAAGAAAATAAATAGCAAACAAGCTTAGGCAATAACTAGGAAAACTTCGAAAAATCAATCTAAAAAAAATACTAATAAAAAAAATAATAATATAGACACTACACAATACTAAAATATACGTAGACAGAGAAACCTATAGACTAATGATCAGCGTGGCCTCTAGTGAGAAAGAACGATAACGTAGTTTTAGGTTATACAATAATCTTTATGACTTTTAAACATATTTAGATAAAATTTTTAATTGTTCTAAGAACTGAACTGAACAAGATTCACCAATCTTAAGCTCACAAAACACTTTTTTCTCACTTAAACCAATTGTAAACTCCTTAGATTCCTACGAACTGTCAAAGTTCAACAAACAAAAAACCGGCACGGAAAAAGGGATAAACAATCACAACGCTCTGTCTCATTTCTATGCAAGACGTATGCATAAATCTATATTTTTCGTGTGCGAATGCGAAAGAAGGCGTCAATTTGTCTATAGGTTTCTCTGTCTACGAAAATATACTAAAATATTTACTATAATGTCAACTGTCAAAATGGCATCATCTAGCAGTGATCTTTTGACCCTTAAATGCGCGATTTTTTATTTTATCTGAAATAAATATATGTTACAGATTCGAGGTCATAAAATGAGGGAAAAATAATAAACAAAAATATTTTAGTGATAGTTCAATTTATTTAGAGTGAAAAACAGTATGTTGCCAAATGGCAACATTGCGCGTTTAGACTTATAACAAAGTTATGTATTAGAATAAAGATTGATGGTATTCCTGGATTCAAATCTTCTGATAGCCATAAAACTCAGTAAAACAGTTTCTTTCTTTTGTGTGACACAATGCCACTTGACAATTGGTGCACTCTATGAGCCAGAAACTTTTATACAGGAAATTTGCAACGGTTTTTTCTTACATCGTTTTTCATTATGTGCTATCACATTAATTCTAATGTCCTTTGTTGGCGCGTATTTCATTGCCTTCCACCTTTTTTCAGTTTCAAATGCCTTGTCTATGTTGCTACAAGATGGCCTCTCTATTTTTACTTTAGAATTTTGTATTTACATAAACGTTTGGCTAATTTATTTAAATACAAGACTGTGTACTCCCCCAGTTCATTATTTTTGAAATAAACTAAAAAGAGCATAAACTACCACCACCATAAATAAATTACATCAAACATGCGGGCAATTTGTCATTAAAAAGAAATTACTGAGTGAACGCGTAATGTAGACAATTAGCAACATAGCTGTAATAGCGAAAATATATCTAGAAATAGTTTCCAAGTGGCTTTCTGTAATAAAATATCGATATTTTACCTCTTTTCAAATATGTTCATAATTGTTGTACTTAAAATTACGTCTTTTACATATCAGGAAACAATTATCAATCGACGAAATAATAGCGGCATCAAAACGTTCCACCTTGACAGAATAAAGTTGTTTTATTTTTTAATTTTCAACCAATAACGATTTTACATATGGTTTCTTTTATTGTCAATGGCTAAACTGACGCTTTACATGTATTTAGAAGTTAAAACATGTTGAATTTGTTATTTTTACCAAAATTAAAATGTCTGTAGACAAATGGCAACAAAGCGCATTTAAGGGTTAATATTTTATTGACTGATGAAGAGCTATGATATAATATGATACGAATCATAGAGCCATCTATGCAAACAAGGTTGTAGTTTTTGAGTTATATGAAAGTGACCATATTAACCGGCTGACCATATTACGCTCACGTACTATATTTATAGATTTATATAAATAATATTGAAGTGTCTGTTTATAATGTTGAAATAACTGACATTTATCAAACTCAGTTATGTGCATACTTTTAAAACATAAATAACCATTTCAATATTGTCTGTATGTAGTTTCCATGCCTTTTTTCATAGAAATTATAATACTGTTGGCAACAAAAAGCACATATGCACCTGACAGTACGTGGACTCTGTGTACGGAAGTCATCCATCCTCGATAAAAAATGCAAAATGCATTGTCACCCTCGCGGACCGTGGTCTGTGGTTTTCCACATTCATAGAACGAAACACAGCGGCAATAAACTGCTATTTCATGCTGGTATTCTGTGAGAAACTAATAACTAAAATAAAGTGACAACAGTGGCTTTAAGGATATCTTAAATCTAGATATAAAAAATTGGTTGTCTATAAAGTCGGTATTTTGTGGAAGAGAGATAGATGCGGCAGAAGCCGAATGCTCAAGCTGATCGTGCCTTTCGCTCGCTCGTGCAGCGCACTCGCTCCGATCGTAACGTTACAATGAGCGTAACGTCACAATTAGTCATCCTTTTTCGTGCGTGCATCCGGCGTCTATCGATTTATTAGACGTGGTCACGTCAAAAAATAAATAAAACGAAACTTTTCTTACTATTATCTTTGTTTCACTTCATATTTTTTAAAGTTTTGATGCAAAATCTATTTTGTAATTTTCTTTCAGTTAAGTCGCTTAGTTCTTAAAGTTTAAATGGGTTTTTAACTACTTAACCAAAGACAACTGTTATAGATAGCATACGTCTTACTGTTTAGTGGCGGTGTAAGAAGATCCTATCGTTCCGAAGATGTCGTAAAAGGTGGCAAGAGGAAACAAATCAGAAAATCGTCAGCAGCGTCTCACTGAACCAGAAAAAAAAACTGTGGTTTTCAACCCGAATGCGAAGCGTGGTAACCAAGTCTTTGACAGTCTCTGATGAATGAAAATAATGATAGTAAAAGATCTGTAGGTTATTTGCTTAAGTTCTACGTCAACAGTCTGAAGTAAAAGCTGTTATATCTATTTATTTATATCGAGTACCGTATCGATAACGTTTCGATTAATAACATAATTATTGCATTAAATTATATCTCGGCTAATCTATTTTTTTAATATTATAAATAAAAAATATACCATTTTAAATTTATTTATTTATTTATTTTTTTTTATATTATATTATATTATATTATATTATATTATAAATATAATAGCCAGTTCTTGACATTACTATAATAATCATAATATAGTATTATTTTCTGATTATACTTTCTTGATTTTAAAACTTAAACGTACGCAATAATATTGTAGGTCTACACTTAAACGTCAATAATTTAAATGTGACGAAGTGAATAATGATATATCAAAATAAGTGCATTAGTTTAACGCATTAACCTTAAGTAAGATTAATAAAATTTACATTTAAACAGCAATAAAACTAAATGTATTAAATTTGCAACAACAAATGTGTTAATAATCCGAATACCAATTTGTATTTAAATGGAGAAGAACTGAGCCCTGTTGAATCCTCTGTTTTTCTTGGCATCACTCTCGACGTTAAGCTTCAGTGGGGCCCCCATATATCTAAACTAGCAAGCAGACGAAGCTCTGCAGCTTACGCTGTAAAAAAGATTAGATGTCTCACTAGTGTTGAGACAGCTAGATTAGTTTATTTCGGTTATTTCCATAGCATAATCTCATATGGGATTTTGCTATGGCAAAATTTGCTTGCTGATTTAGAAACTATTTTTGTTATGCAGAAGAGGGCCATAAGAGCTATTTACAACCTTATACCGAGAGAGTCCTTAGAGAAGAATTTAAACAAATAAATATATTAACTTTAGCCTCTCAATATATCTATGAAAATTTAATGTATGTTCACGAAAACGAAGGTAGTTTTAGTAAAAAAGTGATATACACTCTGTAAACACTAGGAACAAAAACAAGCTAGTGATACCAGATTCGCGACTCCACAGAGTCAGTAATTCATTATTTGGGCAATACGCTATTACATTAAAGTCCCAGAAAATATACAAGATCTCTCTATAACCAAGTTTAAATATTTAAATTATATAAACAAAAACTCTATAAGAAGGGTTATTACATTATAATTGAATACATGGTTGATTATCATCATCATCATCATCGTCATTGTAGCCCTTCACAAGTCCACTGCTAAACATAGGCCTCCCCCAAGGTATGCCACAAAGCACGGTTCTGAGCCACCTGCATCGTCATCGTCGTCACTGCATCTAGTGGGGGGTTGCCCTACATTTCGCCTACCGGTACGAGGCTACCAATCGAGAACCTTTTTTCCCTAACGGTTGTCGGTTCTTCGAGCTATATGGCCGGCGCATTGCCACTTCAGCTTACTAATCCGTTGGGCTATGTCAGTCACTCTGGTTCTACTGCGGATATCCTCATTTCTAAGTTTAACATGCAGAGAAACCCCGAGCATAGCCCTCTCCATAGCTCGCTGAGCGACTTTGAGCGTCCTCATACAGCCAGCGTTGAAAGACCACGTCTCAGTTCCATATGTCATCACTGGCAACACGCACTGATTGTACAAGTTTTCAGGTTTTGAGGTATACCTGTGGTTGATTATATATTATTGATTATATATTAATTATTACCCCTGGGAATGTGGTGGTCGCTTCCAAGCTGTTTCTAAGATAAATTATGTAAATATTTTGTGACCATTGACATTGTAATTTTTTTTTAAAGTCCCGCTGGGTTTCTTGCTGGTTCTTCCCAGGAATCCCTTTGTTTTTCGAACCAGTGGTAAAGTAAAAAATTTACTTTCAATAAGAATTACTAGTAATCTATATTGAATTAAAAATAATTCTATTCTATTCTATTTTATTGTACTATTCCAACTGATTAAGTGGTAATGTAGTTGACGATGGTAAAGTGCAAAATTAGATTTCATTGCAACTCATTTTTCTATTTATATTGCCAACTCGCTTACCACAGGCGAAATGAATAAATGAAGAATCTGTCCCCCAATCAGCGATCTCACCCGATTAGATATTCTTATAAGTTTTCTTTTTAACGTTGTAATAAGAAAACTTGACTATTCTATTTTATAAACCATATTATTTACATACCCCAACCCAATTAAGTATTATAAATTCACCCACTACACTCTCTTTCTGTACATGTACGCAAAAGAACCAAATTAACGGATACGGCGAAACGGACCACCTTCTAGAATCTACGAGTATATGGAGCGAGGATCTGGCAAAGCATGAAAGAGGTGTCATCATGTGGTTCATGTGGTTCAGGACAGTGTTTTGTGGTAATCTTTGTGAGAGGATTATGTTCAACAGCGGAATTGTGATGAGTTTTAGTGAAGATGAAGTTGATACCATTAGAAACAATTTAATCTTTCATTTTAGTATTTTTTCCTCACTATCCGCAAAAATTTGCGATTAGCATAAACAAGCTTAACCCATCTACGAAAGCCAACTGATCTGACATTTTTCATGGTCACCGCTTACCACATCCACGTGACGAAACGGGGTGATTTATTAATTTAATTATTTCTGTATAAAACAGCCTATAAAAGTCCGATGCTAAACACATGTCTCCATCCTCATGCGGAAATATTATCCAAATTTCCGTAGTTGCCATACTTGACAGGCGAGTTGTCAAATTCAATTTTTACAATTTTGCGTTGTTATCAGAAAAAGTAGACAAAAAAAGAAAAAAAAAAAAAAAAAAAAAAATTAAAAAAAAAAAAACCAACGCAACAACCCCCCCAAAAACACAAAAAAAAAAAAACGGAGAAAAACCAAAAGTTAACGTCTATACCATAGAATACTATAAACTATAATACACTATAGAATGGCTGTCAACCTTATTTTGTACCGAGGTTCGGCATCGCCGGGAGCACACATACAAACAATTACGTCGTATTATCAGTTAATCACTACTACAAACCCGATTCGCTGTGTTGACAGACGGATTTTAATACATATTTATTTGTAAATAGCGTGCAATTTGGCATTTTCTAAATAATTTGCGTTTGAAATTTGGAAACGATTGTGAATGACGTCTTGTGACATTTTAGTGGCTACACGTGCTCCGCCCACACCTCCATTCTATTATGTATGTAAGTAGTATTCTATGGTCTATACTGTTTCAGTTTTTCTCTGTCGCCTCTTACGAAACCCACGGGATGTTACGAAGCAGTGGATATCATTCTTACATAGCCACTACACGGTTGACCACACTCAATCTTTATCATCATTAATCTAATGTAATCATTCCTATAAGAGACACTGGTGTCAGTACTCACAGTACTAGCGATGCGTTGGCGACGGATGCAAGTACGATGAGCAGGAACATTTTTTTATTAAAAAACGTTACCCCCACACTAGGATTTTCTCCTGTATCGTGGAGGCAGTTTACAAACATACATCACACAGGGACAAACATCCAGACCCGGAACAATTATTTGTAGGCCATTGATTAAAACTGCTTTTACGGATTTTATCGCGTTTTATTTATTTTATTTTTTATGTACCCGACGTTGCAGATGCTTTGCAGCACCCATGGTCAAATGTAATGTATTGGTTGGGGCCATCTAGGACATGATCACAAAATTGATAGATCACTAATCCTCGCGAAAAAACATCAATTCATATCAAGGATGATACTTGAGGCTATTGAAATTTAAAAAAATCCTAATTTCAAAAGAGAAGCAGGCTGGGTACTACCACCTCCTTGGGACCCCATAATTAATAAAATTAAAACTAAACCCAAGCATACCACTGCAAGACTTCAAAACACAGTTAATTCATTCTGCGTAGATTGAACTAAAGGCAATAATTAAAAAACTGAAGGCACTGTACTCCGGGTTAACTTTGACATTGGGAGGTCAGTCACCTTAGACCCCCGTGAGCACGGGTTCTGTAAAGCACCCGAAACGTCGGGTATTAAAAATAAAATGCGATAAAATTCATAAAAGTTGTTTTAATCAGTGTGTAGTGTTCGCGTAAATATAAGAAATCATTATTTGTAGGCCATAGAAATACTTGTTCCGTGCGGGATTCGAACCCGCGGCCCCCACCGCAGCCACTCATTGCTAAGCCACTGCGCCACGGAGCTGTCATTCCGATTGACATTCCGATTGGCAAACGCATTTTGGGTAGCGCACTGGAACGAAATTCGATAAATTTTGACTTATCGAAATGTCCGATGATATTTGTATTATGACAATGTTTACTTTTCAGGATTTCTTCCGGATTATTCATGTAAATGTAAGCAGATACCTGATTATTTTATACCCATTTATTTCTTTCCATTGCCAACACAATTTATTTTTACATTTCAATTTTATTCTTACTCACACTTTTAAATATTATCTTATTTTCCACAGAAACATCCGGATCGATACCGTCCACAACAGAAGCGCCAATATCTCGACATCCGTTCCGTGTAGCAATTCATCGTCGACCAGTTGCCACCACTAATACCACCTCCATAAATGACACCACACAATCTATCACTATTATTCTAGATAATGAAAAGCTTTTGAAGAACATTGAAGAGACAGGTAAAAACAACACAAACAATATTTTTTTACACGTGGAGGTGTGGGTGATATATATCTATATCTATCTATGTCTACATGTGTAGATATGTAGCCTTCATTGCTTGAAATTGGTTGCAGTTGTTTAAGAGCTGCAGTAACTACGAGTACTTACCATCAGGTTACAGTCCAGTCCACCTGATGGCAGTCCATTAATATTTATGCAATATGTGGTTATGCCGCTTATCTGTACCGTATAGGCATTGCTTTATTTTTTATTAGGCGGTAGGAATAGATACGAGGATAGGTACAACCCAGGCGGATTTCTAAGTACAAAAAAATTGTTGCCTCACCAAGTAATGTAAGTGTGTCTGAGAATTTTATAATTCACATTCAACCTACATCTGGATGTCTGAATAATCTAAGCTTTATTCTGGATGTTTGAATAATCTAAGCAGACGTATTAAGAACCGATGTCAATACAATACTTGCAAGACTATAACCTAGTCTTCTCACTAGCGTTCTCACAGTTCTTAATGAATGTACGTTGTTTATTTATTTTTGTTCTCTAAAGGTTTTATTATTTATAAAGGAAATTTATTTATATATTGTGAATATTTTCAGATTCTATTGAAGATCTATCCATAAACACACGTTCTAATTCGAAGAACCGGATGACTCAAAGATTGTCTATAAAAGTTGAGCAAGATCAAAATCCTGCCGCTACGCGTGAAGAGGAGAAAAACAGGCAGAGTAAAAGCTATAGCTCCAGCTTAAAGCAAAGTGAAGTGCTTACACTCAAGGCTCACAATGCGTATGATATCGACATAGACCCGAAGACTAACGGGAAATTCACAGTTGAAGGTAAAAATTCCCTACTCTCCACTAAAATACTTACTTCGTTATCTTATTATTATTTTGTATAAAATAAGGTGATAAACAAGCACACAGTCCACCTGATGGTACGATAAATACTGTATCTCTTAGACATTTACAACTATCCTCGATTAAATAGCAAAATGCAGATGCGTTGTCTCCCCTGAAGACTAAAATGGAATGCCTCGTTTTCAGTAAAAACCTTTTTTTTTACCTCGTTTTATACACTCACCATACAATACACTGCAGCATTGAGCTGCTATTTAACGCTGGTATTCTAGGCTTCGGGGAATTCTTATAGACGTGGCTCAGAATCGAGATGGGCCGATAATTCTTTAACATTGTTTTGTCACCTTTCTTGTAAAACAAGACTGTGATGCTTCTGCTCCACGCCATTGGAGTTCTCCCATCTCGTAAAACGCAGTTAAAAATTCGACAGAGCTCTTTAAGCAACGTTTGTTGTAACTGCCTCCTCTCCAGTGGCTTTTCCATTTTTAGGTTGCCCGAGGGCTAACTCGATGTCCTCTGGACAGATATCTGGCAGCTCATCGGTAATGTGGCGAGTCATTGCGGCTCTAGGATTTCAAGTTCAAGTTAAGTTGCTAATTCTATGAGGCATATAGGGTACGGTAATAGCCCTCGATCTCCGAAAATCTCAGGCTTCGACGTGAGGGTTTGCCATCACATGTCTTCAGTTTTGTAATGTGGCTCCTCCCAAGCTTCCGAGCAAAACTTTAGGACCCTTGTTTCGCTCTATTGCCTCTTGAATAAGGGTTGCATTAGAGCGTCGCAGGTCCCGCCGTACAGCTTTCCTTACAAGTCTGATGAGTGCCAGCTGTTCTAATAGCGCGGCTGTTGTAACCTCACGTCGCTTTTGCATAAGCTGAAGTGTCCCGTCTGAGAGCTTAGACTTCCGATCTATATGTAATTATGCAACTTATTCCCCTCATCCCTTAAGGACTTAACCATACTAGTGAGATCTCTTTCTATCTAGTGAGATCCTCGTCAATGTCCAATGTGGGTTCAAGGGCATCGAATAGATTCCGGAGTTCCAACTGGAAACGTTGGGATTCCGCTACGGTTTAAAAGACATTTGGTCGAAGCGTTGACTTCATCAGAAGGACTCTTTCAATCTTGAAATCGATATTCAGAGTGCCTAGAACAAGTCGGTGACCGCTTCCGGTATCAAACACTGAGACATTTGTGAATATGTACTTTTTGTCCGCCATGATGAAGTCGATTTCATTTTTCGTCACATTTTCGAGGATGCGCCAGGTCCATTTCCTTTGGGGCTGGTTTTGAAAATAGGAATTCATTAGATGAAGCCTCTCCTTTTCTAGGAAGTTGATCAGCATTTGTCCCCTGTGGTTTCTGCTTCCAAATCCATAATCGATTCAACACCTGTATGTTTCCCAACTTTGGCAGCGTTGATTTCCCACATGACGACATTAAAGTGTGTCATTAGTGAGCGACATTAGTGATGTTGTGTAAAGTCTTCGCGATGTCTACATACATAGCTTCAACTTCATCGTCCGAGTATGTCGAAGCTGGTGCGTAAACTTGTACAATCTTTACTGTATATGTTTCAGTTAGTTTTAAAACAAGATACGCTACCCTCGCCGACACACTAGAGATTTCTAAAATGTTGTCACTGAGAACTCTATTGACGATTAAGTCCACTCCACCCTGAGAAAGATCATGTCCCTCGTAATAATAGAGTAGGTGGCCCGATTCCAGGAATAGCGCCTCCTCTCCCTCTTTTCGAACTTCACTCAGCTCCAGAACGTGCCATCTTACATCTTTCAACTCTACTTCTAATTCTGCAATGATCTCGTCGTGCCGCAGAGTTGGTCCATTGTACGTTGCCAGGTCCAGTTTTTGGTGGTATCCTGCCATCTCACGGGGATTTTTAGCCCTATCCCACTCTGTCCTCTGTCCCACTGCTGCCATGACCACCACCACGGTCGTATACATAGGGATGGCTGGGAACTGAGACCCGTGTTTTTTTCGCTGCTTAACATTGAGAGGTTTTGCCCTTAATCGCCACTCTGGGCATACGGGTGAGCGGCCGCAGTATTAGACACGTCACCTGTGACCTGTGACGCTCCTGCCCGTCACAGATTTGCCGACAGGACAGAGACAGGCAGAATTGCTGTAGGAACTACAACGCATGATAAGCAACCTAAATGAATCCTTTAGGATTTCTTTAGAATTAGGAGGAAGGTTTCATTTAGATTTCATTCAGTCTGCATATGAATTTAAATAAGACGAAAGTCATTTTTAACACTCATGTTATACCAGATCCAATTAGCGTTGTTGGTGAAATTCTTGAAGTTGTTCAAGAATATATCTACCTCGGCCAGATAATGTAAATAGATAAAAACGACTTCGAGAAAGAAGCTGATAGGCAGATTAAGTTAAGCTGGGCAGCGTTTGAGAAGCTTCGTCAGGTCTTTTCGTTGCCTTTACCGCAAAGCTTGAAGACTAAAGTTTTCGAACAGTGCGTCCTGCCAGTACTCACATATGAAGCCGAAACGTGGACACTAACGGTACAACTACTCCACAAAATTCTAAGTCATCCAGCGGACGATGGAAAGAGCTATTCTCGGAATTTCTATGGTGGATAAGATTCTTAACGAAGAAATCCGCCGGAGAACTAAGGTCACTGACGTAGCCTTCCATATTATCAGCCTGAAGTGGCAACGGGCTGGTCAAATTTGTTGCAGAAGCGATAAACGTTGGAGTATGCATGTCATAGAGTGAATACCGCGTTTAGGTAAACGTAGTGTGGGACGCCCCTGGCTAGATCTAGCGACGATCTGCGCAAGGCAACTGGCAGCAACTGGATGCGTGAAGCCGAAAATCGGGCCATTGCCAGATTTTTGGTGATGATTTTGGGAAAGCATGCTGCTTTCATCAATATCTTCCTGATAACAGCAATAATATAATAAAAAATTGCGATTGCTAACCCGCTCGCCAAGCGTAGCAACTATGACAAACATCGCCCCATGATGAGAGCCATGAAGAGACAACTCCCAGTCCCTGGCGACCCCTCTATTCCTGGCTACGTTGGCAACCATGATAAGGCGGGACAGGGGTGCTAAGTATCTCCAATGGAGATTCGGTTGTCACCTAAGACAACACGACCTAGCAACATATAACTCACGCACCCTGAGGACCGACGAGAAGATCCTGGAGCTGAAAGAAGAGATGTTGTAATTGCATATCATAAGATTATGAGGTCTGAAGACAGGAGGAGGACACGGTAATCCTTGAATCCAGCAACTTGTTCTATAACCAGGAGGGCGACCATCTCCCAAAGAGATACCGGATTTATCGTCCACAAGTCTCTCGTTAACAACGTTGTAATAATTGGAAGTGTGTCGACGAGAGTTGCATACCTTATACTCAAAATCACCAAACGGTGTTCGTTGAAGGTCATACAGGTTTACGCAACAAGCTTGGTACATCCTGATGAGGAAGTGGAGGGAATGTATGATGATTTAAAACCCAATGTACAGTGTATTAACATGTGTAGAAGCCTCCTATTAAGGAGGCTTCTACACAAAACTGGGCACAAGAGAGAACGGTTAGCAAATGGTAGGGGTATTCCGAATTAGGCAATGGAACCCAAGGGACCAGCAGCTAACCGTATATTGAAGTGCTGAAAGAACTCTTTCTTCCAAAAGCGGCCTCACAAGAAGTGGACCTGGTCGAGCCTCAATGGTTCGACAAAAATGAGATTTACTTCATTATGACGACTAGAGGGCAACGGTTCAGTGATGTCTCAGTGATCGCAAGGTTGATAACTGGCAGCAATCATCGAATCGCTAGAGGCACACTGAACCGTTAAGTTGGAGAGGTCTCGTCTAATGAAGTCAGTGCTCCGTCTCCCTCGTGCCCTATTTCAAAATCCTGAAAACTTTCAGCTCGAGTAACAAAAACGTTTTCAGTGGACTGGGACTGGGAGTGGGTGATTCGTCTCGCAGGCAGGCTCGACGGCTTTCAGCTCCGAATACGCCAATTTCCGAAAAGGTTTTAGTACCATATACCACATACATACACTTCGGCAAATTGTACAGAAGACCGAAGAGTACAATCTACCACATTGCCATGCGTATTTGGACTATGAAAAAGGTTTTGATTACGTCAAAATTTGAAAGTCGCTGCAGTCCCTTAAGCGGTGGCAAGTTGAATGTATATTGAAGTGCTGAAATGCTTGCACAGAAGGGCTACGATGGCTATCCGAGTACAGAATCAGAGTATGAATCCTCTCCAACTGCAGAGAGGTGTAAGACAGGGTGACGTTATATCCCAGAAACTCTTCACTGCTGCATTGAAAGACGTTTTCAAGCTACTGGACTGGAAATAATACGGTATTAACATCAATGGGGAGTATGTCTCTCACCTTCGATTTACCGACGTTATAGTTCTTACAGCCTACGAATATAATGGCTATCGGATCTAGGCACTATGCTCAATGACCTCAATAGTGTCTCCCAATGGATAGGTCTTAAGATGAATATGGACAAAACAAATATCGTGTGTAACGTGAATGTCACAACTATGCTCGAAGTAGTTGGGAGCACTAAGATCGAAGGTGTTGACGAGTATGTTTACCTCAGACAAATAGTCGGTCTAGGTAAGTTCAACTTAAACCGAGAGGTCAATTGACGGATTCAAATCGGCTGTGCAGCGTTCGGAAAATTACGACATATTTTCTCGTCAGGTATACCTCAATCTCTGAAAACTAAAGTGTACAACCAGTGCGTATTATCTATTACAATCTCGTTAAAAATACATATTGCATGTAATGGCTTATAGATCTGAGACGTGGCCCTTCACTGCTGGCCGTATGAGAAAGCTAAAGGTGGCTCAGCGAGCTATGTAAAGGGCTATGCTTGAGGTTTCTCTGCGTGACAAACTTAGAAGTAAGGGTATCTGCAGTAGAACCAGAGTGACCGTTATAGCCCAACGAATTAGTAAGCTGAAGTGGCAATGGGCTGGCAATATAGCTCGACAAAACGACAACCGATGGGGAAAAAAATTCTCGGGTGGCAGCTTCGTACTAATAGGTGAAGTGTAGGGTTAACCCCTACTAGATGGAGTGACGACATTGTAAGACATGCAGGAAGTCGATAGATGCAGGTTGCTGAGGACCATGTTTTGTGGTATTCCATGGGGGAGGCCTATGTTCAGCAGTGGATTTGTGAAGAGCTGTAATGATGATTATGATGTGATCTTTTCCCGTTCGAGCAGACTGATTTGTGCTGTAGCTATAACATAGTTGCAGCATGGTTCAAACACATATAAATTATTTATTTATTGTATTATATGCACGTATAGCATTATTTAACATTTTATTTATTACTTCTAATTATTGTTTATGATGTGCACAGTTTTGAGACTATTCTTTCCTTCAACAGGATCTTTCAAAGACCCCCAACCTACAGGATTCACCACTGCAACTAATATTACAAATGTTTCGCGGGGAACAAACCAATCTACAACGAAATATATCGAAGACAGAAAGTACACAAGAGTATCCCAGGATGAAAATCCCGTAAACAGTTTTACTGACACAAACGACACAGAACTGCCACACACGGCAATATCCACAAATAAATATATCAATACAAAAGAGAGACATACAGCAGTACAAAATCTAAGCCCTACTTACACTTATACAGAAACAAACGACAAACACAAGTTAGTTTCACAAAGAAGACTCCCATCAACTACATCTACCGAAAAAGAAAACTTTACTGATACATCGTCTAGAGTAAGACCCTCAACAGGTGTATATACGGAGAACTTTGAAAAAATCACTAAAACGCCATTTACTTCAGCTGACACTGTAATAACTACCAAAAAGTACTCTGAAGTATCATTACAAAATTCCGCTAGAACTACTGGACAAACGGGTACAAGTGAAAAGTTTACGGAGACATCGTCTTCAGTACCCTCACATCATAAAAACAAACTTGTTACAAATACACGGTCAATTAGAGATAGCGCAGAAAATTCCGATCAAAGTTAGACATACAGGTATAAGTGAAAAGTTTACGGAGACATCATCTTCAGTAAGACCCTCAACAGATATACATCAGGAGACATTTGAAAATACAGGAAGATTGACAACAAAGTATACGGATGCGATTAGAGACAGCGCAACGACATCACAAAATTCCGGTCAAACTAATGTACAAACCGTTATAATTACTGATACATCTTCTAGCGTACGACCCTCAACACGTGTATATTCGGAGACTTTCGAAAAAACCGTTAAAACTCCTTTAACTTCATCTGACACTGTAATTACTAGTAAAAAGTACTCTGAAGAGTCATTAAAAAATTCCAGTCAAACTACTGGACAAACGGATAAAAGTGAGAAGTTTACGGAGACATCGTCTAGAGTAAGACCCTCTACAAATATATATTCGGAAACATTTGAAAAAAGTGGACCATTGACGACAAAGTATACAGATGCGATTAGTGGTAACACAGTGACATTACAAAGTTCCGGTCAAACTACTGTACAAAAGGGTATACGTGAAAAGTTTACTGATACATCATCTAGAGTAAGACCCTCAACAGGTGTATACTCGGAGACTTTTGAAAAAAATCAGTAAAACGCCTTATACTTCAGCTGACACCGCAATAAGTAACAAAAAGTACTCTGATTTATCATTACAAAATTCCGGTCGAACTACTGGACAAACGGGTATAAGTGAAAAGTTTACGGAGACATCATCTTCAGTAAAACCCTCAACGGACATAGAATCGGAGACTTTTGAAAAAACTAGAACATTGTTGACAAAATACACGGGTGCAATTAGAGATAGCGCAGGGACATTAAAAAACTCCGATCAAAGTCTTAGACATACGGATATAAGTGAAAAGTTTACGGAGACATCATCTTCAGTACGATCCTCAACAGATATACATCCGGAGATATTTGAAAATACCGGAACATTGACAACAAAGTATACGGATGCGATTAGAGATAGCGCAGCGACATCACAAAATTCCGGTCAAACTAATGTAAAAACGGTTATAATTACTGATACATCTTCTAGCGTACGACCCTCAACACGTGTATATTCGGAGACTTTCGAAAAAACCGTTAAAACTCCTTTAACATCATCTGGCACTGTAATTACTAGCAAAAAGTACTCTGAAGAGTCATTAAAAAATTCCAGTCAAACTACTGGACAAACGGATAAAAGTGAGAAGTTTACGGAGACATCGTCTAGAGTAAGACCCTCTACAAATATATATTCGGAGACAATTGAAAAAACTGGACCATTGACGTCAAAGTATACAGATGCGATTAGTGGTAACACAGTGACATTACAAAATTCCGGTCAAACTACTGTACAAAAGGGTATCCGTGAAAAGTTTACTGATACATCGTCTAGAGTAAGACCCTCAACAGGTCTATACTCGGAGCCTTTTGAAAAAATCATTAAAACGCCTTATACTTCCGCTGACACTGTAATAACTAACAAAAAGTACTCTGATGCATCGTTACAAAATTCCGGTCAAACTACTGGACAAACGGGTATAAGTGAAAAGTTTTCGGAGACATCGTCTTCAGTAAAACCCTCAACAGACATGGAATCGGCGACATTTGAAAAAACTAGAACATTGTTGACAAAATACACGGGTGCAATTAGAGATAGCGCAGGGACATTACAAAACTCCGATCAAAGTCTTAGACATACGGGTATAAGTGAAAAGTTAACGGAGACATCATCTTCAGTAAGACCCTCAACAGATATACATCAGGAGGCATTTGAAAATACAGGAAGATTGACAACAAAGTATACGGATGCGATTAGAGACAGCGCAGCGACATCACAAAATTCCGGTCAAACTAATGTACAAACGGTTATAATTACTGATACATCTTCTAGCGTACGACCCTCAACACGTGTATATTCGGAGACTTTCGAAAAAACCGTTACAACTCCTTTAACTTCATCTGACACTGTAATAACTAGTAAAAAGTACTCTGAAGAGTCATTAAAAAATTCCAGTCAAACTACTGGACAAGCGGATAAAAGTGAGAAGTTTACGGAGACATCATCTAGAATACGACCCTCTAAAAATGTATATTCGGAGACATTTGAAAAAACTGGACCATTGACGACAAACTATACAGATGCGATTAGTGGTAACACAGTGACATTACAAAATTCCGGTCAAACTACTGTACAAAAGGGTATCCGTGAAAAGTTTACTGATACATCGTCTAGAGTAAGACCCTCAACAGGTCTATACTCGGAGCCTTTTGAAAAAAATCAGTAAAACGCCTTATACTTCAGCTGACACTGCAATAAGTAACAAAAAGTACTATGATTTATCATTACAAAATTCCGGTCGAACTACTGGACAAACGGGTATATGTACGGAACATCATCTTCAGTAAAACCCTCAACGGACATAAATCGGAGACTTTTGTAAAAACTAGAACATTGTTGACAAAATACACAGGGACATTAAAAAATTTCGATCAAAGTCTTAGACATACGGATATAAGTGAAAAGTTTACGGAGACATCATCTTCAGTACGATCCTCAACAGATATACATCCGGACATATTTGAAAATACCGGAACATTGACAACAAAGTATACGGATGCGATTAGAGATAGCGCAGCGACATCACAAAATTCCGGTCAAACTAATGTAAAAACGGTTATAATTACTGATACATCTTCTAGCGTACGACCCTCAACACGTGTATATTCGGAGACTTTCGAAAAAACCGTTAAAACTCCTTTAACATCATCTGGCACTGTAATAACTAGCATAAAGTACTCTGAAGAGTCATTAAAAAATTCCAGTCAAACTACTGGACAAACGGATAAAAGTGAGAAGTTTACGGAGACATCGTCTAGAGTAAGACCCTCTACAAATATATATTCGGAGACAATTGAAAAAACTGGACCATTGACGACAAACTATACAGATGCGATTAGTGGTAACACAGTGACATTACAAAATTCCGGTCAAACTACTGTACAAAAGGGTATACGTGAAAAGTTTACTGATACATCGTCTAGAGTAAGACCCTCAACAGGTGTATACTCGGAGACTTTTGAAAAAATCACTAAAACGCCTTATACTTCCGCTGACACTGTAATAACTAACAAAAAGTACTCTGATGCATCGTTACAAAATTCCGGTCAAACTACTGGACAAACGGGTATAAGTGAAAAGTTTTCGGAGACATCGTCTTCAGTAAAACCCTCAAGAGACATAGAATCGGAGACATTTGAAAAAACTAGAACATTGTCGACAAAATACACGGGTGCAATTAGAGATAGCGCAGGGACATTACAAAACTCCGATCAAAGTCTTAGACATACGGGTATAAGTGAAAAGTTAACGGAGACATCATCTTCAGTAAGACCCTCAACAGATATACATCCGGAGACAATTGAAAATACAGGAACATTGACAACAAAGTATAGCGATTCAATTAGAGATAGCGCAGCGACATCACAAAATTCCGGTCAAAATAATGTACAAACGGGTATAATTACTGATACGTCTTCTGTCGTACAACCCTCAAAACGTGTATATTCGGAGACTTTCGAAAAAACTGTTAAAACTCCTTTAACTTCATCTGACACTGTAATAACTAGCAAAAAGTACTCTGAAGAGTCATTAAGAAATTTCAGTCAAACTACTGGACAAACGGGTATACGTGAAAAGTTTACGGAGACATCGTTTAGAGTAGGACCCTCTACAAATATATATTCGGAGACATTTGAAAAAACTGGACCATTGACGACAAACTATACAGATGCGTTTAGTGGTAACACAGTGACATTACAAAATTCCGGTCAAACTACTGTACAAAAGGGTATCCGTGAAAAGTTTACTGATACATCGTCTAGAGTAAGACCCTCAACAGGTGTATACTCGGAGACGTTTGAAAAAATCACTAAAACGCCTTATACTTCAGCTGACACTGTAATAACTAACAAAAAGTACTCTGATGTATCATCACAAAACTCAGGTCGAACTACTGGACAAACGGGGTATAAGTGAAAAGTTTTCGGAGACGTCATCTTCAGTAAAACCCTCAATAGACATAGAATCGGAGACATTTGAAAAAAAATAGAACATTGTTGACAAAATACACGGGTGCAATTAGAGATAGCGCAGGGACATTACAAAATTCCGATCAAAGTCTTAGACATACGGGTATAAGTGAAAAGTTTACAGAGACATCATCTTCAGTAAGATCCTCAACAGATATACATCCGGAGATATTTGAAAATACCGGAACATTGACAACAAAGTATACGGATGCGATTAGAGATAGCGCAGCGACATCACAAAATTCCGGTCAAACTAATGTACAAACGGGTATAATTACTGATACATCTTCTAGCGTACGACCCTCGACACGTGTATATTCGGAGACTTTCGAAAAAACCGTTAAAACTCCTTTAACTTCATCTGACACTGTAATAACTAGCAAAAAGTACTCTGAAGAGTCATTAAGAAATTTCAGTCAAACTACTGGACAAACTGGTATACCTGAAAAGTTTACGGAGACATCGTCTAGAGAACGACCCTCTACAAATATATATTCGGAGACATTTGAAAAAACTGGACCATTGACGACAAAGTATACAGATGCGATTAGTGGTAACACAGTGAATTTACAAAGTTCCGGTCAAACTACTGTACAAAAGGGTATCCGTGAAAAGTTTACTGATACATCGTCTAGAGTAAGACCCTCAACAGGTTTATACTCGGAGCCTTTTGAAAAAATCATTAAAACGCCTTATACTTCAGCTGACACTGTAATAACTAACAAAAAGTACTCTGATGTATCATTACAAAATTCCAGTCGAACTACTGGTCAAACGGGTATAAGTGAAAAGTTTACGGAGACATCATCTTCAGTAAAACCCTCAACAGACATAGAATCGGAGACATTGGAAAAAACTAGAACATTGTCGACAAAATACACGGGTGCAATTAGAGATAGCGCAGGGACATTACAAAATTCCGATCAAAGTCTTAGACATACGGGTATAAGTGAAAAGTTTACAGAGACATCATCTTCAGTAAGATCCTCAACAGATATACATCCGGAGATATTTGAAAATACCGGAACATTGACAACAAAGTATACGGATGCGATTAGAGATAGCGCAGCGACATCACAAAATTCCGGTCAAACTAATGTACAAACGGGTATAATTACTGATACATCTTCTAGCGTACAACCCTCAACACGTGTATATTCGGAGACTTTCGAAAAAACCGTTAAAACTCCTTTAACTTCATCTGACACTGTAATAACTAGCAAAAAAGTACTCTGAAGAGTCATTAAGAAATTTCAGTCAAACTACTGGACAAACTGGTATACCTGAAAAGTTTACGGAGCAAAAAAGGGAAAAAAAAACAAAAAAAAACAAAAACACATCGTCTAGAGTGAGACCCTCAACAGGTGTTTACTCGGAGACATTTGAAAAAATCACTAAAACGCCTTATACTTCAGCTGACACTGTAATAACTAACAAAAAGTACACTGATGTATCATTACAAAATTCCGGTCGAACTACTGGACAAACGGGTATAAGTGAAAAGTTTACGGAGACATCATCTTCAGTAAATCCCTCAACAGACATAGAATCGGAGACATTTGAAAAAACTAGAACATTGTTGACAAAATACACGGGTGCAATTAGAGATAGCGCGGGGACATTACAAAATTCCGATCAAAGTCTTAGACATACGGGTATAAGTGAAAAGTTTACAGAGACATCATCTTCAGTAAGATCCTCAACAGATATACATCCGGAGATATTTGAAAATACCGGAATATTGACAACAAAGTATACGGATGCGATTAGAGATAGCGCAGCGACATCACAAAATTCCGGTCAAACTAATGTACAAACGGGTATAATTACTGATACATCTTCTAGCGTACGACCCTCAACACGTGTATATTCGGAGACTTTCGAAAAAACCGTTAAAACTCCTTTAACTTCATCTGACACTGTAATAACTAGCAAAAAGTACTCTGAAGAGTCATTAAAAAATTTCAGTCAAACTACTGGACAAACGGGTATACGTGAAAAGTTTACGGAGACATCGTCTAGAGTAAAACCCTCTACAAATATATATTCGGAGACATTTGAAAAAACTGGACCATTGACGTCAAAGTATACAGATGCGATTAGTGGTAACACAGTAACATTACAAAGTTCCGGTCAAACTACTGTACAAACGGGTATACGTGAAAAGTTTACTGATACATCGTCTAGAGTGAGACCCTCAACAGGTGTATACTCGGAGACTTTTGAAAAAAATCACTAAAACGCCTTATACTTCAGCTGACACTGTAATAACTAACAAAAAGTACTCTGATGTATCATTACAAAATTCAGGTCGAACTACTGGTCAAACGGGTATAAGTGAAAAGTTTTCGGAGACATCATCTTCAGTAAAACCCTCAACAGACATAGAATCGGAGACATTTGAAAAAAATAGAACATTGTCGACAAAATACACGGGTGCAATTAGAGATAGCGCAGGGACATTACAAAATTCTGATCAAAGTCTTAGACATACGGGTATAAGTGAAAAGTTTACGGAAACGTCATCTTCAGTAAGACCCTCAACAGATATACATAAGGAGATATTTGAAAATGCCGGAACATTGACAACAAAGTATACGGATGCGATTAGAGATAGCGCAGCGACATCACAAAATTCCGGTCAAACTAATGTACAAACGGGTATAATTACTGATACATCTTCTAGCGTACGACCCTCAACACGTGTATATTCGGAGACTTTCGAAAAAACCGTTAAAACTCCTTTAACTTCATCTGGCACTGTAATTACTAGCAAAAAGTACTCTGAAGAGTCATTAAAAAATTTCAGTCAAACTACTGGACAAACGGATATACGTGAAAAGTTTACGGAGACATCGTCTAGAGTAAGACCCTCTACAAATATATATTCGGAGACATTTGAAAAAACTGGACCATTGACGACAAAGTATAAAGATGCGATTAGTGGTAACACAGTAACATTACAAAGTTCCGGTCAAACTACTGTACAAACGGGTATACGTGAAAAGTTTACTGATACATCGTCTAGAGTGAGACCCTCAACAGGTGTATACTCGGAGACTTTTGAAAAAAATCACTAAAACGCCTTATACTTCAGCTGACACTGTAATAACTAACAAAAAGTACTCTGATGTATTATTACAAAACTCCGGTCGAACTACTGGACAAACCGGTATAAGTGAAAAGTTTTCGGAGACATCATCTTCAGTTAAACCCTCAACAGACGTAGAATCGGAGACATTTGAAAAAACTAGAACATTGTTGACAAAATACACGGGTGCAATTAGTGATAGCGCAGGGACATTACAAAATTCCGATCAAAGTCTTAGACATACGGGTATAAGTGAAAAGTTTACAGAGACATCATCTTCAGTAAGATCCTCAACAGATATAAATCCGGAGATATTTGAAAATACCGGAACATTGACAACAAAGTATACGGATTCGATTAGAGATAGCGCAGCGACATCACAAAATTCCGGTCAAACTAATGTACAAACGGGTATAATTACTGATACATCTTCTAGCGTACGACCCTCAACACGTGTATATTCGGAGACTTTCGAAAAAACCGTTAAAACTCCTTTAACTTCATCTGGCACTGTAATTACTAGCAAAAAGTACTCTGAAGAGTCATTAAAAAATTTCAGTCAAACTACTGGACAAACGGATATACGTGAAAAGTTTACGGAGACATCGTCTAGAGTAAGACCCTCTACAAATATATATTCGGAGACATTAGAAAAAACTGGACCATTGACGTCAAAGTATACAGATGCAATTAGTGGTAACACAGTAACATTACAAAGTTCCGGTCAAACTACTGTACAAACGGGTATACGTGAAAAGTTTACTGATACATCGTCTAGAGTGAGACCCTCAACAGGTGTATACTCGGAGACTTTTGAAAAAAATCACTAAAACGCCTTATACTTCAGCTGACACTGTAGTAACTAACAAAAAGTACTCTGATGTATTATTACAAAACTCAGGTCGAACTACTGGACAAACGGGTATAAGTGAAAAGTTTTCGGAGACATCATCTTCAGTAAAACCCTCAATAGACATAGAATCTGAGACATTTGAAAAAAATAGAACATTGTTGACAAAATACACGGGTGCAATTAGAGATAGCGCAGGGACATTACAAAATTCTGATCAAAGTCTTAGACATACGGGTATAAGTGAAAAGTTTACGGAAACGTCATCTTCAGTAAGACCCTCAACAGATATACATCCGGAGATATTTGAAAATACCGGAACATTGACAACAAAGTATACGGATGCAATTAGAGATAGCGCAGCGACATCACAAAATTCCGGTCAAACTAATGTACAAACGGTTATAATTACTGATACATCTTCTAGCGTACGACCCTCAACACGTGTATATTCGGAGACTTTCGAAAAAACCGTTACAACTCCTTTAACTTCATCTGACACTGTAATAACTAGCAAAAAGTACTCTGAAGAGTCATTAAGAAATTTCAGTCAAACTACTGGACAAACGGATATACGTGAAAAGTTAACGGAGACATCGTCTAGAGTAAGACCCTCTACAAATATATATTCGGAGACATTTGAAAAAACTGGACCATTGACGACAAAGTATAAAGATGCGATTAGTGGTAACACAGTGACATTACAAAGTTCCGGTCAAACTACTGTACAAACGGGTATACGTGAAAAGTTTACTGATACATCGTCTAGAGTGAGACCCTCAACAGGTGTATACTCGGAGACTTTTGAAAAAATCACTAAAACGCCTTATACTTCAGCTGACACTGTAATAACTAACAAAAAGTACTCTGATGTATTATTACAAAACTCCGGTCGAACTACTGGACAAACGGGTATAAGTGAAAAGTTTTCGGAGACATCATCTTCAGTTAAACCCTCAACAGACGTAGAATCGGAGACATTGGAAAAAACTAGAACATTGTCGACAAAATACACGGGTGCAATTAGTGATAGCGCAGGGACATTACAAAATTCCGATCAAAGTCTTAGACATACGGGTATAAGTGAAAAGTTTACAGAGATATCATCTTCAGTAAGATCCTCAACAGATATACATCCGGAGATATTTGAAAATGCCGGAACATTGACAACAAAGTATACGGATGCGAATAGAGATAGCGCAGCGACATCACAAAATTCCGGTCAAACTAATGTACAAACGGGTATAATTACTGATACATCTTCTAGCGTACGACCCTCAACACGTGTATATTCGGAGACTTTCGAAAAAACCGTTAAAACTCCTTTAACTTCATCTGACACTGTAATAACTAGCAAAAAGTACTCTGAAGAGTCATTAAAAAATTTCAGTCAAACTACTGGACAAACGGATATACGTGAAAAGTTTACGGAGACATCGTCTAGAGTAAGACCCTCTACAAATATATATTCGGAGACATTTGAAAAAACTGGACCATTGACGACAAAGTATAAAGATGCGATTAGTGGTAACACAGTGACATTACAAAGTTCCAGTCAAACTACTGTACAAACGGGTATACGTGAAAAGTTTACTGATACATCGTCTAGAGTGAGACCCTCAACAGGTGTATACTCGGAGACTTTTGAAAAAATCACTAAAACGCCTTATACTTCAGCTGACACTGTAATAACTAACAAAAAGTACTCTGATGTATTATTACAAAACTCAGGTCGAACTACTGGACAAACGGGTATAACTGAAAAGTTTTCGGAGACATCATCTTCAGTAAAACCCTCAACAGACATAGAATCGGAGACATTTGAAAAAAATAGAACATTGTTGACAAAATACACGGGTGCAATTAGTGATAGCGCAGGGACATTACAAAATTCCGATCAAAGTCTTAGACATACGGGTATAAGTGAAAAGTTTACGCAGACATCATCTTCAGTAAGATCCTCAACAGATATAAATCCGGAGATGTTTGAAAATACCGGAACATTGACAACAAAGTATACGGATGCAATTAGAGATAGCGCAGCGACATCACAAAATTCCGGTCAAACTAATGTACAAACGGTTATAATTACTGATACATCTTCTAGCGTACGACCCTCAACACGTGTATATTCGGAGACTTTCGAAAAATCCGTTACAACTCCTTTAACTTCATCTGGCACTGTAATAACTAGCAAAAAGTACTCTGAAGAGTCATTAAAAAATTTCAGTCAAACTACTGGACAAACCGGTATACCTGAAAAGTTTACGGAGACATCGTCTAGAGAACGACCCTCTACAAATATATATTCGGAGACATTTGAAAAAACTGGACCATTGACGACAAAGTATACAGATGCGATTAGTGGTAACACAGTGACATTACAAAGTTCCGGTCAAACTACTGTACAAACGGGTATACGTGAAAAGTTTACTGATACATCATCTAGAGTAAGACCCTCAACAGGTGTATACTCGGAGACGTTTGAAAAAAATCACTAAAACGCCTTATACTTCAGCTGACACTGTAATAACTAACAAAAAGTACTCTGATGTATCATTACAAAACTCCGGTCGAACTACTGGACAAACGGGTATAAGTGAAAAGTTTTCGGCGACATCATCTTCAGTTAAACCCTCAACAGACATAGAATCGGCGACATTTGAAAAAACTAGAACATTGTTGACAAAATACACGGGTGCAATTAGTGATAGCGCAGGGACATTACAAAATACCGATCAAAGTCTTAGACATACGGGTATAAGTGAAAAGTTTACGGAGACATCATCTTCAGTAAGATCCTCAACAGATATACATCCGGAGATATTTGAAAATACCGGAACATTGACAACAAAGTATACGGATGCAATTAGAGATAGCGCAGCGACATCACAAAATTCCGGTCAAACTAATGTACAAACGGGTATAATTACTGATACATCTTCTACCGTACGACCCTCAACACGTGTATATTCGGAGACTTTCGAAAAAACCGTTAAAACTCCTTTAACTTCATCTGACACTGTAAAAACTAGCAAAAAGTACTCTGAAGAGTCATTAAAAAATTCCAGTCAAACTACTGGACAAACTGGTATACGTGAAAAGTTCTAAAACCCTCTACAAATATATATTCGGAGACATTTGAAAAAACTGGACCATTGACGACAAAGTATAAAGATGCGATTAGTGGTAACACAGTGACATTACAAAGTTCCGGTCAAACTACTGTACAAACGGGTATACGTGAAAAGTTTACTGATACATCGTCTAGAGTGAGACCCTCAACAGGTGTATACTCGGAGACTTTTGAAAAAATCACTAAAACGCCTTATACTTCAGCTGACACTGTAATAACTAACAAAAAGTACTCTGATGTATCATTACAAAACTCCGGTCGAACTACTGGACAAACGGGTATAAGTGAAAAGTTTTCGGCGACATCATCTTCAGTTAAACCCTCAACAGACATAGAATCGGAGACATTTGAAAAAAAATAGAACATTGTTGACAAAATACACGGGTGCAATTAGTGATAGCGCAGGGACATTACAAAATTCAGATCAAAGTCTTAGACATACGGGTATAAGTGAAAAGTTTACGGAAACGTCATCTTCAGTAAGACCCTCAACAGATATACATCCGGAGATATTTGAAAATGCCGGAACATTGACAACAAAGTATACGGATGCGAATAGAGATAGCGCAGCGACATCACAAAATTCCGGTCAAACTAATGTACAAACGGGTATAATTACTGATACATCTTCTAGCGTACGACCCTCAACACGTGTATATTCGGAGACTTTCGAAAAAACCGTTAAAACTCCTTTAACTTCATCTGGCACTGTAATTACTAGCAAAAAGTACTCTGAAGAGTCATTAAAAAATTCCAGTCAAACTACTGGACAAACCGGTATACGTGAAAAGTTAACGGAGACATCGTCTAGAGTAAGACCCTCTACAAATATATATTCGGAGACATTTGAAAAAACTGGACCATTGACGATAAAGTATAAAGATGCGATTAGTGGTAACACAGTGACATTACAAAGTTCCGGTCAAACTACTGTACAAACGGGTATACGTGAAAAGTTTACTGATACATCGTCTAGAGTGAGACCCTTAACAGGCGTATACTCGGAGACTTTTGAAAAAATCACTAAAACGCCTTATACTTCAGCTGACACTGTAATAACTAACAAAAAGTACTCTGATGTATTATTACAAAACTCCGGTCGAACTACTGGACAAACGGGAATAAGTGAAAAGTTTTCGGAGACATCATCTTCAGTTAAACCCTCAACAGACGTAGAATCGGAGACATTTGAAAAAACTAGAACATTGTTGACAAAATACACGGGTGCAATTAGTGATAGCGCAGGGACATTACAAAATTCCGATCAAAGTCTTAGACATACGGGTATAAGTGAAAAGTTTACAGAGACATCATCTTCAGTAAGATCCTCAACAGATATACATCCGGAGATATTTGAAAATACCGGAACATTGACAACAAAGTATACGGATGCGATTAGAGATAGCGCAGCGACATCACAAAATTCCGGTCAAACTAATGTACAAACGGGTATAATTACTGATACATCTTCTAGCGTACGACCCTCAACACGTGTATTATTCGGAGACTTTCGAAAAAACCGTTAAAACTCCTTTAACTTCATCTGACACTGTAATAACTAGCAAAAAGTACTCTGAAGAGTCATTAAAAAAATTTCCAGTCAAACTACTGGACAAACGGGTATACGTGAAAAGTTAACGGAGACATCGTCTAGAGTAAGACCCTCTACAAATATATATTCGGAGACATTTGAAAAAACTGGACCATTGACGACAAAGTATAAAGATGCGATTAGTGGTAACACAGTGACATTACAAAGTTCCGGTCAAACTACTGTACAAACGGGTATACGTGAAAAATTTACTGATACATCGTCTAGAGTGAGACCCTCAACAGGTGTATACTCGGAGACTTTTGAAAAAAATTACTAAAACGCCTTATACTTCAGCTGACACTGTAATAACTAATAAAAAGTACTCTGATGTATCATTACAAAACTCCGGTCGAACTACTGGACAAACGGGTATAAGCGAAAAGTTTTCGGAGACATCATCTTCAGTTAAAACCCTCAACAGACATAGAATCGGAGACATTGGAAAAAACTAGAACATTGTTGACAAAATACACGGGTGCAATTAGAGATAGCGCAGGGACATTACAAAATTCCGATCAAAGTCTTAGACATACGGGTATAAGTGAAAAGTTTACAGAGACATCATCTTCAGTAAGATCCTCAACAGATATACATCCGGAGATATTTGAAAATACCGGAACATTGACAACAAAGTATACGGATGCGATTAGAGATAGCGCAGCGACATCACAAAATTCCGGTCAAACTAATGTACAAACGGGTATAATTACTGATACATCTTCTAGCGTACGACCCTCAACACGTGTATATTCGGAGACTTTCGAAAAAACCGTTAAAACTCCTTTAACTTCATCTGACACTGTAATAACTAGCAAAAAGTACTCTGAAGAGTCATTAAGAAATTTCAGTCAAACAACTGGACAAACTGGTATACGCGAAAAGTTAGCGGAGACATCGTCTAGAGTAAGACCCTCTACAAATATATATTCGGAGACATTTGAAAAAACTGGACCATTGACGACAAAGTATACAGATGCGATTAGTGGTAACACAGTGACATTACAAAGTTCCGGTCAAACTACTGTACAAACGGGTATACGTAAAAAGTTTACTGATACATCGTCTAGAGTGAGACCCTCAACAGGTGTATACTCGGAGACTTTTGAAAAAATCACTAAAACGCCTTATACTTCAGCTGACACTTTAATAACTAACAAAAAGTACTCTGAAGTATTATTACAAAATTCCGGTCAAACTACTGGACTAACGGGTATAAGTGAAAATTTTAAAGATACGTCGTCTGTAGTAAGACCCTCAACAGGTGTATACTTCGAGTCGCTTGAAAAAACCTTTCAAACGCCTTCAATTTCAACTGACAATGTAATAACCACTAACAAATACTCCGAAGTATCTTTACGAAATTCTGGTCAAACTACTGGTGAAACGGGTATAAGTGAAAAGTTTTTAGAGACAACATCGTCAATGAAACCCTCAACAGATATAAATTCGGAGATATTTGAAAAAACTAGGCCTCTGTTGACAAAATATACGGATGCGATTGGAGATAGCGGAGTGACATCACAAAATTCTGGCCAAACTATTGGACATACTGAAAAAAGTGAAAAGTTTATAAAGACATCTTCTTTAGTGAAACCCTCAACAGATATACAATTAAAGACATATGAAACCACTAGGCCATTGTCGTCAAAATATATGGAATATCATGATACGGTAGAAAAACATACAGAATTAAATGAAGGTAATGTTCAGTTGAATCGTTTCTTTAATCCAAACGACCGAACTGGTATTGCTCAGGACCACCAAAGTTCTACCCCCAAATACTTTATTGAAAAAGGATTTCGAAGTTTAAGCCCCTCGTCTATCAACTACACAAGTACCACTGACAAGTATGTATCTGGAGCCATATACGACTTAAACTACTTGACTGCCGGCTATAGTCAGAGTCAAGAACCTTCGTATTCCAAAGTTTTTAAAACGCAATCAGTCCAAAAAGAAGACACTGAAGATAGAGTAATACAGAAAGACGGAGAGGAGGCAAAAGTCATCGTTTATGGAAAGGGTAAGTGTATAAAATAGTAGTTACTGTATACCCAACCCAATCCGACTTCCAAGCGTAGCAACTAAGTCTTTGGTAGGCTCTCATGAATAAAAAGAACAATAATGATTGATCTGAATGTTTTTTGCTTAAGTTCTATGTCAACGAAGTCACGAGTAGAAGCTAGTACATCAAGTTTGGGTTTAAGTACATAGATTAACGTATTAGGCCAGTAAAAATAGAAGTTTTTTTTTTGATCTATTTTTCACTAAATTTCCGATCCAATATTTATTTTTTATAAGGTTTGGGATCACTTACTGAGCATAAAATCCCAAAATGCAACAGGTCCAGTTAGCGCTTCAAACACCATCTTGAAAAAACGTTTTCAGCCGATATCTCGGAAACTATGTACTTTATGGCAAAAGTTGTAAAGACCATTATTATGGAGAATAAAATTCGCATCCTTTATTTTAAGCAAACTTTTTTGTGAAACTAAATGTTTACGATTTATGGCCCATTTAATGAACCGGTTTTTCTATCGCAGCCAATAACTTGAAATATGAGATTAATCAATAAAATGCGTTTATCAATTTTTAAAGATCTGTTTGTTTTGTACAACTTTTTTTAAACTTTTTTTTCATGTCCATACTTTTTAAGTAATAGGACATTTAATGTTGGACTACCAGGCGTAAAGTTGAAAATTTCATCGGCCTAGCTCGGCCGACGCTCGGCGTTTGACGCGGCAGCTATGCTTATCTTGAAATTTTAGTAGATGCTTAACCCCATCTATTTGAAGCCAGGAGATCTTTCTAGCATTTCACATAGTTGCTACTTATCACAACCACGTGACGAAATGGAGTGATTTATTTATTTCTTTTTCACAAAGGTATTCAGATAACTAATATTTACAGCCTCTTACAGGTCCTTTGTGAGACACTGCTGCTACGTAATAGGTTGCCTTATCATTTTGTTTCGAACCGTAAACACACACATCGTACACATTTTATTTTAATACATCAATTTCATTATTATTCTCACTTTTAATATCTTACTTTCCACAGCAACCTCCGATTCGATCTCATCCACAACAGTGTCGCCAATACCTCAACGTTCGTTCCGTGTAGTAAGTCGCCGTCGACCAGTAGCCACCATTAATACTACCTCCACATCTAACACCACGCAATCTATCAAGAATATTCCAGACATTAAACGGATAGGTAAAGACAATACGAACATCGTTTTTTTACATAAGTAGGTGCTATGTTTCACCGTTGGTCTAGTAGAGTGGAGTCGAGCCGATTCATTCATGCTACAACCATAATACTATCTGCAGCATAGTTCTACCTCGTCTAAACATCCATAACCTCCTTTGCTTAAAGTTGGTTGCTGGCGTTTATAACCTGCGGTAGCCACTCACCATCAGGCTACAGTCCATCTGATGGTAAGTGGCTATAGAATTCCATGGATTCCTGTGGTAATTGTACTGGTTCTCTATACCGTAGAGGCATTGCTCTTATGTGGCAGGAATAAGTATGTAGTTATTATCTACCCAGACGATTCTTAGGTACAAAAAGGCCTACCGTACCACCCACTTCTGGATGTCTGAATCATCTGAAATTTCTCAGAGGTATTGAAAACTTATGACAATACAATAATTTTAAGACTAGTATTCTCACTGGCATTCTCACAGCTCTTACTCAATGCGTGTTGCTTACTTTTTTTTATTCTAATGTTGTTTGTTGTTACTAATAGTCAAGTTATTTATATATTCTAAATATTTTCAGTCTCTATTGAAGATTCATCTATAACCTCGCGTTCTAAATCAAAGAACCGGACAACTCAAAGGCGTCCACTGATATCTCTGAACATTGAGCAAGATCAAAATCCTGCCTTTAGAAGTGAAGAGGAGAAAAACAGACAGAGTAAAAGTTATAGCTCCAGCTTCAAGCAAAATCAGTTAAATGATTTGCAAAGTGTCAAAGCGCAAGGCTCAAGGGAATTCACAATTGAAAGTAAGTATTCCCTACACTGTACCCACGTACTTCGTTTTCTTATTATTATTAAACAAAATAAGATATTATAAATAAAATAAGGTTGACAAACATGCTCTAATTTCACCTGATGATAAATGGATACTTTGGTCTATAGGTAGCTACATCTATCCTCAATTAAGAAGTGGAGACTAAGAAGAAAAGCCTCGCTTTCATTAAAAATTACTCTCCAAAATTAAGCTTCTATTTTACGCAGGCATTATGTAAGAGTGTGGACCCTCTCCGGTCGAACAGATCGATTCGAGCTACAGCTATAATATAGCTACAGAACGGTTCCAGAACCACGTACATATTAATCATTACCAGTGTTGTAGTATTATTTGGAATTTTATTTCTTATCATTATTAATGATTGTATTCTTTATTATGTGTAATTTGTTAAATTTTTCACGTTAAAATGCGTTCAGTACCTTCTTCTATTATATTATGTGTTGTACATGTTTTATGTCTAAATGCGATGATACATCTTTATAATTGCTGGTATTGTAGGTGTTATTTACCCCCATTTCTTAGCGACGACAGTTGGAAAATCTAACGATCTGATAAATGTATATGTATGGTTTTTGTCTTTTTTATATATGCTATTGCTATTTTATATACATGCCAGCGCGCATAGGTGATAACGTAGGGTTGTTATCCTTCTATCGATAAGACGGGTCCACATCTAGCAAAATACTAATTAAGGACTGAACAAGAACTTTTAAAAATAGAATCTTATTATTGATTTTCATCTTATAAAACCAATTATTTATAATCCTATTTTGCTTACAGGCCCCAGTGCTGAGACAATGCTTCTTTCTACAGGAGCTATCAAAGCATCCCAACCAGCAGGATTCACCGCAAACACTATAATTACAAATGTTTCACAAGGTACAAACCAACTTACCGCGACATATACCGAAGACAGTAAGTACACAAGATTATCGCAGGATGAAACTCCCGTTAATAGTTTTATTGGCACAAACTACTCAGAAATTCCACTTAATATAGGAATATCCACAAACAAATATACAAATACAAATGAGAAATTTACAACAATTCAAAATCCGAGCCCTACTTACGCTTATATAGAAAAAAACGACAAATATAAGTCAATTTCGCAAATAAGAAATCCATCAACTACATCTACCGAAAACAAAAACGTCACCACCACGACACAACAAGAAACGGATCCTACAAATATATATTCCAGCATCAATGAAAGATTCACAGAAACTTCACGCAGTAGAAGGCCATCTAAAAACGGCTCTACAGAGCAATCATCCTCAAAATTATCAACATCTGGATTTATTGTCACCGGTGCGAATACCAACGCACTCAAGGATGCAATTACAGATACCACAGTGACATTACAAAATTCCGGCCAAACCACTGGACGTACAGGTACAACTGAAAAATTTACGAAGACATCTTCTGCAGTAAGACCCTCAACAGAAGTACGCACGGAGACTTTTGAAAAAACTATTAAAACGCCTTTTATTTCCACTGACACTGTAATAACGAGTAAGAAGTACTCCGAAGTATCACGAAGCCCATCTACTAGTACGTATGTGGAATCGGTGGAAAATCGTACGAAATTGAATGATGATAATGTTTCCTCAAATCGTTACTTTACTTCGAACAATCAGTACACAGGTATTGTTCAAGACCACCAGAGTTCTACCGCCAAATACTTTACTGAAAAAGGATCTCAAAGTGTAAGCCGAGGAGCGTCTATTATATACCCAAGTACCACCGACAAGTATGTATCTGGAGCCATATACGACTTAAACTACTCGACTGCCGGCCGTAGTCAGAGTCCAGAAAGTTCATATTCCCAAGTTTCAAACACGCACTCAGTTCAAAAGGAACAGCAATTAGTGTCAGATGAACAGCCAGTGAAACAAGTTGAAACAGCACAGTGGGTTCAGACAGTGCAGAGAGTACAGCCTGTAGGGAAAATCGAAACTTCTGAACTTAACGGAGTGATCGAGCGTATAGATAGCCATAATTATAAAGAAAGCAGCGAAGGAAGAGTAATACAGCAATACGGAGAGGAGGCAAAAGTCATCCTTCATGGAAAGGGTAAGTGTATAACGAAAGTAGTAACAGTTTTCTAGACGGTAAAGCTCCTTTTCTAATCAGGAGAGTAGGAGGCATTTAATAATGGCCTAAATTCAGAAGAGGTCATTGATATGCTCTAAAACTAATGATAGCTATGGAACTGAAAGTCACCGATCGTACCTGACTAGATATTCCTACCAGACTTTTTAAACATTTGAATAAGAAAACCTTACTATCCTATTTTATAACCAAAATTATTTTGTTTTTATATATATATATATATATATATATATATATATATATATATATATAAATATATATATATATACAGTGTGTCCGGTCACAGACTAGCGATATTTTAGGTAGTTATAATACAGCTATTTTAATACAAAAATACACTACACACTGAGGTCTAATCCCCTCCCCCCTCTATTTGGCAGCCATTTTGTTTTTTTCTTGAGATATTCTCTACGCGTTTACGAAAAAAGTCATATCTCTCAAAGTCTTAGTCCTACTGAGATAAAAATTAACTCATTCGGAGGCCAATAATATTTTTTATCGTTTACATTATCAAAATTTTTGTTGACAATTACTTGTAATTTTGAAGAAAAAAATTTAACTTCAAATAAATATCAAAAAAAATATGCTAATCGGCAAATTATTGTAAATTACTGCAAAAACAATACAACATAAAGTTTATAGCTGTATCTTTATTACTTTAAGAATTATTGTTGTTTGAACATAGCATATGCGCAAACACAAAAGGCCTTTGTTAAATGACAACTGGCACTGCCTGCCTAGGAGTAATAGTAATCTGAGATTACTTATGATCTTAAATGAATTAAAGATGATGAATAAGAGATCAGAGAATCAGAATCATCATTTATAAGTAGTATAATTTGAGAGCAGCACAGAACACTTGAATGATAATCGTTGGAGCCGTTTCCGAGATTCCGATTATATATATAATATATAAAAAAAAAAAATATTACCCGCAATAGAACCAAAGTATCCGATACAACCAAACGGACCACCTACTAGAATCTTGATGGAGTGACCACCTGGAAAAGCAGCAAAGCATCAAGAGGTCGATGGATGCATGTAGTTCAGCGCTGTGTTTTATGGTAATCATTGTAAAAGGATAATGTTCAGCAGCGGAAGTGTGATAAGCTTTAGTAAAGATGAAGTTGATATCATTAGAAACACATTGAAATATCTTATTTTACAAAAGTCCAATTTTGCGACTAGAGTAAACGAGGTGCTTAAGGTCATTTCGGAATCGGTAGCAGGAGATAGTTCTAGCATTTCCCACAGTTGCCTCTTACCGCACCCACGTGACGAAATGGAGAGATTTATTTATTTACTTATGGCTCTTTTATAAAGGTATTTAGATAACTAATAATTTACAGTATTTAATCTCAATTACAACCTAATACTAAACATAGGTCTTCCTCTCCTTAGGGAATATTACCACGGTTGTCACACTTGGCAGGTGGGTTGGCAACTGTAATTTTTACAATGATGCGTTTTGATCATAAAAATGTTGCTGCCCATTAACTGTTTCCAATCCACGGGACGATAAGTGGTAAGAATATTCACTATTCTTACACGGCCAGTACACGGTTAAAGTTATTAATAATCTAATGAAATCGTTCCTTTGTGACACAATGGTGTTCGTACGAGGTTGCTCTTTTGTTTTGAATCGCCAAAACACATTATATTTTTTTACATCAATTTTTTTTTGTTATTCTCACTTTTTATGTTTTACTTTCAACAGCAACCCCCGAATCCATCTCTTCCACAACAGTATCGCCAACACCTCGACGTTCGTTCCGTGTAGTAAGTCGCCGTCGACCAGTTGGCTCCACTAATACCACCTCAACAACAAACTCCACGCAATCTACCAATAATATTTTGGACAGATTCATTGAACGGACAGGTAAAGATAATACGAATATAATTTTTTACTTAAGTAGGTGCTATTTTTGGCTCTTGGTCTAATAAAGTCGAGTCAAGCCGATTAATTAGTGCTACAATCATAATAGGCTGCATGACTCTACCACTTATAAATCCATAAACTTCTTTGCTTAAAGTCGGTTGTGAGCTGCAGTAGTCACCATCAGGTTTCAGTTCACCCGATGGTAAGTGGCTATAGCACGCCATGGATATCTATGCAATCTATGGTAATTGTATTGGTTCTCTATACCGTATAGGTATTGAATTACCGTATAGGTATTTCTAGGTACGCGCCATTCATGAGGCTGTCAAAGATATGAGTGGCTCATCAGTGTCATCATCATTACAGCCCTTCACAAGTCCACTGCTGAACATAGGCCTTCCCCAAGTAATACCACAAAGCATGGTCCTGAGCCACCTGCATCCATCGACTTCCTGCATGTCTTACCGGGTCGTCACTCCATTTAGTGGGGGGTCGCCCTACACTTCGCCTACCGGTACGAGGCTGCCACTCGAGAACCTTTGTTCCCCATTGGTTATCGGTTTTTCGAGCTATATGGCCGGCCCATTGCCACTTCAGCTTACTAATCCGTTAGGTTATGTCGGCCACTCTGGTTCCACTGCGGATATCCTCATTTCTGAATCTATCACGCAGAGAGACTCCGAGCACAGCCCTCTCCATAGCTCGCTGAGCGACCTTGAGCGTCCTCATACGGCCAGCAGTGAATGACCACGTCTCAGATCCGTAAGTCATCACTGGCAACACGCACTGGTTGTACACTTTAGTTTTCAGAGATTGAGGTATACCTGACGAGAAGATATGTCGTAATTTCCCGAACGCTGCCCAGCCGAGTTGAATCTGTCGATTGACCTCTCGGTCGAAGTTGGACTTACCTAGTCGGACTTTTTGTCCCAGGTAAACGTACTCGTCAACAACTTCGAGCAAAGTGCTTCCAAAAACTACCGGCATAGGTGTGATTTTTGTTTTGTCCATGTTCATCTTAAGACCTATTCGTTGGGAGGCACCATGAAGATGCTGCTGCCCATCTCCTACCTGTCTCCCTCTGTCGCCTCTTACGACACCCACGGGAAGATTTGGGGTAGTGGATATCCAATATAATAAATATCCACCGTGTAGTGGCGGTTGAGAATATTCTCAACCGCCACTACACGGCACGATGAGTGTAGCAAAAGACTGTTAAGAATTGACAAAGAACAAAAAGTTGTAAAAAAAGGAATTTTGTTTATGATCTTTAGTGTTTTAAACCTATTCTATATAATCCCATTTTGCTTACAGGTGACAGTGCTGAGACAATGCTTACTTCAACGGGAGGATTCACCACCACCAACATAATTACAAATGTTTCACGGGGAACAAACCAAGCTACCGCGACATATATCGAAGACAGAAAGAACACAAGAGTGTCGCAGGGTGAAGCTCAAATAAACAGTTTTACTGGTGCAAACAACCCGGAACTGCCACTTAATACAGGAATATCCACAAACAAATATACCAATATAAATGAGAAATATAAAACAGTACAAAAACTGAGCCCTACTTACACTTATGAAAAAACAACAATTTCACAAAGAACAGAACCTTCAACTACATTTACCGAAAACAAAAACGTAACCACCTTGACACAGCAAGAAACGGATTCCACAAATATATATTCCAGTACGAATGAAAGATTAAGAGAAGCTTCACGCAGAAGAAAGCCATCTACAAACAGCTCTAGAGAGCAACTGTCAACGAAATCATCAACATTTGGATTTACTGTCACAGGTGCGAATACAAACGCACAAAAGGATGCGATTACAGATACCGCAGTGACGTTACAAAATTCCGGCCAATCTACGGCGCGTACAGGTATAAGTGAAAAGTTTACGGAGACATCGTCTGCAGTAAGACCCTCGACAGAAATACACACTAAGACCTTTGAAAATACTATTAAAACGCCTTCAATTTCCACTGACACTGTAATGACGAGTAAGAAGTACTCCGAAGTATCACGAAGCCCATCTACTAGTACGTATGTGAAATCGGTGGAAAAACATACGAAATTGAATGATGATAATGTTTCCTCAAATCGTTACTTTACTTTGAACGATCAGTACACAGGTATTCTTCAAGACCACCAGAGTTCTACCGCCAAATATTTTACTGAAAAAGGATCTCAAAGTGTAAGCCGAGGGGCGTCTATTATATACCCAAGTAACACCGACAAGTATGTATCTGGAGCCACATACGACTTAAACCACTCGACTGCCGGCTATAGTCAGAGTCCAGAAAGTTCATATTCCCAAGTTTCAAACACGCAATCAGTTCAAAAGGAACAGCAATTAGTGTCAGATGAACAGCCAGTGAAACAAGTTCAAACAGCACAGTGGGTTCAGACAGTGCAGAGAGTACAGCCTGTAGTGAAAATCGAAACATCTGAACTTAACGGAGCCATCAAGCCTAAAAATAGCCTTAATTACAAAGGAGACAGTGAAGAAAGAGTCATACAGCAATACGGAGAGGAGGCCAAGGTCGTCCTTCATGGAAAGGGTAAGTGTATAATAAAAGTAGTAACAGTGTACTAGACGGTAAAGCTCCTTTTCTAATCAGGAGAGTAGGAGGCATTTAATAATGGCCTAAATTCAGAAGAGGTCATTGATATGCTCTATTGACTAAAAATAATGATAGCTATGGATCTGAAAGTCACCGATCGTACCTGACTAGTAATTCCTACCAGATTTTTTTAAACATTTGAATAAGAAAACCTTACTATCCTATTTTATAACCACAATTATTTTATATATGTATATATATATATATATATATATATATATATATATATATATATATATATATATATATATATATATATATATATATATAATGTATATATATATATAATCCGAAGCAATGATACCCGCAATAGAACCAAAGTAACCGATACGACCAAACGGACCAACTACTAGAATCTAGATGGAGTGACGACGCAAAGCAGCCAAGCATCAAGAAGTCGATGGATGCATATGGTTCAGCGCTGTATTTTACGGTAATCTTTGTAAAAGGATAAAGTTCAGCGCGGAAGTGTGATGAGCTTTAGTAAAGATGAAGTTGATATCATTAGAAACATATTGAAATGTTTTATTTTACAAAAGTCCAATTTTGCGACTAGAGTCAACGAGGTGCTTAAGGTCATTTCGGAATCGGAAGCAGGAGGTCGTTCTAGCATTTATCACAGTTGCATCTTACCGCACCCACGTGACTAAATGGAGAGATTTATTTATTTACTTATGGCTCTTTAACAATGGTATTTAGATAACTAATAATTTTACAGCATTTAATCATCAATTACAACCTAATACTAAACATTGTTCTTCCTCTCCTTAGGGAATATTACCACGGTTGCCACAATTGGCAGGTGGGCTTGCAACTGTGATTTTTACAATTTTGCGTTTTCATCATAAAAATATTGCTGCCCATTTACTGTTTCCAATCCACGGAACGATAAGGGGTAGTGAATATTCTTACATGGCCAGTACACGGTTAAATTTATTAATAATCTAATGAAATCGTTCCTTTGTGACACACTAGTATTCATACTAGGTTGCCCTTTTGTTTTGAATCGCCAAAACACGTCGCACACACTTATTTTTTTACATCAATGTTATTGTTATTCTCACTTTTCATGTTTTACTTTCTACAGCAACCTCCGAATCAATCTCTTCCACACCAGTATCGCCAACACCTCGACGTTCGTTCCGTGTAGTAAGTCGCCGTCGACCAGTTGGCTCCACTAATACCACCTCAACAACAAACTCCACGCAATCTACAAATAATATTTGGGACAGATTCATTGAACGGACAGGTAAAGATACACAAACAATACGAATATCATTTTTTACTTAAGTAGGTGCTATTTTCGGCCGCTGGTCTAATAAAGTCGAGTCAAGCTGATTAATTAGTGCTAAAACCATAATAGGCAGCATGACTCTACCACGTACAAATCCGAAAAATTCTTTTCTTAAAGTTGGTTGTGAGCTGCAGTAGTCACCATCAGGTTTCAGTTCACCCGATGATAAGTGCCTATAGCACGCCATGGATATCTATGCAATCTATGGTAATTGTACTGGTTCTCTATACCGTATAACCGTATAGGTATTGAATTACCGTACAGGTATTTCTAGGTACGCGCGATTCATGAGGCTGTAAAAAGATATGAGTGGCTCATCAGTGTCATCATCATTACAACCCTTCACAAGTCCACTGCTGAACATATGCCTCCCCCCAGTAATGCCACAAAGCACGGTCCTGAGCCACCTGCATCCATCGACTTCCTGCATGTCTTACCAGATCGTCACTCCATTTAGTGGGGGTCACCCTACACTTCGCCTACCGGTACGAGGCTGCCACTCGAGAACCTTTGTTCCCCATCGGTTATCGGTTCTTCGAGCTATATGGCCGGCCCATTGCCACTTCAGCTTACTAATCCGTTGGGTTATGTCGGTCGCTCTGGTTCTACTGCGGATATCCTCATTACTGAGTATATCACACAGAAAGAATCCGAGCACAGCCCTCTCCATAGTTCGCTGAGCGACCTTGAGCGTCCTCATACGGCCAGCAGTGAAGGACCACGTCTCAGATCCGTAAGCCATCACTGGCAACACGCACTGGTTGTACACTTTAGTTTTCAGAGATTGAGATATACCTGACGAGAAGATATGTCGGAATTTCCCGAAAGCTGCCCAGCCGAGTTGAATCCATCGATTGACCTCTCGGTCGAAGTTGGACTTACCTAGTCGGACTATTTGTCCCAGGTAAACGTACTCGTCAACAACTTCGAGCATAGTGCTTCCAACAACTACCGGCATAGGTGTGATCTTTGTTTTGTCCATGTTCATCTTAAGACCTATTCGTTGGGAGGTACCAGGAAGATGCTGCTGCCCATTTCCTGCCTGTCTCCCTCTGTCACCTCTTACGACACCCACGGGAAGATTTGGAGTAGTGGATATTCTCAACCGCCACTACACGGCACGACGAGTGGCTCACGTGTAGCAAAAGATTGTTAAGAACTGACAAAGAACAAAAAGTTGTAAAAAAAGGAATTTTGTTAATGATTTTTAGTGTTTTAAACCCATTCTATATAATCCCATTTTGCTTACAGGCGACAGTGCTGAGACAATGCTTACTTCAACGGGAGGATTCACCACCACCCATATAATTACAAATCTTTCACGGGGAACAAACCAAGCTACCGCGACATATATCGAAGACAGAAAGAACACAAGAGTGTCACAGGGTGAAGCTCAATTAAACAGTTTTACTGCTGCAAACAACCCGGAACTGCCACTTAATACAGGAATATCCACAAACAAATATACCAATATAAATGAGAAATATAAAACAGTACAAAAACTGAGCCCTACTTACACTTATGAAAAAACAACAATTTCACAAAGAACAGAACCTTCAACTACATTTACCGAAAACAAAAACGTAACCACCTTGACACAGCAAAAAACGGATTCCACAAATATATATTCCAGTACGAATGAAAGATTAAGAGAAGCTTCACGCAGAAGAAAGCCATCTACAAACAGCTCTAGAGAGCAACTGTCAACGAAATCATCAACATTTGGATTTACTGTCACGGGTGCAAATACAAACGCACAAAAGAATGCGATTACAGATACCGCAGTGACGTTACAAAATTCCGGCCAATCTACGGCGCGTACAGGTATAAGTGAAAAGTTTACGGAGACATGGTCTGCAGTGAGACCCTCAATAGAAATACACACTGAGACCTTTGAAAATACTATCAAAACGCCTTCAATTTCCACTGACACTGTAATGACGAGTAAGAAGTACTCCGAAGTATCACGAAGCCCATCTACTAGTACTTATGTGAAATCGGTGGAAAAACATACGAAATTGAATGATGATAATGTTTCCTCAAATCGTTACTTTACTTCGAACGATCAGTACACAGGTATTCTCCAAGACCACCAGAGTTCTACCGCCAAATATTTGACTGAAAAAGGATCTCAAAGTGTAAGCCGAGGGGCGTCTATTATATACCCAAGTAACACCGACAAGTATGTATCTGGAGCCACATACGACTTAAACCACTCGACTGCCGGCTATAGTCAGAGTCCAGAAAGTTCATATTCCCAAGTTTCAAACACGCAATCAGTTCAAAAGGAACAGCAATTAGTGTCAGATGAACAGCCAGTGAAACAAGTTCAAACAGCACAGTGGGTTCAGACAGTGCAGAGAGTACAGCCTGTAGTGAAAATCGAAACATCTGAACTTAACGGAGCCATCAAGCCTAAAAATAGCCTTAATTATAAAGAAAACAGCGAAGGAAGAGGAATAAAGCAATACGGAGAGGAGGCAAAAGTCATCCTTCATGGAAAGGGTAAGTGTACAACAAAAGTAGTAACAGTGTACTAGACGGTAAAGCTCCTTTTCTAATCAGGAGAGTAGGAGGCATTTAATAATGGCCTAAATTCAGAAGAGGTCATTGATATGCTCTATTGACTAAAAATAATGATAGCTATGGATCTGAAAGTCACCGATCGTACCTAACTATATATTCCTAACAGACTTTTTTAAACATTTGAATAAGAAAACCTTACTATCCTATTTTATAACCAAAATAATTTGGTTTATATATACATATATATATATATATATATATATATATATATATATATATATGTACCCGCAATAGAACCAAAGTAATCGATACAACCAAACGGACCACCTACTAGAATCTAGATGAAGTGACGAGCGAAAGTGTGATGAGCTTTAGTAAAGATGAAGTTGATATCATTAGAAACATATTGAAATGTTTTATTTTACAAAAGTCCAATTTTGCGACTAGAGTAAACGAGGTGTTTAAGGTCATTTCGGTATTTAGATAACTAATCAGTACAGTCAATATATTACTCGTAAGTGGACGTGTTGTCGGTTAGTGTAGCAAAAATCCAGTGTCAGTGCGTGCGAGTTTACTTCTTACGAAGCGCTTTCTAATAGCAGTTGCGGCTATAATCCCGTGTGTTGTGCTAACTATAAAAATAATATTTTAATACTATAACACTCGGTAGCTGCCTGTGGACTCGCGGGGTACTTCACCTCACCCCCGGCGCGATAAGAGACAAGTTACATAATTGCTGTCGCACTCAAGCGCCGTTTGCACCTGCATTGTTTGCATGTATACGTAGTTGCCGCGATTTTGAACATAATATGCATCAATGCTCCGCCTGTCATACTAAGATTAAGGACTCTGAATGCATGCAATGTTGTGTCTGTGTGGCATACTATCATTGCATATGTGTCGCCATTTCGCCTGCTCAGCTTAAAAACCTATCGACTGAAGTTAAGGCAGATTGGCTGTGCCCTGAATGTAAGAATAAAAAGCCGCGCAGCGTTAACTCTAATACACCGGTCCGACCATCGACGCCCAGTAACCCCAAAGCTAACGTTACCTTGCGCCGTAAAGGCCCGGATTCACTCCTTGAGTCAGACGCCGGTACGAGTTTTAATGTATCACGGTCGGAGTTGCGTGTTATTATACAGGAGGAGATGAGGGTCATCATGGAAGAATGCGTGAGAGATTTGAAAGCTGACCTGAATAGACAACTACAGGCTTTTAGGGGAGAGATCACTGGTCTCACGGAATCAATACAATTCATGAGTGATTCGTTTGAGCAATGTAAAAAGGATTTGAGTGGCTGTAAGGCTAAAATTGACACAATTATTAAGGAAAAGGAAACCCTACAGAGTGATCTTATCATCATTACTAGCCGTCTTAATCAAATGGAGCAAATCTCTCGGGCATCGAACCTGGAAATCCAATGTGTTCCTGAGCGTAAGTCTGAAAACGTTTTATCTATTGTAACAAAATTGAGCAAAACCATATGTTGCCCTATAAACGAGTCGGATATCTTATATTGTTCACGCATTGCTAAGAAGAACCCCGAGAGTACCCGTCCTCGCTCTATTCTAGTTAAACTTAACAGCCCTCGCTCCAGGGACTCCCTGCTAGCCGCTGCATTGAAATACAATAAAACTCACTCACAGGAAAAATTGAACACGGAGCATGTGGGATTGGGGCCTAACAGGAAGACTCCCATATATGTAGTAGAAAATCTTTCACCTGAGAATAAGCTTCTTCACGCTTTGTCCCGTAAACGTGCAAAAGAACTTCAATACAAACATGTATGGGTCCGGGGCGGCCGTATATACATGCGGAAAACTGATAAATCTGAATACGTCTTAGTGCGTAATAAATCGACCCTGGACAATTTATCTTAGGTTCTTTTTGTTATTTTGTAATCTATCGTGTAATAGTATATGGCTTAAAGTTCAATAGTTTAAATGTATATTTTCAAAACGTTAGGGGTCTTCGAACGAAGACGACAAACTTGTACAAAAACATATTAAAATACGATTATGATATAGTAGTATTATGTGAGACTTGGTTAAATAGCACTATTTTTGACTCCGAGTTGTTTAGTGATCGTTACGCAGTTTTTAGACGCGACCGCGAGACTAGTGGCTTTCATCAGGACAAATCTGGTGGCGGGGTATTGGTGGCTGTGTCAAAGCATATTTATTCCCGTAGGCTACACCATTTTGAGAGTAAATGCGAGGATATTTGGATCGAATTGAATATACCTACGGAAAAAGGTACCCCAAATAAGCTTTTATTGTGTGGCGTCTACCTCCCGTCGCCCATTCAAAAACATTTTCTGGAACATTATATCGACAACGCTAATAGAGTCTTAGAGTCTAACGCAAAAGCGGTAATTTTGGGAGATTTTAATATGAGTGGTATTGCCTGGAACGATACGGAGGTACCGTTTGCTGTAAATGGCAATAATATGACTAAGACTTCATTTGAAAGCACTTTACTGGACTTCATGGCTTTAAATAATCTTACCCAATATAATACGGTCCTAAACCATAAAGGCAAAATTTTAGACCTCGTTCTCTCTAATCTTAGTATTCAGTTGAAAGTGACACGAAGTAACTCTGAGCTCAGTTCTGTAGATGATTATCACCCACCGCTGGTATTTACGCTGCCTTCCAGGTATTCAGCTAAACTTCTTTCCCGAAATTATAATGAGAGGCATAACTTTTATAAAGCTGATTTTGAAAAAATATCTAATTATTTAAGCTCGATACCATGGGAGAGTGACCTGGCTTCGTGCTCCTCAGTGGATGAAATGACTAACAAATTTTACTCAATACTAAGAAGTTCTATCTTAAAATATGTTCCTAAAAGCAAACCAGCATCAAAAAAGTTTCCCCCGTGGTATACCAGGGATCTTATTCGCCTCTCACGTGAGAAGTATAAGCTCAGGATAAAATACAAAAAGTACAATAACCCACTCGACGAACTGGCATTCCAAAAAAATTAAAAAACGGTGCTCTGATTTAACAGAATCTTGTTATCTTAAATATATAACTGATCTTGAAAAGTCCCTATCAGTAAATCCAAAAAAGTTTTGGACCTTTCTCAAGAGTAAAAAAGTCAATAGCAATGCGTATCCATCTGCAATGACTTTCGATGATAAGGAAGAAACTTCTGGAACTGGTATTTGTAATCTCTTTGCCTCTTATTTTGCCTCGGTTTACCGGCCAAGCTTGCCTCTCTGCAATGTACCTGATCTAGAATACTCAGTCTCTTGCTTCCTTGGAAGTCTCACCCTTAGGCGGGAGGATGTTCTGAAAACTCTGAAAGGACTAGATAGGAATAAGGGAGCTGGACCAGATGGAATACCCTCGTTGTTTGTAGTTCAATGCTGTGAATCTCTCTCCTTTCCTCTAACAATAATATTTAATGAGTCTTTAATGAATGGCGTATTTCCCTCGATCTGGAAGGAGGCGAGAATTGTTCCAGTTTTTAAGTCGGGAGATTCGGCATCCGTGAAGAACTATAGGGCCATTTCGATACTCTCAGTCTTTGGGAAGGCATTTGAATCGTTGGTTTGCCCGGTCTTGTCCTATCACATAAAGCATTTAATTTCTCCTTGCCAATCAGGATTTTTGGCATCTCGCTCAACGGTAACTAATTTGATCCCGTTTGTGGATTTTGTTTCTAGCTCCCTTGATTCCCGTATTACTGTAGACACCATATACACCGACTTTAGTAAGGCTTTCGATTCAGTTGATCACAAAATTTTACTGGGTAAACTTTCTCGTTTGGGTGTGTATGGCAGCCTTCTGGAATGGTTTGAATCCTATCTTTATCAACGCAAGTCGCACGTTGTGGTTAATGGCTACGCATCGCATTCCTTTCAGCCAACTTCCGGCGCTCCACAAGGTTCGCATCTGGGTCCAATCCTCTTTAATATATTTATTAATGATATCGTGGGTATCTTTGATCATGCTGCTTGTTTCCTTTACGCTGATGATATGAAACTGTCTATGCAGATCGGAGGTATTAATGATTCATTGCTATTACAGGAGGATCTAGATCGACTCGCTGGATGGTGTAGGGAGAACAGGTTATATTTAAATACTGAAAAATGTAAATTTATCAGATTTTCGAGATGCAAAACGAATTTGTCGCCGTCCTACAATATTGCCGGTCAAAAATTGCAAGAGGTGGACTCTATTCGCGATTTGGGCGTCATTATGGATAAAAAATTACGTTTTCACAAGCACATTGACCAGGTCGCAACAAAAGGTTTCCAGATGCTAGGGTTTGTGCTGCGGAATGCAATGGAATTCAAAAAGCCCTCAACAAAAGTTCTCCTGTATTTGGCATTGGTTCGTTCGGGTTTGGAATATTGTAGTCAGGTTTGGTCCCCACATTATGAGGTTCATATCAGGCGAATCGAGCGAATACAGAAGAGATTTCTCTGGCACCTATCCTACCAATCTAACAAAGCGAAACTGCTGCCCTCATATAAGGAACGTCTTGCCTATTTTAAAATGACTAGCCTACAAGGGCGAAGATTGTTTTTGGATCAATTGCTTTTTTATAAGATTATCAATGGCCTCATTGACTGCCCTGCGTTATTGCGATCTGTCAATTTTAATATCCCATACAAGTTGCCGCGTTGCGTACGTTACGTTCCATTCTCACCAAAAGGTGCCAAAAGTAGCTTAGGTCACCATGCCACCATGAATCGCTTACAGAGTCAGTACAACTTAATATCTAAGTCTTACAACATCGACATCTTTTCTGACAAGCCGTTGAAATTTAGACGCAAGCTCGGTCAGTTTCTCAAGTCAATGGTGTCTGTTTGATTCAAGTATCTATATCTATTGTTTGATTTTTTAACATATAAAAATAATGATTGTTAAATGATGATTAAAATGTTTTAAGTAGTCATTTGCTTAGTGTTAACTAACCTATTTAAGTTTTATTTGCATAGTCCACATTTGCATGCCGTGGCAGCCTATAATTAAGATGACGCTTAGCTTTAGTTTGATATTCATGTTACCTTAAAATCCATGTATTAGTGTTCGTCTTGTTGGTTGTCCTTTTAAATAAATAAAAATAAATAAAAACTAATAATTTACAGTATTTAATCATCAATTACAACCTAATACTAAACATAGGTCTTCCTCTCCTTAGGGAATATTACCACGGTTGCCACACTTGGCAGGTGGGTTGGCAACTGTCATTTTTACAATTATGCGTTTTCATCATAGAAATGTATCTGCCCATTTACTGTTTCCAATCCACGGGACAATAAGGGGTAGTGAATATTCTTACACGGCCAGTACACGGTTAAAGTTAGTAATAATCTAATGAAATCGTTCCTTTGTGACACACTAGTGTTCATACTAGGTTGCCCTTTTATTTTGAATCGCCAAAACACGTCGCACACATTTTATTTTTTTACATCAATGTTATTGTTATTCTCACTTTTCATGTTTTATTTTCTACAGCAACCTCCGAATCAATCTCTTCCACACCAGTATCGCCAACACCTCGGCGTTCGTTCCGTGTAGTAAGTCGCCGTCGACCAGTTGGCTCCACTAATACCACCTCAACAACAAACTCCACGCAATCTACCAATAATATTTTGGACAGTTTCATTGAACGGACAGGTAAAGATAATACGAATATAATTTTTTACTTAAGTAGGTGCTATTTTTAGCCATTGGTGTAATAAAGTCGAGTCAAGCCGATTAATTAGTGCTACAATCATAATAGGCTGCATGACTCTACCACGTATAAATCCATAAACTTCTTTGCTTAAAGTTGGTTGTGAGCTGCAGTAGTCACCATCAGGTTTCAGTTCACCCGATGGTAAGTGGCTATAGCACGCCATGGATATCTATGCAATCTATGGTAATTGTACTGGTTCTCTATACCGTATAGGTATTTAATTACCGTATAGATATATCTAGGTACGCGCGATTCATGAGGCTGTCAAAGATATGAGTGGCTCATCAGTGTCATCATCATTACAGCCCTTCACAAATCCACTACTGAACATAGGCCTCCCCCAAGTAATGCCACAAAGCACGGTCCTAAGCCACCTGTATACATCGACTTCCTGCATGTCTTACCAGGTCGTCACTCCATTAAGTCGGGGGTCGCCCTACACTTCGCCTACTAGTACGAGGCTGCCACTCTAGAAACTTTGCTCCCCATCGGTTATCGGTTCTTCGAGCTATATGGCCGGCCCATTGCCACTTCAGCTTACTAATCCGTTAGGTTACGTCGGTCACTCTGGTTCTACTGCGGATATCCTCATTTCTGAGTCTATCACGCAGAGAAACTCCGAGCATAGCCCTCTCTATAGCTCGCTGAGCGACCTTGAGCATCCTCATACGGCCAGCAGTGAAGGACCACGTCTCAGATCCGTAAGCCATCACTGGCAACACGCACTGGTTGTACACTTTAGTTTTCAGAGATTGAGGTATACCTGACGAGAAAATATGTCGTAATTTCCCGAACGCTGCCCAGCCGAGTTGAATCTGTCGATTGACCTCTCGGTGGAAGTTGGACCTACCTAGTCAGACTATTTTTCCCAGGTAAACGTACTCGTCAACGACTTCGAGCATAGTGCTCCCAACAACTACCGGCATAGGTGTGACGTGGACATTAAACATGATCTTTGTTTTGTCCATGTTCATCTTAAGACCTATCCGTTGGGAAGCACTATTGAGGTCATTGAACATAGTGCTTAAGTCCTCCAGCGATTCTGCCATAAGGACTATATCGTCGGCAAATCGAAGGTGAGTGATGCACTCGCCATTGATGTTAATACCGTATCCTTTCCAGTCCAGTAGCTTGAAAACGTTTTCCAATGCAGCGGTGAAGAGTTTCGGGGAAATAACGTCACCCTGTCTTACACCTCTCTGCAGTTGGATAGGTTTCGTACTCTGGTTCTGTACTCGGATAGCCATCGTAGCCCTACTGTACAAACACTTCAGCACTTCGATATACCGACAGTCAACTTGGCACCGCTGAAGGGACTGTAGCACCGCCCAAATTTCGACGGAATCAAAGGCTTTCTCATAGTCCACATATGCCAGGCAAAGTGGCAGATTGTACTCTTCGGTCTTCCGTACAATCTGCCGCAGGGTATGTATGTGGTCTATGGTACTGAAGCCTTTTCGGAAACCGGCTTGTTCGGGAGGCTGGAAGTCGTCGAGTCTGCGTGGGAGACGATTCGTAATGACTCTCGAAAACAGCACGTAGAAGCGCCTCAGAAGGGAAATCGGTCTGTAGTTCTTCAAGAGAGCGTTGTCGCATTTCTTAAGGAACAAGACCACCGCATTTCTGCTCCACGCCTCCGGAGTAGTACCACCATGGAGGACGGAATTGAAGAGCTTCTGAAAGTCTCTCAAGTACCGGTGTTCCACCGGCTTTCAGAAGCTCCGCTGTAATTCTCATCCTCGCCTGGGGCCCTGCCGTTTTCATGGTGCTAGAGAGCCATTCTAATCTCGCTCAGACTGACGTCCGGGATATCATCGGAATAGTGTTGGATAAGACTTGCTCTTGTATCATTACTCACACTTGCGTGTGGCTCCAACGATGATGTGTACAGCTGCCCATAGAACCTCTCAATCTCACTCAAAATCTCAGGTGTTCCGGAAAAGATGCTGCCACATTCAGTCTTCAGCTTTGACAGTTGGCTCTTTCTGGCAGACAGATCTCTGGCAAAGACTTTGGAGCCCTGGTTCCGCTCGATCGCTTCTTTAATACGAGCAGTACTAAAGTTTTAAGATCTGTCTGTTCAGTTGCCTGTATGCTGTCAAATCTGTTGACGACTGCAGCCTCATCTCCTGTCTAACAGCCATGAGATTAAGAGTGTGATCGGAGAGTGCTTGTGTTCTTCTGCGGCGGGTCTTGCAGAACTTAGCTCCGACCGCATGGACAGTTTCCACGAGCTTCTCGTTCATATCGTCCACTGCATTGCAATCTTCTAGGCACTGAAAGCGGTTATGTAACTCGAGCTGAAAGATTTCGGGATTCTGGATTAGAGCACGAGGGGGACGGAGCGTTGACTTCATTAGACGAGACCTCTCCAACTTAACGTTTAGGTTCAGTGTACCTCTAACCATTCGGTGATCGCTGCCGGTTTTCACCCTTGCGATCACTGAGACACCACTGAACAGTTGGCGTCTGATCGTCATAATGAAGTCAATCTCATTTTTGTCGAACCGTCGGAGCTCGACTAGATCCACTTCCTGTGGGGCCGCTTCTACAAGAAAGAATTCATCATAAAGAGTCCCTCTTTCTCCATAAAGTCGGCCAGCTGCTGGCCCCTTCGGTTCCGTTGTCCTACTCCAAATTTTCCTACCTTCAGCTCACCGTTTTCTCTTGTGCCTAGTTTTGCGTTAAGTCTCCCATCAACACCGTGTAGTGGGTTTTGGAGGAATTCATGGCTCTGGAAATATCCTCATACATTTCCTCCACCTCCTCATAGGGATGTGCCGGGGTTTGTGCGTAAACCTGTATGACCTTCAGTGAATACGGTTTGGTGATTCTGAGTATTAGGTACGCGACCCTCGTCGACACACTCCCTATCCTTACAACGTTGTTGATGAGAAACTTGTGGACGATAAATCCGACACCTCCTTGGGACAGATGGTCGCCCTACCGGTGATAGAACAAGTTGCCGGACTCGAGGATTACCGTGTCCTCCCCCTCTCTTCAGACCTCGGATAATCCAATAATATGCCAGCGCAACTTGTCTACCTCTTCTTCCAGCACCAGGATCTTCTCGTCATTCCTCAGGGTGCGTGCGTTATATGTTGTCAGGTCGAGTCGTCGTAGGTGGCAACCGAACCTCCACCGGAGATTCTTAGCACCCCCTGTCCCGCCGTTACCATGGTCGCCACCGTAGCCTTAGGAATAGCAGGGCCGCCGGCGACTGGGGGCCGTTTGTTTGCGTCGTTCTTCATGGGGGATATTTGCCATAGTTGCCACGTTTGGTGAGCGGGTTGGCAACCGCAGTTTTTTTTATGATGTCACCGTTTTTATCAGGAAGATGCTGCTGCCCATCTCCTGCCTGTCCCCCTCTGTCGCCTCTTACGACACCCACGGGAAGATATGGGGTACTTAATTTTCTCAACCGCCACTACACGGCACGATGAGTGGCTCACGTGTAGCAAAAGACTGTCCAGAAATGATAAAGAACAAAAAGTTGTAAAAAAAGGAATTTTGTTTATGATTTTTAGTGTTTTAAACCCATTCTATATAATCCCATTTTGCTTACAGGCGACAGTGCTGAGACAATAGTTACTTCAACGGGAGGATTCACCACCACCAATATAATTACAAATGTTTCACGGGGAACAAACCAAGCTACCGCGACATATATCGAAGACAGAAAGAACACAAGAGTGTCGCAGGGTGAAGCTCAATTAAACAGTTTTACTGGTGCAAACAACCCGGAACTGCCACTTAATACAGGAATATCCACAAACAAATATACCAATACAAATGAGAAATATAAAACAGTACAAAAACTGAGCCCTACTTACACTTATGAAAAAACAACAATTTCACAAAGAACAGAACCTTCAAATACATCTACCGAAAACAAAAACGTCACCACCTCGACACAACAAGAAACAGATACTACAAATAAATATTCCAGCACGAATGAAAGACTTAGAGAAGCTTCAAGCAGAATAAAGCCATCTACAAACAGCTCTAGAGAGCAACTGTCAACGAAATCTTCAACATTTGGATTTACTGTCACGGGTGCGAATACAAACGCACAAAATGATGCGATTACAGATACAACAGTGACGTTACAAAATTCCGGCCAATCTACGGCACGTACAGGTATAAGTGAAAAGTTTACGGTGACATCGTCCGCAGTAAAACCCTCAACAGAAATAAATACAGAAACATTTCAAAAAACTATTAAAACGCCTTTTATTTCCACTGACACTGTAATAACGAGTAAGAAGTACTCCGAAGTATCACGAAGCCCATCTTCTAGTACGTTTGTGAAATCGGTGGAAAAACATACGAAATTGAATGATGATAATGTTTCCTCAAATCGTTACTTTACTTCGAACGATCAGCACATAGATATTGTTCAAGACCACAAGAGTTCTACCGCCAAATACTTTACTGAAAAAGGATCTCAAAGTGTAAACCGAGGGGCATCTATTATATACTCAAGTACCACCGACAAGTATGTATCTGGAGCCATATACGACTTAAACTACTCGACTGCCGGCTATAGTCAGAGTCCAGAAAGTTCATATTCCCAAGTTTCAAACACGCAATCAGTTCAAAAGGAACAGCAATTAGTGTCAGATGAACAGCCAGTGAAACAAGTTCAAACAGCACAGTGGGTTCAGACAGTGCAGAGAGTACAGCCTGTAGTGAAAATCGAAACATCTGAACTTAACGGAGCCATCAAGCCTAAAAATAGCCTTAATTATAAAGGAGACAGTGAAGAAAGAGTAATACAGCAATACGGAGAGGAGGCCAAGATCGTCCTTCATGGAAAGGGTAAGTGTACAATAAAAGTAGTAACAGTGTACTAGACGGTAAAGCTCCTTTTCTTATTTATTATATAATATATGTGTATATATATATATATATATATATATATATATATAAATATAAAAAAAAAAATATATATATATATATATAACATGTAACATATATATAATCGATTCCTATCATTTTTAATATAGGTAATTTTTTATCCCAAAAATAATTAAAACTACGTAAATTACAGTCACACTAAATCTGTACAGTCAAAACAAACTGAAATGGACCGTAACTAGACAACAGGACTTTTAAGAGTGCAGTTTTATTTGTATTATTACTAATTCTGTCAATCAATAAAAGTAAAGAAAAATGAACTTTATTTCAAGCACGTTAAAGTTTTTGCGTTCGTGGATTTGAACTGTGACCACAACATTCTTCCGGAATTAGTATAACTAATTTGATAAATAACCAGTGCATAAAAATGTGTAACTAAAAATTCAGTGTATGTATTATGATTATAACATAATATACTAATTGGGTTGTCTGAGGGTGTGCATTAAGCTACGTTACATATTGTATATATAATTAATTATTATAAGTTCACACACTACACTCAGTTTCTGTACATGATAGAATCCGAAGCAATATACCCGCAATAGAACCAAAGTAACCGATACGACGGACCACCTACTAGAATCTAGATGGCGTGACGACCTGGCAAAGCAGCAAAGCAGCAAGAGGTCGATGGATGCATGTGGTTCAGCACCGTGTTTTTAGTAATATTTGTAATAGGATAATGTTCAGCAGCGGAAGTGTGATACGAGTAAGAATACTAATAGTAATAGTTGCAGACGGTGACGTTTCGTGTAGCCGCTGTAACGTGCGCTCCGCGAATTTAATTCGATTCTAAATAGTGAAAGTGAATAAATTTTATCAAAAACGCTGGCACAACTAGGATTCTATATACACATCAACATCTTAAGTCATCTTAAAGTAACAAGAGACAAATTCTTGAAAAGTTAATACTTTTAAAATTTGTAGAGACCACAATTTGTAGTGACAACAATTAGTGTATTATTACGAAATCAGTGCAAAATTTAAATACCAAAGTAGTTTAAACTGTACGTAAGGCAAAAAATCACTAAAAGTTAATAAAAACAAGACAAAAAAGGAATATGTGTTGTGAAAAGGGTGGGGTACTTCGTTAAAATATTTAAATGTGAAGTGGCTTATATTTAGAACAATACAACTATAACATATACTATAACATGTATATACACACTCTAAACTAGTAAATAAAAGAAACAAGTATTTTAGTGAGTAATTTCGTCAACTCTCAAGTAGTTAAAATAGCTCAATTACCATAAGACAACAGAACTTGTATCTGTGTATCAATAATCGGCAGATTAAATCCATATAGATATTATAAAATAAATTTATGTTTTTTTTTCTTTCTTTCGTTTTATTATTTATAGGGATTAACAACAAAAAGTGACTATTATCATATTTATATTTACAAAAGTATAACATGGAAATTGACAATATCACAATTCGTAAACGGAAAACAAATGATTCTTTTGATTGTTCCTTTATATCAAATAGATCGGATTGTAGAAGATACAGCCTACCCGATCTATCGATTGGTTATGACAGTGACGACTAAGAAGACGAATTAAGGGAAGAATAAAAATTTACAGACGAAATTGGTTAGTGCTAATGGTGAAATTGATAACTTAAACTATGAAATATATAACTTATCTAAAAAATTAAAAGATCAGCAAAAAAAACTATAGAAAACCCAAAAAAACTTGCTACCGAATCCACTACTAGCACTAAAAAATATAACTCTACGAAAAAATTGTTAAAAGACAATTAAGCAAGGATAATTCACTAGAGGAACTTAATAAAATTTTCCAGGAATTACAGATAAGAAATGATAATTTGACTCAAAGTAAACAAACTCAAACCTATGGCCAAATTCAAGAACAATATTTCCAATCCACTAACAATAAATGCATAAAGTCCCAACTATTACCACAAGATGACACTGCTAGTACCCAAACTAATAATCTCAACAAACCTACAAATAAAGAATCCAAGAACAATTTTGAAAAGAAAATATTTATAATAGGCAGTCAACAATGCGTCGGGCTTTCGTCACATTTAATAATTTCAAGACAACAATCAAGACATAATATATATGCTACGGCAGAAGAAATATTAAAGTCTTGTTAATAAACTTCAGCCGAACGAATCAAACTATATTATACTGTGTGTTGGTGAAAATGACATAAATCCTACTAAACTTAGTATTGAACTTTCGTCTGCTTTAAGGTATATGCGTAATTTAAATATTATATTGTTAAGCAAATATCTTAATACAGTTAAATTAAATCAAACACTAAAAATAATGTGTAATAACATAAATAAATGTAATTTTATATATTTATCAAGTAGATTACTAAGTAAGAAACAATATTTTGACAAACTTTATTATAAAATTAATTTGTTAATAGACTCAAAGGATTATTCGAATAAGTTTTTAAAGTTCAAAGCATCAAAAACCATCTTGTCAACTGTTCACAAACCAGGTACTATACCCTATTATTTTATGAAAATGCAAAACGCATTAACTACAAAAAAAAAACAAATAATAAACATAAGTGATCAATCTGAAACACATCAAGTCATAAAAAAGGGAACAATACCGTATTGTTTTAAAAAAATTAATAAAAAAGAAATATCGACAAAGATATCTTGCATGACACAGATTCAAAACAAAAAAATAATTCCTTTCGTTAATTTAAATGAATTAAATAATAAAGTTGTAATTTTTCATCAAAATATAGCTGGACTTCTCAACAAATTATTAATGGTAGAAATATGTATTAATGAACTTACTGAAACTACACATACGTATTTACAACGTTCTTTGTTTTACTGAAACTTTTATTAAATCAGGACATGAAAATAACATCAATTTGAAAAATTTTCGAATTGCTAGTCCCTATGGTAGATTAAGTGAATGCCGTGGCGGTGTTTATATTTTGGTAAGGAAACAATATGAGTTTAATGTTATAAACTATTGTAATGAAATATCAGTAGAAAAATCTTTTGAGTGTTGTGGAGTAGAAATACCATATTGGAATTCTATTATAGTATGTCTTTACAGAACACCAAATTCGAATGCTTTTTTTTTCTTTAACAAATTACAAGTCCTATTAAATAAACTATCACATACAAAAAATAAAAAATTGTAATAGCAGGTGATTTTAATATTAATACTCTTGTAAATAATAAATTGTCGATAGAATTAAAAGAATTTTTAGCAAATTATAATTTAAAATCACATATATTTGGCCCAACTCGCAAAACATCATGCTTAGACCATATTGCAAGCAATATCCCTAATGCAATTGGTAAAACACATGTACTTCATTTATCAGACCATGACACAGCACAAACGTTAGAATTCACACCGGCAGCTTTAACCCACAAATTTAATTCACATTACTTTATATTTATTAGGGTTTATAACAAAGAATATATTACAAAATTCAGACAGTGCCTTTCCAGTATCTCATGGAAAGATGTAATTGAAGAAAGGGGCAGAAAAACCAAATATTCAAAAAAACAATCATGAGTTTTTAATAGCATGTATATGTTTATTCATGTCATTATATTACTTAAAACTAATATTGCACAAAACAACATATAAACTCTACTTCAAAACAAACAAATTAAATAAGAAATCTCACAATGATGTTAATTCCGCTTTCAATAATGTTCATGAAACTTTGATAATGTTCTATGATCTCTGCTTTCCCACTTTAAGAATTAATATAAAAAGATTCAATTCGGTCACAAAATGGATTACAGAGGGAATTAAAAAATCATGTTGCACAAAAAGAAAATTAATGTCTTTATTTTTTTAAAACAAAACAGATAGTAGGAAGACACATGTCAGGACATATATATTAAAATCTTAAAATCTTGTATCATTAAAACAAAAAGCAACACATACAATAATTTCATTAATAAAGCTAAAAATAAATGTAAAGCTACTTGGAATCTCATCAAAGAGTCATCAAATGATTTACGGAAAAATAAGGACATTACTTCGATTCACAAAAATGAAACATTGATTAAAGATCCTGGAGAAATAGCAAATATATTTAACAGCTTCTTTACAAATTTACCAAAAAACTATGATAAAAAATAAAAGTTTTCCCTTAAAGTACGTTGATGTTAAAAATAACAGTATATTTCTGCAACCCTGCTCTGCAGAAGAAATTAAAAAATTATACAAGGGTTAAATAATACAAATCCAGTGGGTTATGACGGAATCTCCACAAAAATTTTAAAGTCTTGTGCTGAATTGGTATCTCCAGTTCTTTCTTATATTATTAATATATCATTTGAATATGGAATATTTCCAAACAAATTTAAATTTTCTGTGATTAAGCCAATTTATAAAGCGGACAGCAAAAAAGAAATTAATAATTATAGACCTATTGCTCTTATCCCAATATTAGCTAAAGTATTTGAAAAAGCAATGCATACTAGACTGAATAGTTTTCTAAATAAACATAAGATTTTACGAGAAGAACAAAACGGTTTTCAAAAAGAAAAATCAACAACACTAGCTAATTACACACTAACTCAGCACATAACAGAAAACATTGATAAAGGTATGAAAGTTACTGGTGTCTTTTTCGATATGAATAAAGCATTCGATTTTGTAGACCACGAACTATTATTAAATAAAATTGAAAAATATGGCATTAGAGGACTTGTATTCCAATGGATACAATCTTATTTAAGTAACAGAACACAATGCGTTCAAATAACTAGGATTAATGAATTTAATGAACATGTCACATATAGGTCTAAATTAAAACCCACTAGAAAAGGTGTGCCACAAGGTACAATTCTTGGTCCTTTACTTTTTATTTTATATATTAATGACCTTCCATTGGCAATCGATACACATTGTACTCTATATGCCGACGATATATCAGTTATAATAACAGGTAAAGAAAAGCCATCTGATTATGAACTTAAAGTTAACAATACTGTCACATCTACAATATATTGGCTCGAAAGTAATAATTTATCTCCCAATCTACTCAAAACTAAATATATTACATTCTGCACTAACCGGGCAAATATCCCTAAAATAAAAGTCGAGAGTCGTAATCAAGAAATTGAAAACGTTCCTGAAATAAAATTCCTCGGCCTTATTATAGACCAGCACTGTAGTTGGCAAAGTCATATAAGCTTAATGTGTGATAAATTAGATAAATTCCTTCGTTATGCACTTAAAAGACTAAACAAGTAAAGAAGCTGCTATAACAGCTTATCATGGATATGTAGCGTCCGTGCTACGGTATGGTTTATTGATCTGCGGCAATTCAACGGTTTTTAATAGAGCATTCCTCATCCAAAAGAAATTTATACAGGCGATTTTTGGATGTGGAACTTTTCATTCTTGTAAACCACTTTTTAAACAGTTAAAACTTATGACACTGTGTTGCATGTACGTGTATGGAATGGAACATTTGTAAATAAATATCCACATTTATTTCAAAGATGTAGTGATAGTTGTACAGATAAAACATTTCCGCATAGAGATGTTACAAGATTAAATTTACGAAAGTGTAAAACTGTCTTTTATCAGAAGAGCTGTCCTAATATGTGTATAAGAGTATATAATAAAATCCCCAGTGATATTCGAAAATTGCCATTTAACTTTTTTCAAAAAACATTGAAGCTTATTCAGAATTGATTTTATTCCCTAGATGAATTTTATTGTTATAGACCAAAGTGATATTTAATATAATCTTGACTTGACTTGATAACTGTTGACATGTACACCTTAACTTGACATTTTTTATTATTTTATTTTATTTTACTTTGGCATTAAGACTGGATCAAATTTTGTATTATTTCTTGTTTATTGTTAACGTCTATGTATATGTGTGTTATTTATCTTGTGATACTTTATTCTTAGGTTTATCACTAAATTGTAATTAATCATAGATATCCATAAAACATTTATAAATTACTAGACTGACAATTATAAAATTATATATTTGCATGCCACTGGCGAAATATGATTGTACCATACCAAATTATTAATCCTGTAACTACCATATTTCTTGCAAATAAATAATTATTATTATTATTACAAGCTTTAGTAAAGATGAAGTTGATATCATTGGAAACACATTGAAATATTTTATTTTACAAAAGTCCAATTTTGCGATTAGAGTAAACGAGGTGCTTAAGGTCTTTTCGGAATCGGAAGCAAGAGATCGTTCTAACATTTCCCATTGATGCCTCTTACTGCACCCACGTGACGTAATGGAGAGATTTATTTATTTACTGGCTCTTTAACAAAGGTATTTAGGTAACTAATAATTTACAGTATTTAATCATCAATTACAGCCTAATAATAATCATCTTCTAAGGGAATATTACCACGGTTGCCACACTTGGCAGGTGGGTTGGCAGCTGTAATTTTTACTATTATGCGTTTTCATCATAAAAATGTTGCTGCCTATTTACTGTTTCCATTCCATGGGACGATAACGGGTAGTTAATATTCTTACACGGCCAGTACACGGTTAAAGTTATTAATAATCTAATGAAATCGTTCATTTGTGACACATTGGTGTCCGTACTAGGTTGCCCTTTTGTTTTCACACATTTAATTTTTTTTACATCAATTTTATTGTTATTCTCACTTTTTATGTTTTACTTTCCACAGCAACCTCCGAATCAATCTCTTCCACACCAGTATCGCCAACACCTCGACGTTCGTTCCGTGTAGTAAGTCGCCGTCGACCAGTTGGCTCCACTAATACCACCTCAACAACAAGCTCCACGCAATCTACCAATAATATTTTGGACAGATTCATTGAAAGGACAGGTAAAGACAATACGAATATCATTTTTAATTAAGTAGGTGCTATTTTTCGGCCGTTGGTCTAATAAAGTTGAGTCAAGCCGACTCATTCGTGCTACAACCATAATAGGCAGCATGACTCTACCACGTATAAATCTTCTTTGATTAAAGTTAGTTGTGAGCTGCAGTAGCCACTTACCATCGGGTTTCAGTTCACCCGATGGTAAGTGGCTATAGCATTCCATGGATATCTATGCAATCTATGGTAATTCTACTGGTTCTCTATACCGTATAGGCATTGCTCTTATGTGGCAGGAATAGTAACGAAGTTAATATCCAGGATCTTCTAGGTGTACGTTGTTTGCGCCTAGCAGTGGTCACATACAACCGCCGGTACGATATACTCCGCCAATCGTCGAGTCCGTATACTCCGAGAGGCGTCGAGGTCAACAGCCCCTACGTAGAATCTTAGGCACTTTAAGGCGCTTGTGCTTTTAGTGCTCAGTCGCGTTTTAGAGTGCCACCCAATGCACTTTCCCCAACCCTTTAAGTTATTAAAGGGGCAGGCAGTGTCCTAGAGCCGCAGGCAACCACCTTCTCCCACCCTTCACCTTGTTGCATCCACCGACCGATCGTCGCCAGTACAGAATTTCGTTCCCGTTCGGGCTGCCGCAAGACGACGGACAGAGGCCTTCTACTAGTTACGTCCACATCGCAGCAGCGCCAGCAGTTCCACGACCCAAGGCGGCAGAAGAGCCCAAACCTGCAGAAACCGAGAAGGCTAAATATCAGCCCATATTGGCGGATAGCCTCCCGGTCTGGATGAGGCATTTCGAAGAGCTTAACAGAAAGCTAGGCCACCTTCCTAATGCCCGCCCGTTTGAGCAGGGTGTTAGATTCACACCGCAGAGTACCGATGAGTTCCGAACCATCCAGCGATACATGATCGAGCTCTCGGAGAAGTTACCAAGAATGTCGTGGTAAAGTTATACCCCGGAGGAAGAGAAGCCCACTAAAGTGTGTATCCGGGGGCTGCACGTGGGCACACACAAGTAAACAATAAAGGTGGCCGTCAGGGCAAATGGCTTCCCTATCAATTACGTTAAGGCTATTCCACCACTTAGAAGCAAACCTGGATGGCTCTACTTCGCATAGCTGGACCACCTGGGCCTGGATAAGCTGTAAGAACTTTATATAATATAAGACCTCCTCTACATGAGAGGGGTTGTCATCGAAGCCTGGCAAAGGAAAGCGGGACTGGCACAATGCCACCGTTACCAGGCTTTCGGGCACGCCTCCGCCCACTGTTTTAGGCGTGAAGTGTGTTCGCTGTGCCGGAAGCATATTGCCAGCCATTCCTTAGGGGTACGAATGAGAAACCGAAGTGCGCCAACTGCGCCAGGAACCACACGACCAACGATCGCTGCTGCCCAGTCTTGAGGAGGATTGCAAGGACGCAGGGGATCACTCTGCCGGGGCTACTCCCGGGGGACCCGAAGAGGATCCTCCAGAGTCACCTAAGAACAGGAGCTGTCTCACCCGTCCTCCTGGACCGTTAGAGGTAAGGGTAGGCAGTCAGCTCACCCCCCCCCACGCAACACAAATAGAAATGGTGGAAATCGCTAAAGCAAGCCTCGCTAATGACGCCACACGACAGCCTCTCCTCCTCAGGCTGTAACTTCTACCCCAACACCCAAGTCCTGGCCAATATTGGGTCTGGGACAGATCCAGTAACTGCCATGATGAAGGTGCTGGCGTCGCTTCTGGCACGCCATTACGGAGGATAGTAACCTTTCCTCCTCCTCCTCTTGGAACCCGGCCACAGGACATCCAGGTGATCTTGCTGGGAGAGACAAAGTTAGGACCAACAACGCATCTGAAGCTGCCAAACAACTTCATCTACAGGCGGGACGAAGTAAAACCTCAAGGAATCGCCTACAGAGGGATGGCAATTCTAGTGTGGAGACACATCATCCATCAAGAGCTAGACCTGCCAGATTTTCAAACGATGCGCTCTATGGACATAAAAATGGACGCGGCCGGCGAGGAATTAAGGGTCTTTGCAGCATATCGCCCGCCAGGACTCCATTTTACTCCTCAGACATCCGGACGGTAATGGAAGGCACGACGGCCACCATCAAGAGACAAAGTTTCCTTCAACGGGGGCTATCAAATCATCCCAACCTGCAGGATTCACCACTACCAATATAATTACAAATGTTCCACGGGGAATAAACCAAGCTACCGCGACATATATCGAAGACAATAAGAACACAGGAGTATCGCAGGGTGAAGCTCAAATAAACAGTTTTACTAGCGCAAACGACACGGAACTGCAACTAAATACAGGAATATTCACAAACAAATGTACTAATACGAATGAGAAATATAAAACAGTACAAAACCTGAGCCCTACTTACACTTATGCAAAAACAACAATTTCACAAAGAACAAAACCTTCAACTACATCTACCGAAAACAAAAACGTCATCACCTCGATTAAGATTATTCGATACCTCGAAGAAGATTAACAGAAGCTTCACGCAGAAGAAAGCTATCTACAAACAGCTCTAGAGAGCAACTGTCAACGAAATCATCAACATTTGGATTTACTGTCACAGGTGCGAACACAAACGCACACAAGGACGCGTTTACAGATACCACGGTGACATTACACACAGTAAAACCCTCAACAGAAATACACATAATAGTGTATAGTAAAGTGTATAATAAATAATAGTGTAAAGTAATAGCGTATAATAAAAGTAGTGACAGTGTACTAGACGGTAAAGCTCCTTTTCTAATCAGGAGAGTAGGAGGCATTTAATAATGGCCTAAGTTCAGAAGCGGTCTTTAATAGGCTCTATTGACTAAAAATTTCTGATCAAGATAGTAAGAGACTATTAATAATAGTCTGAGTTCAGAAGAGGTCTTCAATAGGCTGTATTGACTGAAAATAATGATAATGATTGATCTGAAGGATTATCGCTCAAGAGGTCAACGAAGTCGTGAGTAAAAATTACTACATCTAGTTTTCAATAAAATGTTCATAAAAGTATTGAATTTATTTAAGTTTAGAATAATGTATAGAATAATAACATATTACATTAATTTATATCCGATATTTTTAATAAGCCAGTTCTTGACTACTATTCCAACTAATGTTAAGTAAGCCGAAGATGGTAAAGTGCAAAATGTAACTCAATTGCAACCGAATTTTTTAATTATATTGCCAACTCGCTTACCACAGGTCAATGGAATAAATGAAAAATCTATCCCCAAAAACCGATCGGAAACCAACAAGATATTCTTATCAGATTTCTTTTTAACAAATGAATAAGATAACCTAACTTTCATATTTCATAACTACAATTGTTTTATATATAGAAATACAATTAAGCATTATTAATTCACCCACTACACTCAGTTTCTGTACATGATAGAATCAAAAGCAATGATACCCGCAATAGAACCAATGTTACCGATACCGTCAAATGGACCACCTTCTAAAATATAGATGGAGTGAAGACCTGGCAAAACATGCTGGAGGTCGATGGATGAATGTGGTGCAGGACAGAGTTTTGTGGTAATCTTTGTGAGAGGATTATGTTCAACAGTGGAAGTGTGATGAGCTTTAATGAAGATAAGGTTGATATAATTAGAAAAAATTTAATATTTCACTTTACAAAAGTCTAACTTAGCGTATACGATATGCTTAAGCCCATCTATCGGAAGCCGGTATATCTATCTAACATTTTCCATAGTTGCAACACCCACGTTATGAAATGAATAGATTTATTTATTTACTTATGTCTCTTTCACAAAGGTATTTAGATAACTAATAATTTACAGTATTTAATCATCAATTACATCCTAATACTAAACATAGGTCTTCCTCTTCTTCGGGAATATTAACATGGTTGCCACGCTTGGCAGGTGTGTTGGCAATTGCTTTTCTTACAATTTTGAGTTTTCATCACAAAGATGTTGCTTCTCATCTACTTTTTCCGTTCCATGGGAAGATACTGGGCAGTGAATATTCTTACACGGCCAGTACACAGTTAAATTTATTAATGATCTAATGTAATTATTCCTTTGTGAGACACTAGTGTTAGTTAGTGTTTAGGTTGCCCGATTATTTTCTTTTGAATAATTTTCTTGCGCCGTCAACACACGTCGCACACAGTTTACTTTTATACGTCAATTTTGTTATTATTTATACCTTTAATATCTTACTTTCCACAGCAACCTCCGATTCGATCTCATCCACAACAGTATCGTCAACACCTCGACGTTCGTTCCGTGTAGTAAGTCGTCGACCAGTTGCCACCACCAATACCACCTCCACATCTAACACCACGCAATCTTCCACGAATATTCTAGACGGATTCATTGAACGGACAGGTAAAGACAATTCGAACATAACATTATTTGCTTAAAGTCGGTCGCAGTCGTTTAGGCCGGTTTCAGAGTTCGACCGACCGTCGCGTCGGTGCGTACGTCGGTCGCGCTTGTCTTTTGTATGAAAATTCACAAGTCGTTACATTGCTCGACCGACCGTACGCACGCGTAAATAGCTACACACTGCGTACGAGGACCGTCGATCGAGCGCGTCCGCGTGCGTACCGTCGGTCGACCGACGCGCTATGGAAACATAGTGACGTGTTCAGTGCTACACCGACCGTACGGATGTGTGTATCATCGTCAAAAAAATCAAAACTAAACTTTAATAATATTGTATGATTTTATAGGTATTAAGTAGTGTCAGTGATATAAGTAATTTTTATCAAACATGGCATATGTCGACACCTAACGCCTCGCGGATGTTTTAAGTTGTCTTGTAATTTCACTGACAATTGTCAGAACTTTTGATCAAAACATCAAAATTTTTGATTGACATTCTCAAAAATTTTTCTTCATCTTCACGCAATAATGAATATAAAGTAGTTAATTCCCCTTGAAGTACTCTTTGGGCGACGATTGGGTGAACCTGATATCTACGTCTTCTGTTCCTTATACGTTTACGAACATAGTAAGCAGCAATTAAACAATTAACGCGTCCATTGTACGTGTTTGTGACTGTACCAGTCCGGCCAGTTTCGTTGCTCAGGAAAGCTCTGAACGCTACAAACTGACGATCGGTTATGCGTATCGTCAGGACCGATGGTACGCACCGACGGTCGGTCGAGCTCTAAAACCGGCCTTATAGCCTGCAGTAGCCTGTAACCATCAGGTAACAGTCCACTTGATGGTGAGGTGCTTCGTATTCTATGGATATCTTTGCAATCTATGGTAATTTTACTGGTTCTTTGTACCGTATGGACACTACTGCTTATGCGGCATGAATAGGTACGAAGTTGTTATCTACACAGACGATATTCCTAGGTAAAGAAGGCCTACCTGACCAAGTAATGTATGTATGTGTGGCATAATGTAAATATGTAATGGAATTTCATAATTCATTTTTATACCCATCTCGCTGTCCGAATAATCTGAATTTGTGCAGAGGTATTAAGAACTGATGACAATACAGTAATTTCAAGACTATGACCGAGTATTCTCTCTAACATTCTCACGGCACTTACTCAATGCGTGTTGTTTTTTTAACTCTAATGTTTTTTTATTTTTTTTATAGCCAAGTTATTTATATATTCTATATATTTTCAGAATCTGTTGAAAATTCATCTATAACCTCCCGTTCTAATTTGAAGAACTTGACGATTAAAAAGCGTCCATTAGTATCTCTGAAGGTTGTGGAGGATCAAAACCCTGCCTCTACGAATGAAGAGGAGGAAAACCGACAGAGTACGAGTATAAGCTATAGTTCCAGCTTCAAGCAAAATCAGTTAGATGAAGTGCAAAGACTCTTGGCTCAAGGTTCAAGGAAATTCACAGTTGAAAGTAAGAATTCCTTACACAGCTTCTCTACTTCGTTTTTTTATTATTATTATGTATAGAATAAGAGTGACAAGCAAGTACACGATCCCTCTGATGGTAGGTGGATACTTTGGGCCACAGATATCTACGTCTTTCTTCGATTAAGAACTGGGGACTAAATGAGAAGCTTCATTTCCAAAAAAGACTCTCTACAATTAAACTGCTATTATATTATATTGTTATTACGCTGGCTCGGGGTTTCTCTGAGTGATAAACTTAGGAATTAAGATATCCGCAGTAGAAACCAGAGTGACCGACATAACCCAACGGACTAGTAAGCTGAAGTGGCAATGGGCCGGCCATATAACTCGAAGAACCGATAACCGATGGGGAAGAAAGGTTGTCGTGTGGCAGCCTCGTACCGGCAGGCGAGTGTAGGGCGTCCTCCTACTAGATGGAGTGACCACCTGGTAAGACACGCAGGAAGTCGATGGGTGCAGGTGGCTCTGGACCGTGCTTTGTGACATTACTTGGGGGAAGCCTATGTTGAGCGGTGGACTTGTGAGGGACTGTAATAATAAATGATATTGATTACGCTGATATGCGGTGAGAGGTCCATCCTCGGTCGGACAGACCGATTCTGCAGCTGTATTATAGCTGTACCACGTCTCTACAACGCATAAATAATTCATTATTAGTGTTATATTAATATTATTTAGAATTTGTCTTTCTAATATTATTTATGATTGTATTATTAAATATTTGTATTATTTGTTTAATTCTTTCCCGTTAAAAATCCGTTCAACACCTTGTTCTTTTATTGTCTTATGTGTTGGACGTATTATGTTTTCCCTATTATGTCTTAATGCGATGATATTCTTTTTTTATTGGTTAATTGCTTTTGGTAGAGGCATAATATCTCTCTATTTCTCAAATAATGGGGACTGTGGTAAAGGTTAACAATCTGATAACTATATATGTATTGTTGTAAAACATTTTATGACATACTAAAATGATAATACCCAAACCAGCGCGCGTGACATGTGGTTGTCATCCTTCTAACAATAGGAGAGGCCCTGTTAAGGACTGATAAAAAACCATATGTTTTGAAAAGAATTTTTTTAATGATTTTTATCGTTTTAAACCCATTTTTAATCATCCCATTTTGCTTACAGGCCACAGTGCTGAGACAATACTTCCTTCAACAGGAACTATCAAAGCATCCCAACCTGCAGGATTAACTGCTACCACTATTATTACAAATGTTTCACATGGAACAAACCAAGCTACCGCGACATATTTCGAAGACAATAAGAACACAAGAGTATCGCAAAGTGAAACTCACGTAAACAGTTTTACTGGCACAAACGACAGGGAACTGCCACTTAATACAGGAATATCCACAAGCAAATATACCAATACAAATGAGAAATATGCAACAGTACAAAACCTAAGCCCTACTTACACGTATGTAGAAACAAGCGACAATTTTAAGCTAATTTCACAAAGAACAAAACCGTCGACTACATCAACAAACGTCACCACCAAGACAGAACAAAAAACAAATCCATCAAATGGCTATTCAAGCACAAATGAAAGTTATATAAAAGCTTCACGCGGAAGGAGGCCATCTACAAACAGCTCTACAGAACAACCCACAACGGAATCGTCAACAGTTGCATTTACTGTCACCAGTGATGGCACGAATAATGGTAAGTTCCACCTTTAATATTTATGATGAATGACTACAGTGAAAGTTCAAAAACAATTTAATTATTAAAATAAAGAAATACTATTTTAGCATTAATCAATAAAATATAAATCTTTAAAATATAATCCTTTTCCACTTTTGTACCAATAAAAAACTATTAAAAAATTGCAGGTAACCTATCACCTGTGACTTCTAACCAACCATCAAGCACAATTAGTAATCTGGCCAGAAAGAAGACGGTGTTCCGAAGAATTTCCACAACTACCCAACCGAGTTCAAGCACGACAACAACACCGAAGTCAAGTACTCTTGAGAAAGTCCATACAGTCGAGACAGTGACAGTTCTTAAAAAACAACCAGTTCAGAAGGAACAGCAATTAGCGTTAGAAGAACTGCCAGTCAAGCAAATTCAACCAACACAGAGGGTTCAGACAGCGCAGAGAGCACAGCTTGTAAGGAAAGTCGAAACGTCTGAACCCAATAGAGCGATCAGGCTTATAGGTAGAAATGTTTATAATAACGACAGCGAAGAGAAAGTAATACAGAAGCAAGAAAATGAGACAAAAGTGATTGTTCGTGGAAAACGTAAGTAATAGTATTAACAGTTTACGAGGTGGTGGGACTTTTTTCTGCCTAGGAGTCTGTCTGTATAGGTACCATCCTTAGCTATTTCTACCATCAAATAGCAAGGCCTGCACTGCTATGTTCCCGTCCGAATGATATAGAGCACGTATAGTTACAGGCTGTGAAGTATTCCAATTATTCTTTCTCAGATGTGCCAACGCATTAGCAGCTATAGTCTGTTCGCTAGGATGGTAGCGTTACACCAGAAGGCGCACTTATTATTTTGTTTTTATCACAGAAATAGTAATAATAAGACAATCCTCAGTAAGACTAAAAAACTCGAAATTCTTAAATGAAACTAATTTTTCACGATACTATTAGCTCTTTCTGCTTAGATCGGACCAAAAGTTCAAAAACTGAAGGTAGCCATAATAACTATGACATCAAACACCTCAGTCTCCCCTGTGACCATGGGTGCAGGAATTTAAAAGTTAAAACTATATGCAATTAATCCATAAAAATTAGTTTAATTTTAAATGAAATCCTCAAGAACTATAATAATTTCTTGAAGAAATATGACATTATCTTTCATTTTGTTGCCATTCAGAATAAAGTCATTTGTAAGTGTACATAATACTTGAGATGCAGGCAGCATCATCTTCAAATTAAGTCATAGTAAAATTTTTAAAGTCCTTGTGAGAAGAGGCAGCAAGAAACTCACAAGTGACACTAAGTTTTTTCCAAACCTGAACCAAAACTAGGAGGACAACCTCCTCCAGGTTTTGGTTCTATAGAGCGGCAAAGCTTAAGGTATTACCCACACGTACCTTATACACGAAATCCTTGTCGAAAGTCGAAAACGCATTACCTCAAAATATTTAGCATTTACTTTTAATTTCGAGTTATAGATATTCCTCTGTATTTTATTATGTATTATAATATACAGGCTGTAAGTAAATACAGTGTAACCTTAATATAACGAGCCTCAATATAACGAATTCCTCGATTTAACGAACTTTTTGAAATCCCCTAGAACTGCCCGTAAGAGCTAATGCAAAATTTTGTTTATAGAATAGAGTGACAAACGAACACATATTCCACCTGATGGTAAGTGGTTGCTGTGGCCCATAGACATCTACATCTATCCTCGATTACGAATCAAAATGCAGATGTGTTGTCACCCGTGAGGACTAAGATGGAATGCCTCGTTTCCAGTAAAAAAGGGTCTCCGGTTCTCTACACTCACCACACGAAACACAGCAGCATTAAGCTACTATTTTACACTGGTATTCTGTGAGAGCATGGTCCTTCCCCTGTCAAGCTGACCCATTCGTGCTACAACTATACTACTAATGTAACTGCACAATGGCTCTACCACGTAGAAAAATATAAATATACTTTAAAAAATATACCTCTACATTAAGTTATATCAAAAACCTATCCTACGTACTATCAAAAACCTTTTTATAACGAATTTTTAATCATTGCAAAATATAGGTAGAAGGTATTATTTACCTCTATTTAACAAATTTGTTCGACATAGAACCTTGACGTGACATATCCTATTAATTATTCTCACTTAATTCCACAATAAATCCTCTTGTTGTCTTGACAGGTTCAGACACGTTAAACTCTTAGGAAGACACTGGTTTATTGTTTTCTATTTTGATAAAAACAAAAATACTGTATTTTCATTTATTAGTAGAAATTCTTCGCTTTAACAGGGTGAGTAAGGCCCGACCCGGGTTTCAAACCCGGCACCTCATAATCAGCAGTCAGCAGCTTTCGAGGCAGTCAGTCGGGCAGATAAGATATCCACGTAACCAAATGGCGTTATGTGTGACGTAACCTTAAGTTATCTGATTGTTAATTTATTTATTTCACAGGTAACATTGAATGCTTGGACATCGGCAACTTCCCTCATCCATCATCATGCAAGAAGTTTATAACGTGCGCTCGCACGAAGAGTGGTACTTTGCGCGGCACGGAGTACACCTGTCCCACTGGCCTGTTGTTTGACCCAGTTAAAAGCATTTGCAACTGGCCTGCGGAAGTCAAGTGTAACGAATAAAACTCTTAAAAACAATTTGTTTTGACTACATAAACTATAGTTTTCTTTGTAGCTGTTGTCTTTCAACTTAATAAAAATGCTGTTGACAGCTCTAGCTCCATTAAAACTTCCATTTTCAAGTTAAAAGAGCGAACAAAGAGTACCTATAATAACTGCCCTATAAATGAGCGATATAATAATTGTAGTGAGCAAGTAACGGAAGAAGAACTTTTTTTCATGTAAGCACGAAATGATAATTGCTTTTAAATGTATCTCTGCGTTCCTCTTTAAATAAATTCTCTGTAGATATTTTTTTAATAATATATAATATAATAAAAAATATCACTGTAATTATGACAAAAATATCGATAAATTAAATATAATGTTAAATAATTATTGTCTGATCTAAATTTTTATAGAAAAGAAATAGTGGCGTAGCCGTAGTCGACTGGGTAGATGCTAGGTGTTTGATGTTTTCATACCTAAGTCTATAAAGAATATCTACCTCAATCTATGTTACTTATTGTTCCTTTGTGACGACAAACGTTTATTGAAGATGAATAATGTAGCTTTTATAAGATCGTCCAACATGATTGCTGGCTTATTGTGCATTTACTTGGGCGACCACTTAAAAATTTGCGAATTGCAATGTTCAATTAAAATATCAGTTTTTAATTTTAAATGGCCATTCTCTCTAAAGTACAAAACTTTTATAATATTTTGTAAAGCCTAACCAGAACAATAAAAACTAGACAATATAGACAAGCCTCAGCATTATTCGGGTCTTTCTTTTGGTTATTGTAATTCCCTGTCTGTTAAAAGTTAAAGACTTCTGTAAGAGCTTAAGCACTCGTTCTTCATAAAATGGGCTCTAATGATATACAATTTGAAATGTATGTACTTATATATCAAATTTCTATCATCTAAGTGCAAAAGAAGTTTAATGGATGAGACTCCTATCATTTGGGTATTTTCAATATCAAATAGGTCTCTTTTATTTAATCTGATATTCTTATAAACAGAAAATTCAATCAAAATACGACTTACTGACGTACATTGTCACGTGGGCAAATATTATTAGTAACATCAATATAATTGGCCTAAACTACCCACAATATAGAAAAGGTTTTTATGTTCCTGGTAGGGCTCCATATTTATTATATATTTTATTATTAAATCCCTTTTTACATGCACACTTTTCAATTATTTTTTTTAATTAATTTAGTTCTACTAACTAGTCGATATGCCTAAAAATAGGTACCAACCAATTTCAAAATGTGCCTTAATAATTTTAAATTGTATATAGTTGTAAGTTTAATGTAATTAAAAATAAAATAAAAATAAGCTCAAGCGCATCTTTATGTAAACTACGCCTCTCCCTTTTAAGAAGTACAGGTGAAGCTGTAAATAATCATACACCAAAGGTATATTATACATGAAACTATACAATACAAATCCCCTTATTGTACACCAAAGAAAGATAAATATTTTACATTGAGGGAAAACAAAAGGAGGTCCATTTTGCGTGTCCATTGTGCGTGCGTGCGTGCGTGCTTGCGTGCGTGCGTGCGTGCTTGCGTGCGTGCGTGCGTGCGTGCGTATTACTAGAAACGTGCTTACTTATTTTTAATATTAACAGAAGTGTTAATTTATCGGCCACATCATGAAATGGCGACGTATCATGAAATGCCAGAGTAGATTACGATCTGCCCAATTCTTAACGAGCGAACTACGACAGATATACCAACGTTCTTCAAAGCAAGAGTGACCATCTTCGGCTACATCACCACTTATCACACATCAAGAATTCTTTTACATGACAGGTCCACGCTACAACGATATATGTATTGTTGTAGTAAGAATAGATCGGCTCGACCGAGGAACACCCACGCTCTCACAGAATACCAACGTAAAATAACAGCTTGATGCTGGTGTTTCGTATGGTAAATACAGTGAATTTAGGTCCATAGGCGTGAGAACGCAACTACATTGTGACTCTTAATCAAGAATAAATGTTTTCTATTTGACCTTTCCAATCAGCCGTTCATCTTCACTGCTATTATGCGCAGGATGATGTTACTGCTCTCACGGGATCTGGTTAAAAGCAAGGCTCTTTCCTTGCGCCACATTGAATAAAAGGTTTCCGTCCGCGCCACAGTAAACATAGCCGACCCACTACATAACCGAACCGAAGCAGCAAAAAACAGCCTTCCAAACGTATTATTATGTTGAACTCGAAGAGTATTGTAAGACTTTTGTGTATATTGGAACCACTTACTTGTTGAGTACAAGGATATAAAGTAAGCTTTGAATACCGTTATCTTAACAGCGTCCGAATACCAACATATTCGCACGGATTGACAATGCCCTGTGTTCTCACTCCATGTCAGCATCATCTCCAAGGCCTTTTCAGTCACCACGTGCCCAAGGTATCTAAATTTGTAAGCTCTTACCACTTGTTACCCTCCCTGAAAACCACGAACTCCGTCTTTTTCACATTATATTGTAAAGCGTACGTTGCTGCGTATGACTCACATCCAGAAAGCAACTTTCGCGGTGTGCTTACTAAAGGCCAGGTACCAGCAGCACCATGTCAATGGCTTAACTCACTTTATTGACACATACACCGTCCACGTGGCTACCTACAGGCATACTGCTGAGTCCCTTAATCAGTCAGGAAAACCTTGGGTACATTAGAATAATTTTAACCAAATAAGAAATTTTTGTTATAAACTGGATTTTAAGAAAAAAAAAGCGATGTCCATGATTGCAGCTACAATTTAAAGAGAGTCATACCATTTTGGAATCATTACAAAATGCGCCAACTTCTGACGCTAATTGTTAAACTCGCGTAGACCAATTTTAAATGCCTATAATTTAGAAAACATGCAGCTTAATATTTTTCTGACAACCAGTATTACTTGTCTTTTCACGCGGTTCCGGGTTGACGTCGAATTTTGGGACCACCTTGTACGTAGGAAAAAAAAAAAAAATATATATATATATATAAAAATATATATATTGTTACGGCATTGCGGTCGACAGGATTAGGGCCCATCCTGTAAAAAAAGTCGTAGGACTACACGTCAGAAGTGAAAACTTCTTATCTTCACAAACTTCAAAACTATTTTTGGTTTTAAGAAGTATTTTTTATTATAAATTATTTTTATCAAGACGTGACTCTTCACTGCTGGCCGTATGAGGACGCTCAAAGTCGCTCAGCGAGCTATGGAGAGGGCTTTGCTCTACTGAGTTTCTCTGCGTGATAAAGTTAGAAATGAGGATATCCGCAGTAGAACCAGAGTGACCGACATAGCCCAGCGGATTAGTAAGCTGAAGTGGCAATGGGCCGGCCATATAACTCGAAGAACCGACAACCGTTGGGGAAAAAAGGTTCTCGAGTGGCAGCCTCGTACCGGTAGACGATGTGTAGGGCGACCCCCCACTAGATGGAGTGACGACCTGGTAAGACATGCAGGAAGTCGATGGATGCAAGTGGCTCAGGACCGTGCTTTGTGGCATACCTTGGGGGAGGCCTATGTTCAGCAGTGGACTTGTAAAGGGCTGTAATGATGATGATGATGATTTTTATCAACGTATATAGTAATGAAAGTTTCTAATACGTTGTATTTATTACGTTCTTTTACATGAAAAAGAATGATATTGTCTATATAATACCAAAAAAAATTATAAATACATTTCAATTTTATAAAATTTAATCAATTGAATTTTCAACATTACTTTCATCAATTTTATGTATCTATAGTCAACCAAATCTAAGAAATATATTTCGACAGCTGTCAAACTTATTGCACCAAGCATGCCAACCAAAAAATGGGTACGTACAATATTCGATTCTTAAAAAAATCGATATCGATTATTTAGAGTTAGTAATCGTTTGGTATGAATACCAGAATAAATTTAAAACGGATAATTTAAAACAAGTGTTATCAGTTTCTTCCTATTTATTGTTTCTGCTTATTTTTAGAGGAAAAGTTATAAAAATTTAAGATTGAAACTAGATTATAAAATTAATTTATTCAATCACTTTTAGTACAACCAGTTGGGCTGTCGTTATTTAGATTAATTATTATTTGATTTTCAATAATGCAGTCAAAATTAATGTCTCTTTCAAAGTCATCCATAATAAATTTTTGTTGTTTTTTCTACTACTATTGCCAATCGTCCTTTGTGACATGGGCACATGCTTCAACGAACAGAGAACAAGAACAAGAAACAGTCCAAAAAGTTAAAGCCTTGTAACAAAATAAGAAGGCAAACAAAAAATCACAAAATTACACATAGTAAGCTCCCGAAATTGCGGGGGGATTGAAATTACGTTGTGGTTTTTTCCTGGCAGCCTTGTAAATGAGTCTTTTTGGCTACACAAATTTACGTAGACAAAGTTAAAAAAGTAAACTTGTTTTAAAATTTTAAAAAAAATTAACTAACCAAAAATACAATAAAAAAAATTAATGATTCGATTATTTGAATATTTTTACCGATTATTTGAATATTTTTGCCGATTATTCACATAAAAATGGATTTTAATCATCCAAACACTATGGTAAGGTACATAGCGAAATATCATTGACCCAACGTCAAGCAAAAGAGCTGATACTGGTATTTTTTTTATATTTTGCTTTGTTTAAAAGATCGAATTTAAATTAGTGATAAAAAAACTATACACGTTGTAATGAAATATAGATAAGTTCATAATTCTTCGGATTTACGTAAAAGGTTATTTTAAATCGTGTAAGTACGCCTGTGCAAAGTTATTGCGGAATGTTTAACCTTTTTGAGCGCCACGCCAAAAACGCATTACCGTGTCCTGTACGCCAGAGCGAAAAGTAAACAAAAATACCTGCGAAAAAAATTGTGTTGCCAAGAGTTGATATATCGATAACACAAAATAACTCGATTTTGTTGGTTTTTATGCAATAAATGACTCTTTATAATCTGGTATGTTTTATTAATCTTGTGCTGTCTTCCAATTTTTATGTATGTAAAGAAACAATAACAATAAAATAGTAGTAAACCACAACACTACTCTTTATAGTGATGACGTCACTGTCACGACTGGACGACAACGGCGTAGCTGACTTTCCTTTTTGAAACTTTTTAGAGATATAGCCATGTCGCACGTTGTGTATCGATTTCGGAATCGCACATCAGGTGAGCCACATGCTCGTTTGCCCCTTCTTCTATAAAAAAAAAAATCTAACCAAAATATACAGAGATCGACTCAAAATATTTTATGTGTCGGGGGGAAGTGTAGGCCAAGTGAAGCACAGAAGAAGTCCTACGCTCTTATGACAATGGGGGTTTGATATGATGCTGATGCTACTACATGATTTTGAGATAATCATAACCTTTATTGCAATCAAATAGTAACAATAGAATTTGGAATTTTAAAAAAAATAGTCCGCATTTGAACCCGTAGCAATTATAAAAATATTAAATATTATTTTAAAACTACAAGATTTCATTAATAAATTATGTTATTAGATTATATTATTTTAAAATCTTGTAAATTTAATTAAATTAATAATCACAATGTCAAGTAAAAAATGATAATTATTATTATAAATAAAAACAAGTAAAAAATAATAATTGAATAAAAAAATTAAATTAAATTAGATAGGCACAGGCCGAAGTTGTCCACACAAATTAAATAACATTTGTACCAAAATATTCATTTAAATTATAGAAACATTGTTCAATTAAAAATAACTTTAATTTGGATAAAAATAATGTAGTACTCGTTAAATTTATTATGTCATTTATTTGGAAGGTTATTAAAATTTTTTACCGCCATACAGTAGGGACTAGAGCTATGCAAAGCAAGAGTAGATTACGGCAATAGTGGCCTGTTTTTATTTGGTCTAGTTGAATATTTGTAATTTGTTTCAGTTAATTTGGTAAATAGTTCTGATAACTGAACAAATATAAATAGACGTCAAAGTCAAAATTTTAAACTTTTTGAAGTTGCGCTTACAACTTTCTGGAATTTTTATGTTTGCCAAGATTTTTATAATTTTTTTTATTATAAATAATTGCTGTGCATCTTTACTATTTCCCCACAACATGACACCGTATGACAGTTACGAAGATGTGTATGCGTAATATGCTGACAGAGCGCTGGGGACATCTGTGGTTTTTTTTTATTTCTCGTAATACGTAAGTGAATTTTGATAGCCTGTTTTTACTTTATTTATATGGCCCAGGCCTAACAAGTTGAAGTTGTCAACAGTCCTATAGGTATATTATTATAAGTAAAAGCGATATTATTTAGTGGTGATTTTTGAACTGGTGGGAATTGCATAATTTTGGTTTTATTAAAATTAATCTCTAGGTTGTGATGTGTCAGCCAATTTGTAACCTGGTTCAATACATGATTCAATTTATTATTTAAATTCTAGTCTTTTGTATGCGGAATAATAATGGAAATGTCATCAGGTTTCAGTCAATACTGAGAAATAAAATTGAGAAATAAATACAATATTGAGAAATAAAATCGCACAAAACAAAATGTAGAATTGGTCGTCATATCTTAAGAAAAAAATAAACATTATTTGTAATTTAATATTATTAAAATAAACAAATTCATCATCGACGCTTTCCAAAATGCGAATGAGTTCTGAGGAATCGTTCATGTTGCACTGCACTACTTTTTCCGCTATTCGTTTATGACGTCATCAGGGCGTCGTCTATCCTTGACCACGGCGCCCAATGAACTGATAATCGATGACGCGCTAAGGATGCGCCAGAGTTGAGATATTAGATTTATTATGCGAAGTTGATTTGATGAAATTTTGTTTTATTTATGTAGGTGATGATAGTTTTATGTTTCTTACCTTTTGTTTTATTCAAATATTAATAATAATTTTAAAAAATAACACGTTTGCGTTTAGTTGTGAATAGTTTTCAATAAATCTATGCCTAACGCGTTACAACACTAGCGGTCAAACATAGACGACTTTGGCGCGCTGGACATGGTATTTGCTTAGATAAAAATCCATTTTTTTTAGTTCAATGTTTCTTAGTAGTCGTGGCTCTAGGAGACTTGTTTTTTATACTCACATGTTGCTGGGTTATTCTTCTTTGAGGAGTGTAGAATTAAAATACCAGTAATTAGTTTCCAATATCTATATTTCATATTTTTGTGGGCCGGGTTTTTTGTCAACTATAGACGTCGTTGGCGCTCAGAGCTCGCAGGTGCTTGTCAAGTATAGGCGACTTTGGCGCTCAAAAGGTTAATGTGAAACGTCAAAAGGTATTTCTTAGATTTGGTTGACTATAAGCGTGACGGTTACGCGAGTTCATTGTTTTTTCCCTAACCCAAAAGTGCCCAACGTGCCTAAAGAAGTTTACACTTCAATATTAATTAAAAGTCGTTTTTCTCGTAAACACTTTATTACAATGTCCTCTTACTAATATTAACATATCCAATTCCAACGCAAGTCATTTTAACCTTCTGAGCTTTAGTCACGTGCTCTTCGTCGTCATCGGATGCCTCGTCCTCCGACTCTGACCGCAGCACTTCGAGTTTAAACATGACTCCAAAGAATTCTTTCAGGTGTTGTAAAAAACTAATTGTGTAGTCTGATAGTGGCCCCACCTGTTATAAAGAAAATTATTAATTTAAACATTACAGAAAGATTTTTATTTATATTATAAATTTAATATTAAACATAAAATTATTAATTTAACCCTTACAGAAAGATTATTAAGATAAGAGGCAAGAGTAAGAGTCCCTGCAAAATGGTAGAAATTCTCATCTTAGTTGGCTTTGTATAGTATAAAACAAAGTCGCTTACCGCCGCGCCGCCTGTACGCTTAATTGTTTAAACAACGGAACGGATTTTAATGCGGTTTTCATCAGTAGATACATTCAAGAGGAAAGTTTATATGTATATATAATATATATATATATATATATATATATATATATATATATATATATATATATATATATAATTCGTCAGTCCGTTTGTATATGACTGAACTCCTAAACGGCTGTTTTTATGTGTGTGATTAAATTCATTCGAGAATGGTTTAGATTGGGCCCAGTAGTTAGCGCTGTTGTCGAGATCAAGAAATCACCCGTGCGAAGCCGCGGCGGATCGCTAGTAGTGTATAAATTAAGGGACTAAGTAATATCAGAGTTTAAACTTTACAGTTGTGAAACGCCTTTGATGTCAGGCGATGCCGCCGCCCTCGTAGGTATTTTACGCGGCCAGCGTGTATGCTAGGGGTTGTCACAAAAATGGAAATGAAATAATTTTGGATAGTCTAATATTACTCATTATCATTTACTAACATTATGTACATATTTATATGTCAAAAACGTTTATTGTATAAGATCATTTTTCATTACTACAAGAAAAAACACATTCACAAATGTTGTACTGCCAAATATTTTCGTGACACTTTCTTTTTATGGATGTTTGCAGTGTTCGATTGTTAAATTTAATTATGTAGTGTATTCGCATTCGGATAAACAATTTTATCAAAAAAAAGGGGAAACATAAGCATGGTCGTCATTTAAATTCAATTTTACTTATATGTAATAAAACTATAACAATAATTCACCATTATAAATATTATATTTTTCGAAAACGTCACTTAAAATTAGTTAAATAAGTACTATAATACACGCTGGTATTGTCTATCAGACTCAGTGAAGTGCGCTAGCATAAAGTCGGCCCACCCCCTGCGCGCAGTACCCCCATCGTTGCTCTGCATAAGTGTACATTCGTACCACAACTGTAAGATCTTTAAGCTATGGTAATATCAAATCTTAATGTGGTCTAAATATAGTTATTAGATTTCACCCCTATTTTATTTTTTATTTATTATTATTATTAGGGGTAGAATATTTTCTCTAAATTTTGAAGTGAACATCCCTAAAGTAGAACCTATTTCATTAAAAAAAGAATCATCAAGAACGGTCTACAAAAGATATCGCGTAACTAGGGTTGCCACCCGTACTATATTATATATTATCGTACTATATTTCTGTTAATTCTACTATACAAGGTGTAAGTGTAAACACCGTTGTCATTAAAACCGTAGGTAAAGAATCATCAAAATCGGTCTACAAAAGACTAAGATATCGCGTAACTAGGGTTGCCACCCGTACTATATTATATATTATCGTACTATATTTCTGTTAATTCTACTATACAAGGTGTAAGTGTAAACACCGTTGTCATTAAAACCGTAGGTAAAGAATCATCAAAATCGGTCTACAGAAGACTAAGATATCGTGTAACTAGGGTTGCCACCCGTACTATATTGTATATTATCGTACTATATTTCTGTTAATTCTACTATACAAGGTGTAAGTGTAAACACCGTTGTCATTAAAACCGTAGGTAAAGAATCATCAAAATCGGTCTACAGAAGACTAAGATATCGTGTAACTAGGGTTGCCACCCGTACTATATTGTATATTATCGTACTATATTTCTGTTAATTCTACTATACAAGGTGTAAGCGTAAATACCGTTGTCACTAAAACCATAGGTAGTTGGCTTTAATATAAAAATATTTATCCGAATTTAAAAAAAAACGCTATTTTCTTTCATAAAATTTTAAAAATTCTGTCTGACACCGTCCGTAAATTCATTGATACCCGAAGCGCCCGAGTGACGTAATCACTGTAAGGATCACCGCCCGCGCTAGCTACCTACACAACATTCCAATAAAAACACAATAGGTACACATAACCTGTGATGTAACTTTTCCCTCATACTTTCATCCTGGCTTAGGACAGGCAAAATTGAGGAATTAAGGAAAAATTTGGATTTTACTAAAAAAAAATGTTGTAATTTTTCATTGAATTTACGTTCTAAAGTGAAACCAAACCACTGGTTTCAAAGGTAACGGCTGTTTACAAAAATATTTACACTAACAACCTGTATATTATAGAAAAATAATATTATACGTAAAATACTATATTTTTATCCCTAATTCAACTGTCGTGCTTTTTTATATTAACTACGATTAGAAGCCTGAAACAAGTAAGTTTTACGGAAAAAAATTCCATTATGAATGTAAAATTGAAAGAAGAAAGAAAAAGAGCATATATTACTTTAATTAAAAATTAATTGTTAATTTATTTTAATATGTATCTAAAGTGCTCAGACCTATAATTATTTTAAAGGTAAGGAGTAGTTAGATCATTGATGACCAAAACAAATAGCAATAACAAACATATATGGAAAACTACATAAAGATTAAAAATAAATGTGTAATTTTATTCTCTTCAATTTTTCAAAAGTATTATATTTTTTCATCTTTTATGGTAAAATGATATATTTGTTCAAAAAAAGGTGGCAACCCTACGCGTAACATACACACAGTCGATTTGTATAACTCCCCGTTTTCTTGAAGTCGAATAAAAACCAAACTCACAACACATTCGCTGACATCTTTTTGTCCCAACGCCATCCACAATGCTAACAGCCATTGAAACGAGGAATCTACTGCGCCACCACGATATATCTCGTCCAAAAGCTTCAGTGCACATTCGTTACCAACATCTTCTGGTAGTGAAGTTTCTCCGCTACCTGCTTCCAACGATTTCTAAAAATAAACATTGCTTGTTAATTTATAATAATAATAATGCTCGAGAAAATGACCGCGCCAGGTTCTACCGGGACCGGGCCATCATCACAGACAGAACTATTTATGCGAATAAGCCTGATATTGTGTTGGTGAACCCGGAACAGTCAAGGATATTTCTGGTCAACATTATCATTCTGTATGATGAGAACGTGATAGCCGAACCAGATAAAAAAAAACAAATATACCTGGCTCCTAGTGAGCCATGAGGACTTGTTAACCACCGACGGAAACAGAGGGATGTTAAATGTATAGCGTGTGTATCTGTGTGTCAGTATGTGGCATCGTAGCTTCCAAACGGATGAACTGATTTAGTTTTTTTTTTTATAGAATAAAGGTGACAAACGAGCACACAGTGCACCTGATGGTAAATGGATTCTGTGACCCATAGACCTCGATTAGGAATCAAAACGTAGATGCGTTGTCACCCCTGAGGACTAAGATGGAATGCCTCGTTTTCAGTAAAGAAGAGTCTGCGGATCTCTACACTCATCATACGAAACACAGCAGTATTCAGCTGCTATTTTACGACCCATTCGTGCTTCAACCATAATATAGCTGCAGCGTGGCTCTGCAACATATGCAAAATTTACCTGAAATGTGACTTGATCGACGGTGTTCTTAGCTATGATCGAAGAAAAGAGGAGCCGATTGAAGATCATTCGCCCTTTTTGTTTCGGGGGTATTTAAAGTTTTCAATTTTAGTTATTGGCATATCCAGTAGTCGCCTCTGACGGGATCACAGGGCACTGCTATACATACTTAATAAGTTAAAAATCAGAGAAGAAAATACTGATACGTAAGTATTATTTATTTGCAAAATGATATGAGGTTTCTCAAAACTAATGCCAATATACATAGGCTGCACTAAAAGTAACGGGAATGGAATATTTCCATTGTTCCTATCATATTAAAATCTTTGTAATTGAAACCTTGGTTTTAAAAATCGAATACCATTTATTTATATAAAAAAAGATTCTCGGTCTTGTCACAAGGTTTTGTCAAACTTGTTTAGTCGTTGAGAAAATGGAATTGACTCGAGAAAATTCAAGAGCGATGATTTATTATGACTTTCGAATTGATTTAACACAAAAACAGTGTGTTTACCGGATAAGTTCTGCATTTGGTGATGAAGCCCTATCTAAAACCACAATTTATCGCTGGTTTGCTGAATTTCAACGTGGACGTGTCAAGCTCAGTGATGATCCCCGTCAAGGTCGTCCAAAAACTGCAGTCACCCAAGAAAACGTTGATGCTGTGCGTAAGCTGATTGAGGACGATCGACATGTGATATACCCCGAAATTCAGGCAACTTTAGACATTGGCATGAGTCTAATACAAATAATCTTACATGAACAATTAGGTGTAAAAAGTTGTTTTCCCGATGGATACCGCATTCGCTCTGTGAAGAGCAAAAAGCGGCTCGCTTTACTTGGTGCGTCAGAACTCTCGAAAGGTACCACGCAGGATTCTCAAATGCTGTACACAACATTGTATCAGGTGACGAATCCTGAATATACGCGTACGAACCCGAAACAAAAAACCAGTCACGAGTTTGGGTGTTCGAAAATGAGTTAAAGCCAACAAAAATTGTTCGTTCACGAAGTGTTGCAAAAAAAATGGTGACCACGTTTGTCTCCAAAACCGGCCATGTTACGACTATTCCTCTTGAGGGACAAAGAACGGTTAATGCAGAATGGTATCCTAGCATTTGTTGCCACAGATCGTTTCTGAACTCCGTAAAGAGAACTGCAACCGCCGCATCATCCTCCATCATGACAATGCGAGTTCTCACACCACACACAGAACAAAAGAGTTTTTAGAGCAAGAAAACATAGAATTATTAGACCATCCGCCGTACAGCCCCGACCTAAGCCCTAATGATTTCTGTACTTTCCCTAAAATAAAGAATAAATTGCGTGGACAGAGATTTTCATCACCTGAAGAAGCTGTGGACGCCTACAAAACAGCCATTTTGGAGACCCCAACTTCCGAATGGAATGGTTGCTTCAATGATTGGTTACATCGTATGGAAAAATGTGTCAAATTTCGCGGAGAATACTTCGAAAAGCAATAAACACATTTTTAAATAGTAATGTTGTGTCACTTCCTTGATTCCCGAAATTTTCAGTGCCGCCCTCGTACTCAAATGCTCCGAAAATTGCAATTTAAGCACCTTATTATTCAATCTAGTCGTCAATTTAATATTATTCTGATTTTGCCATATTACCTTTTATAAAAATTACATTTCCTTAGTTTTCTAGTTTACTCTCTGTTCTTTTTTGGTTTATATTCAGTGGTTTGTGTACACGTTGTGCACGTTGTTTATACGTGGTATGATGGTGGTGGTAGTTGTAGCATGAACGGGTCCGTCCGACCGAGGAAGGACAACGCTCTCACAGAATACCAGCGTAACATCTCAAAGCTGCTGTGTTTCGTATGGCGAGTGTAGAGAACCGTAGCCCTTTTTACTGGAAACGATGCATTCCGTCTTAGTCCTTACAGGTGACAACGCGTCTGCATTTTGATTCGTAATCGAGGATAGATGTAGATGTCTATGAGCCGCAGCATACAACCGCCTACCATCAGGTGGACTGTGTGTTAGCTAAGTAAGTTAAGCTGTTAGCATGATTGTTTGTCATCGTAAATAAAAATAGAAAAAAAATAGAGAGAAAAAAACAACAAAAATAAACACAGACATTGTTAACGACTGAGCGATTTAAAAAAAAAGAGTTTTCTTCCTCGCACAATTTCGTAGCGGAATCGACTACCACCAGAGATTTTTTCCGGACCGATACGACTTAGGGACCTTCAAGAAAAGAGTCTACTCCTTTTTAAAAGGTCTGCAATTCCCCTGGTGTTACAGTTGCTCATGGGCAGCGGTAATCACTTACCATCAGGTGAGCCGTAGGCTCGTTTGCCCTCTCTCCTATTAAAAAAAAAACATTGCTATGTAGTGGTGGCAGAAGAGAATCTACTAGCCCATATCATCCCGTGGGTCGTAAGAGACGACAGAGGGAAATAAAACAGGAGATGAGTAGCAGCATCTTTCGGATAACAATTCAAAATAATAAAAAAACTGCGATTGCCAAACCGCTTGCCAAGCGTAGCAACTATTGCAATTATAACACCTGTAAGGCAATATGTATGAGACGCCTTTGCTTAGCACACTTCATAGGCTGTAATTACAGTACGAACTACGAATGATGAAATACAAACGTATTGAATGTGTTTAACTTATACATACAGCTTCTGCACAGTAAAATGTCTTCTCATTTGTCTCAGCGACCAAACTAACACCAAACCCGGGGCTTTTGCCAGCATTGGGACCCCTACACTGGTCTGTGTTGATGTATACGTCGGGAAGAAACTTTATCATCACCTGTTTGAAGAAAATTAATCATAAAAAGTATAATTAATAAAACCAGGAAACACATAATATTAAAAATAATAAAAATAAAAAAAGACTGCAATTGCCGATGATGAGTCTTTTTCTCCTGATAATACAGTGAACCCCCGGTAATCCGGCCCCTGGCTTATCCGTTCCCCCTAGTAATCCGACATGTCTTTAACTTGTAAATAGATCCGAGTCGCACTATGAATCCGCCACGGGAGAGGTGTCCTTCGCGAATACGTAGACAAACAGGTTGCAATTAGTTCGCGCCACCACGAATCTAGCTTGACGCGTACTGTCTCAGTTCAAATGTAACTATGGTAGCGGGCTAGCGGGCTTTCATTATTTACTGTCTAAGTATTCATTGTGCATCACATGACATTTTTATTTTTTATTACTTGATAATGTAGTGTAGTGCTAATGTTTATGCATGTTATGTAATGTTATGTAATGTTTTGCGTGCTAGATATGTCTTAGATTATAGTTTTCATAGTGATATTAACCTTTTTTAGAATAATCTTAAGGATTATTTTAAAAATTGATAAAAAAATATAGATAGCATATTTTTTTATTATTTTGTCGGTGGGAGGTGTAGTGTAGTGCTCCCACGTTAATATACTTTAGTGTTAAGGTAGAATAATGAGGCAGTCTAATTAAAGTTTTAGTACCAACCACACGTCTCCTTCATTGACATCTTTCCTATATTACATGGCGACCCTGCCAGGCGGTGCGCTGCAACGATGCATGCGCACCGCCTGGTCAAGTTAAAAGGTGGGAAAAAAAATTTATTAAATAATGCAGACAAAAAAAATAATATAGAAGGGATGCAATACCGGATTTGACGATAACAAGTATGAATACCAAAAGAGGCCACAATAATACTATTTTGGAAACTGACTGCAAAATTAAGACTGAAAATTTAACTGGCAGGCCGCCGTGACTGAAATTCGGTCTGGAGGACATTACGTACGTCAACGCACTCGGACCACGCTTAGTCCAAAAATATAGATATAAATGGATGAATGAATGGATTTTGAAACAAGTGATAGGTGGAAAGCCCATTGGCCACGCAGTCATAAACCAAATATCAACAACATGCTAGATATTCGTTCCAGAATTGAAAAGGGAAGGAAGTAGTAGTATTCTAGCGAGCATCACCGCACAGAAGGATGTGAAAATTGAGCCGAAAAGAATAAAGAAGAATTTAAGAGGTAAATTCGCACCTGTGTGATTTTTAATTCCATTTAAAACTTTAATAATTTGAGATTTTTAATGTTGTTTTTGCTTTAAAAAAAAGTTATGAATTAAATTTTCTGTATTTAAAATATGATTAAATTGAAAGTATTTATCAGATAATTCACGATTTAATTGTTTTTTTTTTAAATATTTATATTACTGAAAAAATAAGCACAATGCAATAATTATAAATTAATCAATAATCTAGCAATTGATTTTATATTCAATTTTATTCAGTTATAGTTTTATATTATTTTTATTACTGTGTCCTGCAAAACATGAATGAATAATATGAAGATTACATTTTTACATATTTACATTTAGAATTGTTTATCATTAATTAATTTTTCATATTTTGTAGTTAATATATCACTGATAATACATTTCGTGTGTGTTTTTTATGTAGTAAATTTTATTTAAATCTACACAATTTTGAAGAGTTATAACCGATTTGCTATTATTGTTATCTTTTTTTTTTTCTAAAGGTATTAAATCATTAATGTATATAATAACCCACCTAAAATATTAAAAATTGTTATTTATAATGTTTAAATAAATTAATCTATCGTTGTGTGAAGTTTATAGCTGTTATAGTGATTTTTTTAAAAAGCATTTTTTTATAGCAAAAGTATTTTTTTTAAAAGCTAATGCATTTTGTGATTTATATAAAAGTAACATAAATATTAACAACGTACCTATTTCTAAGTGTAAATTAAGGAAATGTTTAAAACTATCCTTTAAGGTACATTTTACTTGCATTCATATTATAAAATATTGTAAAAGTTATCTTAAAATTGGGCGTGAATCACACCGTGTCATCCTAGTCCGATGTAATTACAAATGATGCCTTATACGTACTTTGAAATTTAAAACAAACTTGTCTCCAATTATTTGCGGTGTTAGGAGTACAATTTGTATTTTGATTTGTGTGTTGCTATATTAATTATAATGATTACGTTGCTTAACATTGACTTCTTTGTTCTGTTTATCTTAATATGAAATGTAATAATTTATTTTCGGTTATTGTTATATTGTTTGAATATTTAAATCAAGCTTTTTAAATGTTATAATTTATTATTTTCTTGGAAAACAGTACTAATTTGAGTAGATTATGAAAGTATATTCTTCGCGTAATACGATTTTGAACCTCACTATATAATGTTGTACACAACTAATTGATTTAAATTATGTTGTTCCCATATTGTGAGCCTCGATTCCTGAGTGACACTGTAATTAAATATTATACGAGACTATTTTTATGATATAAAGTAAAAGATGTGATTAAATTTATATACGGAGTAACTTAACCATAAATTTAATCACATCTTTTTACTTAATACATAATTATAAGTGAAAATATTGATAATGTATAGTTGTGAGAGTAAGATAAAGAAAATTATCGGAGGTTAGTATATCCACATACAATCAGCCTGATCAGCAGAGTGGAAAACCTAATAGCCGATTAATTTTTTAAGGTTTTTCGGACACGATTAAATGCGGAATAAGTTTTAATGTATTTTTAATGAGGGAAATGATAATTTATTATGAATTATATAGGAATATTTTCCATTATCTTGATCATGTATGTACGCGACCCGTGTAAGTGAAAGAAATGACATACATATGTAATGTATAGCTAAATTACTAGTTATGGATAAAATAGGAAAATAAATAAGTAATGGTTAACTAAGAATGAAGTAAATATATGAAAAAAAGAATAAAATAAAATATTGAAATGTAAAAGATTATGAAGATTAAGAGAATATTATATATAATACTAGCTACTAGCCAGGCAGACGTTGTGCTGCTCTTTTCGGCGACTTTTTGTCATAGCCTATTAAAATCCTTAAATTTGTAAAAAATATGTAAGTCACTCATGGTCAAAAAAACTATCCTATCTCTCAAGCTGGACCAAACTGCACACGGTGTGCAAATTTTATTAAAATCGGTTGAGTAGTTTAGGAGCCCATCGCGGACAAACTACGTGACACGTAATTTATATATATTATCATTATTGTGCTGACTAGATAAATGGTAGGCATAATAACAAAGTGATTAAGGATACGAATAAATAATATTGTAGATTTTCGTGAAAATCAAAACATAATTTTATGTTATGACATAATTATGCCTGATTATGTCAATTATACTAGACTGGGTACGGTTGAAACATTTTAGCGTTTATCGCCAATTGCATCGGGATTAGTTAAGCGAGCGATGAACGAAATATATTTAATAAAAGACCATATATCTGTTTACTAACAGGCAATGTTATTTGAGATCACTGTATTATATTTTATATGTAAAATCACATTTAAAAAAAAAGTGTAATTTGTTTCAACCGTCCCCATGCCAGGGTCGGTTGAAACAGTGCCTGGGGTCAATCGAAACATGCAAATAATACAAAATATAATAAATGAACATGTTTTATTAATCGTCTTATAACATTTTACGACTCGTAATGGCACAGTTGAACATCACAAATATTTTTCATTAAGTCAAGCATTATATATATTTTGCGATTCAATTTTATAACAGTCCATGAGAGTAGCCAAATTGTCATAGAAAGCATCTACGTTATTTCTTTTTAAGCTAGTCGTCCTAGAAAGACGTGTAGTCTGTGCTGGACGCTCTGACAGCTCCGGATTTCTTCTCATAAACATTCGAACCCAGGCCGTTATAAGTCGTACTTGACGGTTAGTACGTATGCTTATTTCATAACATCATTTTTAGTTAGGCCAAAATGTATGTCTGCATATCTAATTAAATATTTAGATAGCTCACGCTCTTGTTCCTGCTTAAGCATTTGATTGTGAGCCTTAAAATCCATTTCTTGATGTTTATCGTCACCAGTCGAATATTTTACACAGGGAACAGTTGTTCAGTCCATTCTTTTCTGCCGCTTTACCTAACGAAGATTCGGCTTTTACATCTTCATAGGCTTGTTTATACTTTGATAAGTCGGCCTGACCTTTCGTAGTTCCTTTGGCGTACCCTTCGCATCTAAGAAACAAGAAAATTAAATAAATAAACTGTTTCAACTGTACCCACAAAAAACGTTTCAACTGTCCCCAACCCCATTCTTGATAGAAAACGGTTCATAGTAAGAATGATAACAAATTTGAATAAAAACTAATCATACAGCCATATTCTACAAACTTCAATTTAAACAATACAAAACACTCAATATTCCAACTTTAATAAAACCATAATAATTGCAAAAATTTACGAACAAAAAAAACTTAATTTTCCGTCAAAAAACACAATGAGGCCTTCTATACATAAACACAGCGCGCGAAGAGCGACGCAACACTTAAATTCGTGTTTCGACTTGGCACCCGCTCCTTTCTTTCCTTATACCCTTGAACCTCCTCACGCACGGTGTCGAGATAGTTTCAATCGTCCCCCGTTTCAACCGTACCCAGTCTACCCTACTGTGACTATGCATTTTTGCTGCTGATATGTCTTAGATTATAGTTTTCATAATGATATTAACCTTTTTTAGAATAATCTTAAGATTCTATTTTAAGAATTGTTAAAAAAATATAGATAGCATATTTTTTTATCAATTCGTAAATTTATTTTTTTATCAAACGTTAATATACTTTAGTGTTAAGGTAGAATAATGAGGCAGTCTAATTAAAGTTTTAGTACCAACCACACGTCTCCTTCATTGACATCTTTCCTATATTACAATAAGTAATCTGTCAAAAAACAAAACCAAAGACGCGAGCTATGAAAAATGAATTAAAAGCACTGTACAAGCTAGTTAGCAAATATGTTCGAAGACTACTCAAACCATCGAAAAACATCTTAACTCAACAGGAAGTATTAAGAAAGCGTATAAGGAACTGCGATCTCATAAAACATGGATAGAAGGACTCAATGATCCTCAAAGAACAACGCATGACCGAAGAGAGATCTTAAACATAGCAACTAACTTTTATAAAAACTTGTACAGTGCTCCAGAATGCCAATAAATAGACCAAACTGAACCGGAAAATGATGACAATGATATAGATATAAACCCAGTTAATGGATCAGAAATTATAATGGGAATAAAAATGTTAAAATTAGAGAAGAGTCCAGGACCGTACAGAATAACAAACGAGGCAATAAAAATAGCTGGTACTTACCTAGTAAGCCCTCTGACACATCTATTTCATTTGATATAAATTATTCTCATCAATAATACAGAAGAGAATTAGAAATACACTGGAAAAAAGTCAACCGATCGAGCAAGCTGGGTTTCGAAAGAGCTACTCCACAATGGACCACATCCACTCTTTGGAACTACTTATTGAAAAATATCAGGAATATCAATGTCCACTCTACATAGCGTTTGTAGACTACCAGAAAACTTTCGATACAATACTACATCCCGCAATATGGAAAGCTTTACAAGCACAAAAAGTGAGGAAAAAATACGTCCAAGTCTTAAAATACCTTTACGAGAGAAACAATAGTAGAGTGAAACTAGAGAAGACCGTGGACCACCTATCTATCAAAAGAGGAGTACGGCAAGGCGGCCCCTGTCGCCTCAAATCTTTATAGCAGTACTAGAATCGATTATCGGAAAACTAAATTGGGATAAAATAGGTATATGCATAAAAGGGAAACATATTTGCCACTTGAGGTTCGCCGACGACATTGTCCTATCAGAAAATAGCATAGAGCTAGAATCAATGTTACACACATTACAACAAGCAAGTAGAGAGGTAGGACTAGAAATTAACCTGAGAAAAACAAAACTCACGACAAATGCCACAAAAAGCTTTATATGTCTTGACAACACGCCAGTAGAGTACGTCGAGAACTATATATACTTAGGCAAACAAATTTCGTTTCAAAAACAATACAATGATACAGAAATTGATAGAAGAATAACAAAGACATGGAAAAAATTTTGGAGCCTAAAGGAAGTTCTAAAAAGTCAGATGCCAATGAAAATCAAGAGCAAAGTCATAGACTCATGTCTTTTGCCAACATTAACCTACGCATGCCAAACTTGGAAGTTCACACAAAGAGTCAAAAATAAAATCAATCAAAGCGTCACAAAAATTAGAAAAAGTCAAAAAATTCGTCACACTAGCATCAGGCAAAAGACAAGAGTAACAGATGCCCTCACGCACGCTCTAAAGTTAAAATGGAGGTGGGCGGGACACGTAGCGAGAATGAGCGATGAGCGATGGACAATTCGCATGACGTCATGGCCAGGTCCTACAGTCACTCGGAAAAAAGACCTACATCTAGATGGGCAGACGACATCACCCGAGTCGCAGGCAAAAACTGGATGTCGGAAGCCAAAGACCGAGACCGCTGACGTTCTCTGAAGGAGGCCTTCACCCTCACTACTTGAGGGGTTCATGCATGGTATTATTTTAATCTTAAATCTTTATTCTATTTTAAATCTATAATTTTATTATCTTATATTTATTTTCATTTTATACTATTGTTTAATTATATTGAAAACCAAAAATTTTATGTATATTAAAAGAAATGAATGAGTTCTAACAAGTACATTTAATATTTTATTTGATTTGATTTAAATTTAATTTCATTTAAATTAATATATAATGACAGACGGAAATGAAAATAAATATGTAATAAAAGGGACAAAAAAATGTATATACTATAACTATTCACGTACGAAATAATAACAAAAACAATGTAACAGTCCATTTATAACCTATTATTACTATAAGAAAATATTACGTGCAATGCATGGAATAAAAGGCTTTTTTATTTTATTTTTATTTATTTATTTTTAAGTAATCTGTCGGATTACAAGGTACTCTTTTTCAAAAAGTTCCAAACTACCAGGGGGTTGTGGCAGTACTCTACAGTCCGACAAATTTGATAATCCGACACCGCCTTGCAAAACGTTTGTCGGATTACCGCGCGTCAACTGAACCTTGTTTAGAAGCAAAACACATGTCGTATTATAGATGGTGGTGTATCTTTCCTAATTTTAGATAGTTAATTTTAATATCCTTAAAATTAAAAGTCCGATGAAATACCTTCATAGCCAGTTAGAACTATTACAGTCGGTAACTTATTAGTTATTACTATTGCATATATATCAAATTCAAATATTTACAATATGTTGGATACATCAAATCCAATTACAGTAGAATAAAAATATATTATGTAGATAATTACATTTTTTGTACTTGACTGTCCCAGTGGTCCTAAACGCAACTGATGATCACAGTCCCGGTTCGAATCCCGGCTCGGGCTAAATAAAAATCAGTTTGGAGTTTTTCATTCAAAAAATTCTCAGTGTCAGCTCGAAGTTAAAAAGAAGGAAGGTATTCCCCGTGCCTCAGAAAGTACATAAACTCGTTGGTCTTGCGCATGATCTCTCTCAGTGGTATATTGGATTACCGCCCTATCGGACTATGAGAATGAAATAATAAAGAGTACATCTCTGCTTAGTCGGGCACTATATTCCTGTCCTGGGCAGATGGTATTCTGTAAGAGCCATGTAAAGTGTGCCTAAAGGCTAATAAGCTTTTTTATAGTATAAGGTGTCAAAACGAGCACACAGTTCACCTGATGGTAAGTGGATGCTGTGGCCCATAGACATCTACATTTATCTTCGAGTAAGAATTAAAACGCAGATGCAATGTCACCCTTGAGGACTAAGATGGAATGCCTCGTTTCCAGTAAAAAAGGGTCTCCGGATCTCTACACTCACCATACGAAACACAGCAGAATTTAGATGCAATTTTACACTGGTTATTCTGTGAGAGCGTGATCCTTCCCCGACCCGACCCATTCGTGCTACAACCGTAATATAGCTGCAGCGTGGCTCTACCACGTATAAACTTCACAGTATGGGAGCAGCCTGGGTTAATCCCTCTCCCCCCCCCCACTAATGATATTGTTTAATTTGCAATTATAAGTGCTGATTTACCACGCACTCGGCGTTGAAGGAAAACATCGTGAGGAAACCGGGGACCAATTGCCTCAATTTCTCAGTCTCTATAATTTTTTAAATATTTTGTGGAAGGATATAAAGTACCTATAATACAAAAAAATGTGACTTACCCCCTTTGCTGACTCCACCACTCTGTTAGCCATAGTTGGAGAGACACGCAAAGCGTACACAACTCCGCGTATCCTCTTTACCAGTCCCCATTTCGTCCACTGCAGCGGTCGAAGGTGACGGCGCACGGGGCAACGGAAAACTATCTCACCACCGCCAAGAGGCGGTGCACCTGTGTACAAGGCATTTTATATTGTATGAGATATGCACAAGACTATTTTCATATCAATTATACGCTTAATATATGTAAGTACAGCACCAATCAATTAATAAAATGAAACAAAAACATGTAGTTGTGATAATTATATGCCATGGATCCTACTGGCAACTCATTTAACAATAAAATAGAGCATAGAGCATGCATCACTACCTACGTTAAGCATACTCGCAGTGTATAAATAATACCTTATATAACTTTATCTACAAATTCATAAATATAAAATACTTGGGCTTACTAAGCCCCTCTTCTCCCCATTGGGTACCACCGTGGTAGGTGCTTTATATAACTAGCTCCCCGTTTATGTTTACATTAATGTGTAAGCATATCAACATTTAAGCAACTTTATATCATCTATCATCAAGTGTGTGAATTGTATCCGACAAGTAGGATATTATTATATTACTCACATTTTTCATATCATCATTCACTAATATAATATTATAACGGTCACTACCAAGTTGTTTCTTAAAATAATTTTTGTAAGTGGATTGTACAAATTTTCTTATCAGACTAGTCTTACTAGACATACACATAGTCCATCTGATGGTAAGTGGATGCTATGGCCGATAGACATCTACATTTATCCCCGATTCAAACCCCGAGAATCAAAACGCAGATGCGTTGTCACCCCAGAGGACTAAGATGGAATGCCTCGTTTCCAGTAAAAAGGGTCTCCGGATCTCTACACTCACCATATAAAACACAGCAGCATTAAGCTACTATTTTACGCTGGTATTCTGTGAGAGCGTGGTAATTCCCCGGTCAAGCCGACTCATTCGTGCTGTGCTACAACCATAATAACAAATATATAATAACTCAAAATAGTAAAAAACTGTGGGTGCCAACATACTTGCCAAGTGTGACAACTATGGAAAAATTCCCCGTAAGCCAATCTATGGGGGAGGCTTATGTTCAGAAGTGGACTTTTATAGTTTGTGATAGAATGGATGGATGGAATAAACTAAAAAAGAAAGAGAAAAAATATGTCTATTTATCTCACCTCTTCTGACTACTTTTAGTTCTAAGCCATCATCTACAAGTATGAACTTTAATAGTACTGGCAGAGCTGCCGATTTGATTTTGTCTACAGAAACATCCAGATCATGATGTGTTACACCTTGGAGCACAGCATTTAAAGGCTCCTTACAAAATGGTCCTACAGCTAACAGAACCTCTAAGTAGTAACCTGAAACAAAAAAATGTCTTTAGTGGGAATGCAGATCTTAATATGACCACAATTGGCTAGTAGACATCCGGTACTCGATTTTAATAATAGCTTTAGCTTAGAAGGCTGGCTTGGGTTAAGCTTGAACCTATTACACTGTTTTTAGATGTCGGAAATGCGTTTTGAATTAATTACGATAATAATAAATTTCACTAAATATCGCTTATAACGAAACACAAATATATCAATTTGGTCTAGTACTAGATATGTAGTCTGGTACTTGATTTTTTAATTTTGTTTTCAATTTAAGAAGTTTGTCAGGATTATGTTTAAACCTTTAACTCCGTTGTTGAATTTTGGAAATGCCTTTTAAATTAATTACGATAAAAATAAATTTCACTAAAAGTCGCGTGTAACGAAACGCAAATATGTCAATTTTTTAACATGGATACACCCATAAAAAAGTTAATCACTCGGACATAGACCATCCATTTGTGGCTGAAGATGGGACTCACTTACAACAAATTGAGTCGCAATGGAGAGCAGTCAAGAGGTTTTTTAGAAAATAAAGTTATAACAATTTACGTTACATTGTTTCATTTACAACTATCATAATGCAGTAGAGTTTAGGGCAACCTGATTTTTGGATAAGATTGGTCAAATCTGTTCTAAAAGCGAATCAGTACTCCCAGACTCCACATAGTCTTGTCTGCCCTACCCCTAGTGTTTTTGTAAATCCGTAGGCGCGAAGGGAGAGCAGACCCCGCCCGCCGCGAGCTGTAGCAAAGCTGCGGAGGTGAGCATGGGTGCCGGCATTTTGCTACGCAAGGGCGAAGGGGCTGCACTTCCCGAAGCGAAGCTGTCGCAGAAGTAACCTTGGGTCAATATTCTTGTGTAAAATGTAAGGTTATGATTTTATAAAAAAAAATCATTACTCATAAACTATACACTTCCGCAAGGGGAATCCTCCCCCACCCTTCCTGGTAGGGGAGGATTCCATGGCACCCACCCTCTCCTCCACCAACTTCCCACCCCCGTACGCAAGTACCGGATGTCTATTGTTTTATCCTAAATTTTTCACATGGTACCAATCTAGTTTTAATCAATGCACCATTGACTAAATTAATGATCTCAATTTTTCAATTGACCTTAAATATCAATTATTTTACCACCTGTATACAATACAATGTGAGTAAATATCTAAACAATCTTTGAAATTGTTATAGTAGGCTAAACTTTAATTTACTTTGAAAGGGTTTGATATATTAAATAAATAAATTCATAATGCTATTTTTGTCATTGTAAATAATAAATGGAGAACTTGATCACATTATTCATTCAATTTTTAACTTTTAATGAAATTCACTGGTTTTTTTTAAAGCAGATTATCAGCTCATGATCAATATATTAAAAATTATATCTAAAAAGTTTTCAATACTATGAAGCCCAGCAATGAAGTGTTATAACCCAATAAAGAACATGAAATAAGTACAAAAACATTTAAACATGTTAATCAATGATATAGGTAAGTAATTATTTAGATTTTATAACATAATTAAAGCCCCACCAACAATTTCCTATCAAAATATTTAAATTTTACCGACCCTAGTCTATTTCGAAAACCAATGAGTTAGTAGCTAAGAAAAAATAAAAAGAATATAACTCATCTAAAATTATCAGACATATTGAATTTTACAGAATCTTAGGTGGGAAAAGTCTGCCACTGCTTTAACCCCGATTTTAAGGTGAATAGGAAAAAAAGACATCAATAAATGAAATAGAAACAGTAATGTTAATAATACATCAAAGCCATCATTCCCTTCACAAGTCCACTGTTGAATATAGGCCTCCCCTAAGAAACACCACAAATCAGTTCTGAGGCACCTGCATCCATTTACTTCCTGCATATCTTATCAGGTTGTCACTCCATCTAATAGGGGGCCGCCCCATATTGCCCCTACCATTACGAGGCTGATACTCGAGAATGTTTCCTTCCCATCAGTTGTAAATTATGTGTATATTATGTGTTATGGCCAACCCATGGTTGAAATTTAGAATCATTTGGCAGGAGAGGGCGGGGGTGAGGGGAGAGGAGAGGTGAGCGTCCTCTTACCTCCGATACCACTCCCATTAAAAGGTAATACACCATTCTTGAGAAAAATCAAAAAGAAAACCCCATACACCTAACCTCAACATTATAACGTTATCGTCCCCGGCAGGAGGGGGGAAGAGGGGAGCAGGAGTGTGCCCCTCTACCCTTTACTCCTTGCGGAAAAGTATAGTTTTTGAGTAATGGTTTTTTTGTATAATCTAAATCTCACTTTTTTTACACAAGAATATTAACCAAAAGTTATTTCTGCGATGGACAAAGTTATTGTTTCGGCGTTGCGGGAAGTGCAGCCCCTTCACCCCTGTGTAGCAAGACGCAGACAACCATGCTCACCACCGCAGCTTTGCTACGGCGGCTGCTCTCCCTCCGCGCCTACTAAACAAAAACTTTACAAATAACACTCAAGGAGTAGGGCAGACAATACTACGTGGAGTCGGGGCACGCTGATTCAATTTAAGTAAAGATTCGATCAGATCAGATATCTTACCCATAAAGTCAGGCTGCCTTCGGTCCCACCACAACCTTCTAACCTATTACAACTGAAAGTATTTTTTGGGTGTCCATGTATTTCTGGATAGTTTTAAACAATTCAGAAATAAAACACAAGATATTATAATCATTTCTTTATTGTTTGTAAACATAATATATTATTTTTATTAATTCCTCAAAAGGATCTCTTTTATTTTATATAATTTCTCATCTCCATAAATATTAATATATCAAGTCGGTAAAATTGTCTCCATTATTATAGTTGTCTTTTGCGAAATAACTTTAAAAATAAACCAGACTCAATTCTTTGAGTGTGGGTGCCATCTGCTGGCACAAAAGGGTTTTCAGGGTCACTATGATTTATATTTTTGTGTGTGTACCCATAATTTTCTAACCCATCATAAGCCTGCCAAAAATCAGTATGGATGATGGTACCTTTAACCAAATCTTTTTGAATCAAGGGCATTAAAACTTCAGAAGAACACATTTTGGGGGCTACTTTCTAGTCTTAAACCTTCACTGTCATTTTCAATCATACCCAGCATCCAATGACCTTTAATATGACGGTCTAAAACAAGATTAAGTATTAATTTAAAATTTTATTGATAAAAATTAACCTATATCATCTCCAGGTCGTTAACTATGTGCATGCATTTAGCCATAACTGACCTTTATTATATTTCCTTTTTCTAAATTTACTTTCATCAATTTGGAAAAATTTTCCTGGACCACTAATTTTTCCCAGGAAACTTTGTTTCTCTATTTCATTAATGACGACGGCCTCCCAACAGTAAACCAATCAATAATAGTTGCTTTACATAAACAATGTAACCTTTCTGAACAATTTTCTTTTAGAGTCTTATCATAACTCCACTTATTTGCATATGCATATACATTAGGTAAAATACTTGAGTCATTGTTAATTTGACATTCACAAACTAAGTGCCTTTGCCACGGCTAACTTTTGACTTAGATCTGAATGGGCCTCGGTTGCAGACAAATGAGCCAAACATTCTATTGGTGAAGTGTCCTACACACATAATTTTTAAAGTAGCTACAAATTTTAGTTGCTGGGATCATTCATACCTTTTTCCTCAGCCAAAGCAATAGCTTGCACTTGTGTGCAAAGTTTTCGGTACACAGTGACCGAATTCCATATTGCTTTCATCTCCTTGACATATAAATGGCGTTTCACTTGTGGTTTGCCACTGTCAAAATTGCGACTCTTAGATGGCTAAGGTTCCTCCAAATCAGACATTTTAAATATAACACGTGTATCATCCAGTGTAGAAAAACAGGTAAGTTGTGTAAGCAAGCAATCAAAATCCACATGCGCGCACAGTTCAATCGAGTAGGCAGAAATTCGGTGTCCAGGGTAGAAAAGTAGATGTCGTCTAGTAGGCAAGAAATCGGCATCCAAAAAAGAGAAAACAATCATCGATAAAAACTACAATAATACACTGGAGAGCACACATTCACGCAAGAGCAACCAACGACTGAATGCATCAAAATTAGTATGTCATGCGATTTGAGATGCGATTTTTTACGTGGTAGAGCCATGCTGCAGTTATATTAGTAGTATAGTTGTAGCACGAATGGGTCGGCTCGACCGGGGAAGGACCACGCTCTCACAGAATACCAGCGTGAAATAGTAGCTTAATGCTGCTGTATTTCGTATGGTGAGTGCAGAGAACCGGAGACCCTTTTTACTGGAAACGAGGCGAGTCCATCTTAGTCCTCACGGGTGCCAACGCATCTGCATTTTGATTCGTAATCGAGGATAGATGTAGATGTCTATGGGCCACAGCAACCACTCACCATCAGGTGGACTGTGTGCTCGTTTGTCACCCCATCCTATAAAAAAAAATTTGACACTTGACGGAGAGTATAGACAGTAGAATAATGTGACACTAGTCTTACGTCCTTGTCACACTTACACAAAACTCTGTATGCTGTTCAGCTTTCACAGTAATATTGCATACATTTTTCCATGCATGGAGTATAGAGGTAAGGAGTACCATCTCACATAGGAGAATAGTTGAAAAATTGTCCATCTGTAAGCAGTAAATAACAGTTCAAAAACTCTACACAACAGCGCTGGAGTAGCTAGAGGGTATGAAATAAGCTTAGTAGTTGTCGACGGAGTGAAGTGTGCTGAGTTGAAGAATTTAATACGAGGGTGGATTGAAAAGTACTCGGCCTAACACAGATCCATTCAATTCTAAAAATCAAATCTACCCACATTATTTAGTTCAGTTCAGACTAGTTCATTGTGTCAAGTTCGAAACGTGTGCGATAATTAGTTGTGATTTTATAAATTTATTAACAAAGTAATCGGACATAATTTCCGCGAATGGAGCAAATCGAGCAGCGTGCCGTCATTAAGTACCTCCATAAGAAGGGGCTATCATCAAAAGCCATCCATGATAACATGGTCAGTATATTAGGCGATTGTGCTCAATTTTGTGTCAAAAAATGGATAGCAGAATTTAAGCGTGGTAGAGAGAGTGTGAAAGATGAACCCCGCTCTGGAAGGCCTTCGACGTCAACTACTGACGAAAATATTAAAAAAGTACTTGATTTAATAATGGGAGACCGCAGATTAAAAATTAGAGAGATAGCCGAGATTATAGGCATCTCATATGAACGAACTCAAAACATCATTGTCAACGAGTTGGGTTTCCACAAGGTGTCTGCGAGGTGGGTTCCGCGACTGCTTTCAGTTGAACAAAACAGGACGCGATTGACTATTTCACGCGACTGTTTGGAGTTATTTGAAGCCGATGCAGATGATTTTTTGAATCGTTTTGTTACTATGGACGAAACATGGGTTCATTACTGTACACCGGAAACAAAACAACAATCAAAACAGTGGAGAAGACCTGGTTCACCACCCCCTAAAAAAGGCTAAGTCAATTTTGTCGGCAAATAAGGTGATGGCTTCAGTATTCTGGGACTCGAAAGGTGTGATTATGATTGATTATCTTGAAAGGGGTCAGACTATAAACTCTGATTACTACTGCACCTTACTACGTCGTTTACGAGAGGAAATAAAAGAAAAACGTCGAGGAATGCTCAGAAGAAAAGTCCTGTTTCATCAAGATAACGCCCGTGTTCACACGTCAGTACAGTCAATGGCTGAAATTCACAACTGTGGCTTTGAACTGTTACCGCATCCGCCGTATTCACCTGATCTGGCACCATCAGACTTCTTTCTGTTCCCTAACCTAAAAAGCACTTGGGAGGTCAAAGATTTTCGACAAACGACGAGGTCAAAGCAGCTGTAGACGCATATTTTGACTCTAAGGAAGAATCATTTTTTTTCAACGGTCTAAATGCTTGGAAGGGGAGGTGGCAAAAGTGTATTGAACTTGATGGTGATTATGTAGAAAAATAAAAATATAACTGATTTAGTATGTGTTTATTTTCTTGGTTAGGCCGAGTACTTTTCAATCCACCCTCGTATTGGTGGTGACTGGAGTAGTTGATGAAACTGCAGTTTATAAAACCTCAACTACTCACGACATCTAAATTAATTTAGTAAATATAACATAGAAAAAGTCACCGTGAAATATGTTGAGAGTGATTTTGAAAATAAAAATTTTGAAAACAATAAAATAATTATAAAAAGTTATTTAATATTTACCCGCGAGATATAGTGGTGCCGCTCTTATTTAGAGCTCTCCTGTGACACTTTTTATATAGTTGGTTCTCCTTACCTCTAAAGTCCATATTTCCATGTTTTACGCATTTTAGGTTATAATAGTTTTTTTTTTTTTTTTGATAATGGTGCATTACCCTTTAATGCAAGTGGTAATATTATAATCGGGGACAAACCTCTACCAAATAAAACACCTTACTCCCCCAAATTCCTGTCAAATGATTCTAAATCCAACCCCAGCCCATTTCTATTACAGCTTACTAATCTGTTGGGCTATGGCAGTTACTCTGTTTTTATTATGGATACTCATTTCTCATTTAGTTTATCCTGATAAACCACACACAAACAAAGAACAGAGGAACCTCGAAAATAATCCTCTCCATAGCTCACTTAGCAACATTGAACTTTCTCATACAGCCAGCAGTGAAGGAGCATGTCTCAGATCCATAAGTCATTAACAATTAAAATAATCATTAACAGTAATGTTATGACAAATATAGTAATAAAGACTGAAAGAATAAACACTGACATGTATATATAAATATATATATATATATTATAAAGATAAAGGTAAGTATGATAAATAAACGGAAATTACCTGATATTGGTACTAACCTATTCCTCTTTGTGTGCAACATGTATGTGTGACTTGCCCACCAACTAAAATACCAGGCTGAAAGTACATTGATGTGCCAGTCTCACTAAGTTCAACCCTCGTACCGTTTGTAATTTTATCCAAGAGACGTATTAAATTAACTTCATACTCTCTGAGACCAGGATCATCGTGTGTACTTCGAATATCTTCTATTTTGATTGCACGTCCGCTCAAAATTGATAGAAGAACCCTTTGACGGAATAAATTACTACCTTTATATACAAGGACATCGTTCTCTATTATTGCTGGCATTTATATATATTAATTTTAATATTGAACAAAATATTCAATTAAAATTATTGTAAATATAATGCTAAGCACCAAATATAACACAATACACCTTCGATACACGAACACGTGCAAATGACATTGACAATAACTGCGGTGGTGCTGCCATCGTAGAAATCCGAGTTGGCGTAGGTCATAGCCTAGTTTGTCGTGATTTAAGGTAAAAGTTACTAAATTGCCGTATTTTTAATTAGTTATTTACTTTCAAGATGTATATACCTCATCGGTTCCTTATTACATTTACTACTTCAAGTTCACGTTTATGAAGTGTGTATTACTTCTAATTTTTTTACAAACTACTTACTCCAAATATTTTATTTCCATATATTTTTTTTTAATTTATAGCAACTTTTATATGAATGGTAAATATAATAAAAGTTTTCTTTTTTAAATAATCTAATAGAAATCACTCACATGACACATACAATCTTAAACACGTGTCTAAGAACACGTTTTAATATATCACTATCTATACAAATAAATAAAATTGAAGTGTCTGTTTGCAATGTCAAGAAAAAGAAAAGTTATTCGGATATAGGAGAATATCAATGGATACGTTTGATCATATATTAGAATGCATAGTGAATTGTCTTACAAAATAAATTCTTCTACATTTATTTTGGAAGACAATATTACAACGCACGTGGTTAGCTCGTTGTGGTTTGAGATACCCGCACCTTGCGATGTTAGCCGCTTGCCACCCGCGCACTCACTGCGGGTGCGGCCAATTGTATTAACAAGTAAAGGTGGGCGAAACTGTTATATTTTTCTAATTCGTTATGTTGTTGTAATATATTTTTCTAACTGTTGTTTTAAACTGTTATAATATATTATAACAGTTTCAAATATTACATTGTACACGCGGTTAATTTAGTTCAGTTGTCGGGTGTGTTAGCGTTTTGTTGTATGTTGTTATAACGATTATAAATATTATAAATATTAAATGATTATAAGTATTATATAATATTTATTTATAGCTCAGGACCGTGCTTTGTGGCATTACTTGGGGGAGGCCTATGTTCAGCAGTGGACTTGTGAAGGGCTGTAATGATGATGATGATGATGAAAAGTATTATATGAAGACAAAAAAAATATTTTTAAGTTGTATTAGCATCATTTGAGTGTTTCATGTTTTAAAAGAGAATTATTTAAAATATGTATGTTAAGTTCAATGAACTTCCCTTCCTACTTTTTACAAGCTTAGGACTGTCTGAATGTATGTTAAGCTGTGTAATTATTGTATCTGTTTTTAATTATTTACTTATATTTTCAATTTAAGAAAAATAACTCATTCAGGCGTAGTTAGAAGCTCATTGATGTTATGTACATTTTGATTGGATTTTCACATTATTTACACTGTGGTCAAGGTTTTAGTTATCTACAATTATATACATTTTTTCAGTTACTATTCAAAAATATTATTTGGTTTACTTTTGACGACGTAAGCCTTGTGCGTCTATCCGATATTAAATCCGAACGGCAAAACTTTTCATACACTCCTACGTGTCTTTGCTTAAGATGAAGCTTTAAATTTGTAATTGTACTTTTGAAAGATAAAGTTTTTTTTTTAATTTCACATTTTTTTTTTGCGTCCACACTTTGGACTATAAAATAGTTCCAAATGGCTGCGCAACGCTAAATTCTATTTATACAACACACTAAATTCTATTTATATTACACAAAATATTTAAAATTACTTTAGGAATAAAACTTAATTAAAAATAAACAAAAACAACAATAGCTTTTTCACCTGCTATCAAAACATTACGTTACATATACTTATTAATTTAACAGATAACAGTGTCATCATTAATTACTGTGTATATATTAGAGAGTGTCATTGTCACCTCAGCTAGACAGCTAACTGAACACTAATATATAACAACAGCCAAAAAATTAAATAACAGGCACAACATGCAACAGCTAGCAATGAAGGAAATAATATATTTTTATTTACCGTTATAATTTAGTGTTAGTAAAATAAGCTCTTATTACGTTAGCTTACAGTTTAAATTAGTGTAAGCTATACGCAATCTTTGTGGCATAATGAATGTAGTATTTTATTAACTCCCATTGAAGTGCCGCGTCTCGGCCGAAGGCTGTAACGTAAACGTAAACAGATGACGCTTTCTAACGATAATGAATATATTATAACAGTCAATAGTTCATTATTCTAATGTGTTGTAAGATTCTCAAAAATTTTCAAAAAATTCTTACTGACGCATAAGTATAATATTGTTACGAATTTGTGTACAAAATACTCGTCTGACAGGGTCATATGGTCTACGTTCTTTGACTGCTTTAATTTGCAAATAGTAACAACTACAACTTTATGAAACTCAAAGTCAAATAAATTAAAATGAGTTTTGAGTTTTGGCGAAAGCTTTACCACCGATGGATTCTTACGACTTTCACCATTGATAGTTGGTATTGTACTATCGTTTAAATAATGGATTGAAGTGGATTTTGAAACATAAAAGTGATGCGATTTTATGTATTAAATATTTGCGCATGGTAGAGGAAACGACGAAACCAATGCTCCGATGATAACGTGAATCTCATGTTTTAGATTATCTATAACAAGGAATTTATTATGAAATTCAGACAGTGCCTTTCCAGTATCTCACGGAATAATATATTTGAAGACAAGGATGTCCGCATTTATTAACTTCATGAAAATTTAATCCAACTGCAGAGAGGTGTAAGACAGGGTGACGTTATATCCCCGAAACTCTTCACCGCTGCATTGGAAGACGTTTTCAAGCTACTGGACTGGAAAGGATACGGTATTAATATCAATGGCTAGTACATCACTCACTTTCGATTTCTCGACTATATAGTCCTTATGGCAGAATCGCTGGAGAACCTAAGCACTATGCTCAATGACCTCAACGGTGTCTCCCAACGGATAGGTCTTAAGATGAACATGAACAAAACAAAGATCATGTTTAATGTCCATGTCACGCCTATGCCGGTAGTTGTGGGAGCACTTTGCTCGAAGTTGTTGACGAATACGTTTATCTGCGACAAATAGTCCGGCTACGTAAGTCCAGCTTCAACCGAGAGAGGTCAATCGACGGATTCAACTCGGCTGGGCAGCGTTCGGGAAATTACGACGCATCTTCTCGTCAGGTATACCTCAAACTCTGAAAACTAGATTGTACAACCAGTGTGTGTTGCCAACGATGACTTACGGATCTGAGACGTGGTCCTTCACTGCTGGCCGTATGAGGACGCTCAAGGTCGCTCAGCGAGCTGTGGAGACGGCTATGCTCGGAGTTTCTCTGCGTGATAGACTTATGAATGAGCATATCCGCAGTAAAACCAGAGTGACCGACATAGCCCAACGAATTAGTAAGCTGAAGTGGCAACGGGCCGGCCATATAGCTCGAAGAACCGATAACCGATGGGGAAGAAAGGTTTTCGAGTGGCAGCCTCGTAGTGGTAGGCGTAGCCCCCCTAGATGGAGTGACGACCTGGTAAAACATGCAGGAAGTCGATGGATGCAGGTGGCTCAGGACCGTGCTTTGTGGCATTACTTGGGGGAGGCCTATGTTCAGCAGTGGACTTGTGAAGGGCTGTAATGACGATGATGATGATGATGATGAAACTTTAATTACGTTTATGATCTTTGCTTTCCTACATTAAGAATTAACATAAAAATTCTACTCCGCAACAAAATGGATTATAAAAGGTATTGAAAAGTCTCAAAAAGAATATCATTTTCCTTATTTTTTTAAAATAAAATGGTAGGAAGGTATACGTCAAGCCTTATCGCAAAATTTTAAAATCTTGTATCATTAAAGACAAAACAATAATACGGAATATACCAACAATATTTTATTTCCTAAAGTAAAAAATAAGTGTGAACCAACCTGGAACCTAATCAAAGGGTTTTCAAATGATTTACGGCGAAATATAGACATTAATTTGATTTACAATAACGAAACATTGAATAGAAGAAAAATAGAAATCGGAAATAACTTTAACAGCTTCTTAACAAATTTGACTAGCAAAACGAATGTAAAAGCTAGTTTTTTTCTTGGATAAAATCCCCCAAAGCTTTACAATTTACAATAAGACTGTATCACCAAGTGCTTTGCCTGCCTTAATTGGCGAAATGTTATAACAAAAAGTTTAAAATGTCAAATGACCGAATCATAGAGTATTTTATTTTTTATAACCAAGAGACCGAATGTCAATTCAAATGCCATGACATAAACTTTTTTATAAGAATTTTCAATTATTGCATTCATCCCAAAATACTAAAATAAATTGTGAACTTACTCATACTTTTGTATATACCTAAGTGAAGATAATGAAGGCATCCGTCGGCGACGTAGTCTTGCCAGGCGACTATTGCGAAGAAATATCCGCCGTTGGCGAAAAAGCAAAAGTTATAATTGGACCAGGTCTTCAAAAGGAAATTGACCATGTTTACGTTACAAAAGCTGGAATTTTGAAGAAAAGAAATCCAAATACGTACTGGGTAGATAACTACCAGAAGCGATATATACCAGCGAGAGGAGAAAATGTTATAGGAGTAGTAGTTCAGAAAGCTGGGGATATATTTAGAGTCGACGTAGGAAGCAGCACAACTGCAGCATTATCCTACCTTTCTTTCGAAGGCGCTACAAAGAAAAACAAACCAGATGTACAAATAGGCGATGTCGTCTACGCAAAGATGCTTGTTGCTAGCAAAGATATGGAGCCAGAGTTAGTCTGTGTCGATTCACACGGGAAAAAAGGTCGAATGGGTGTTTTATCCGACGGCTTTGTGTTCAAGTGCTCGCTCAATCTAATTAGGAAGATTTTAAATCCTCATTGCCCTTTACTTGAATCTTTGAAAAATGAATGGCCATTTGAACTTGCTGCAGGAATGAATGGAAGGATATGGATAAAAGCCAATACCATGCGAGAGACAATCGCTTTAGGAAATGCGATCCTTGGTGCTGAATATCTAAGTGATGAGGAAATAAAGTCTATGTGTACAAATATAGCCACTATCTTAGCTGGTCATGTATCATGAAGATTGTTCTTTTATAAACACTGCATTTGTACATAACACTATTTTTACATTATTGATATAACATTTTACAAAATCATTTCTTTTCCTACATAAGGATTCATTGCTACATCTGTTTTAAGTCAATTATACATGAATGGGCAGTATGGTATTTGGAGATTTTAGTTTCAGATCAAAAATTAATCTGTAATTTTATAATATACCAATAGAACATTACTTCAATATAACCAAAAAAGAAACAACAGATACTTTTCTTTGTATAATAAGAGTGACAAATAAGCACACAGTCCACCTGATGGTAAGTGGATGCTGTTGCCTTTGAAGTAAAATGTACTGTGTACTGTGGAAGAGGTACCAAAACTTGGTTATTATAAACTATAAATGATATAAAAACAACAGTTTTTTGACTTAAAATTTTACAACAGTAAGATAAGGTTGTTATATGCCAAATAAATTTTTAACATTTCTTACTTCAACAGTATTTTATTTTGATACTATAGACCAACATAAATTTATATATATTTATGTATTAATTTTAAAATGATTGATTTATTATTATTTGAAAATATATATTTTTTTATAGAATAAGGGTGACATACAAGCACATAGTGATAAGGGGATGCTGTGGCCCATAGACATCTACATCAATCCTTGATTAAGAATCAAGAAGCAGATGCGTTGTCACCCTTAAAGGACTAAGATGCAATGCCTCATTTCCAGTAACAAGGTTGTCTGGTTCTCTACTTATGCTGGTCTTCTGTTAGAGCGTGATCCTTTCGCTATATGACAATCTTTGTAATATAAAATTGTTAGTATGTCTCAGTTTATACAATCAATTAAAAATGGATGTTTAGAAAAGTAGATATATTAGATATTTTTTTTTAATTTTGGGGCGATATATCAGGGAAGCTTATGATCCGCTATGGACTTTTTAATAGGTTATAATGAATGAATGAATGAACCTATGTAGTAGAGCCATGCTGCTGTTATATTAGTAGTACAGTTGTAGCATGAATGGGTCGGCTCGATCGGGGAAGGACCACGCTCTCACAGAATACCAGCGTAAAATAGCAGCTTAACCTTTTGAGCGCCAAAGTCGTCTATACGTGACCAGCACCCGCGGGCCCTGAGCGCCAACGACGTCTATAGTTGACAAAAAACCCGGCCCACAAAAATATGAAATATAGACATTGGAAAATTATTACTGGTATTTTAATTCTACACCCCTCAAAAACGAATAACCCAGCAACATGTGAGTATAAAAAACAAGTCTCCTAGAGCCACAAGTACTAAGAAACATTGAACTAAAAAAAATGGATTTTTATCTAAGCAAATACTATGTCCAGCACGCGAAAGTCGTCTATGTTTGACCGCTAGTGTTGTAATGCGTTAGGCATAAATTTATTGAAAACTATTCAAAATTAAGCTCAAACGTGTTTTTTTTTTGTCTATTATTATTGATATTTAAATAAAACAAAAGGTTAGAAATATAAAACTATAATTAGCTACATGAATTAAAAAAAATATCAAATTATCTTCGCATAATAAATCTAATATCTCAACTCTGGCGCATCCTTAGCGCGACATCGAAAATCAGTTCACTGGGCGCCATGGTCAAGTATAGACGACACGCTGATGACGTCATAAACGATTAGCGGGAAAATTAGTGCAGTGCAACATGAACGATTCCTCAGAACTCATTCGGATTTTGGAAAGCGTCGACGATGATGAATTTTCGGAATCTGAATCATTACCTGAAGATTTAAGTGAAGTAAGTGTCTTAAGTTCCTAATAAATTAAACATAATTTACTAACATGCATATTGCCTATTTTATGTATCTATTATTTTATAATATTTTGTTTAATTTTAAATATAGTAAGTTCGATACAAAATGAAACTGTTTCCCGGGCGACTCTTGTGAACACTTTTTTTATGTTTTTGTTTTCGAGTTTAGAATAACTCATCATGTTCGTTTACTTTTATACTGCAACTAGTAGATATTTTTTTCTGTCAAAAAGCTAATGGTAATATTGCTTAGCGAAACAAATATCTTAAACCATATTTCACAATAATCCTTCCGAAAAGTAGGTACCGTGAGTAGACCATAAATTATAAATCAACCTAATGAAAAAGCATTAAGGGCCAAAATAGTATATCGACTTTCTACCTTTCGGCATTACAATCGTTTCGAATAGTATTGTGAGTGGACTAAAAATCAATGTAATGTTAAAACATTAAGATCTAAAATAGGGTGTCGACTTAGTACTAAATTGCTCTTTTATTCTCGGCGGCGACGTTTTTTTTGTTACTAACACTTTCGCGTCTTACAGTATTCAAAGGCTTTCTCACACATACAATCTACAAGGATAATAATTACATACATTTTCTTCATGACAAGTTTTCTCGTGAATTGCATTTTTTTTTAATCAAAATATTGTATTTTTACAGAGACATGTATTATGACTGGGGTCTTCATCAATTGGACACTTTAGTTGAGAGAGTTGAGTACGATGACAACCATTTTAAATCACTTACACGGTTTGGATATCATGCACTTCATCATTATTTTCCAACGTTGGATCATGCAGAACTGAAATATCTTTATCCTACCTTTCTTGAGCACTGCGAGAAATTTGGAGTTGAATTTCGAACATCCACATATTATAAATCGTTTATCAGTCATAGTAAGCAATTATTAAGGAAACGCCTCAACAATTTTAAAGAAAGAAAAACTTTGTACGTTAAATAGATACGCTATAACTTAACGTACAGAAAATACTTCTGACCATACTCTAATAAATGACTTTGGATATTATTTTTCGATGACTAATAAATTAGGATTTTGAACTTATAATTTTTATAAGGAAATAATATTATTTTTAAAATATTTTTATTATACGTATTTATAAAGTAAAATATGTATGTTTAAAAAAAATTAAAATTATTCATTAATGGTATTAAGTTTTGACTAGTAGGTCTATTGGTAGCGTTTAATTTTGTGAATTAAGAATATAAATTACTATCCTCGATTACGAATCAAAATGCAGATGCGCTCTCACCCGTGAGGACTTAGATGGAATGCCTCGTTTCCAGTAAAGAGGGTCTCCGGTTCTCTACACTTATCATACGAAACACAGCAGCATTAAGCTACTATTTGACGCCGGTATTCCGTGAGAGCGTGGTTCTTCCCCGGTTGAGCCGACCCATTCGTGCTACAACTACTCTCCCGTAATATAACTACAGCACGGCTCTACCACGTTAAAAATTTGCTTTGGCCAGCTAAACATTTATGTTTTATTATTCCATAAGATTTTTATTATTTTAAGACTAATATTACCTATAATTTATTAATTATTTTTAATTGTTGTTTTCTATATTAAGTACTGATTGAGTTAAAACCAAGATTTTAATATTTTAAGACTAGACCTAGTGCAAATAATTATATACAATTGTTGATTAGTGAATAATTATGTACCATTTGTTGATTTCTGTAATAAGTCATTAAGACCAAGATTTTAATATTATAAGACTGATTTTTCTAGTGCGAATAATTATATACAATTGTTGATTGGTGGATAATTATGTACCATTTGTTGATTTTTATAATAATTACTGATTTTTTATTCCATGACCAAGATTTTATTATTGTAAGACTGATTTTCTTAGTGCGAATAATTATATACAATTGTTTATTGGTGGATAATTATGTACCATTTGTTGATTTTTTATAATAATTACTGATTTTTTATTCCATGACCAAGATTTTAATATTATAAGACTGATTTTCCTAGTGCGAATAATTACCTATATACAATTGTTGATTAGTGAATAATTATGTACCTTTTTTATTTTAATAATATAAAATTACAAATAATAAATGTTTTTTTTTTACTTAAGGTATAAAGAGCAATTTTTCATTTTGTGTTGTGCGATTTTCTTTCTCAATCTCAAAATCATTTAGCAACATCAGCATCATATGAAACCCCCGTTTTCATAAGAGCGTGACTTTTCTTCTGTGATTCACTTGGCCTACGCCTCGCCATAAAATATTTTGAATCGATGTCTGTATATTTTGGTTAGATCGATTTTGAAATCGATACACAACGTGCGACACGGCTACATCTCTAAGAAAGTTTCAAAAAGAAAGGTCAGCTACGCCGTTGTCGTCCAGTCGTGACAGTGACTTCATCACGATAGAGAGTAGTGTTGTGGTTTATTACTATTTTATTGTTATTGTTTGTTTTTTATTTATGTACAAAGTACATATATAAAAAGAGTGGAAGACAGCACAAGATTAAATAAAACATACCCGATTATAAAGAGTCATTTATTGTATAAAAAACCAACAAAAACCAGTTATTTTGTGTTATCGATATATCAACTCTTGTCAGCACTGTTTTTTTCGTAGGTATTTTTGTTTACTTTTCGCTTTGGCGTACAGGACACGGTAGTGACTTTTTGGCGTGGCGCTCAAAAGGTTAATGCTGCTGTGTTTCATATGGTGATGTAGAGAACAGGAGATCCTTTTCACTGGAAATGAGGCATTGCCTCTCAGTCCTCACGAGTGACAATGCATCTGCATTTTGATACATAATCGAGAATACATGTAGGTTTCTAAGGGCCACAGCGACCAGTTACCATCAGGTGCAGTGTGCTTGTTTGTCACCCTATACTATAAAAAAAAGATTCTATTCGTGTACTCTAAAGATAAATAATAACATGTGTTTACTAATATCTCCTAGTGTGGCTATAACTATGGCAAATAAGGTTGATTCCTATGAGACGATCTATCAGAGGCTTTTGTACAGTAGTTGACTTTGAATAGGCTATAATGAATGAATGTGTGCTATTAAAACATATGCGAAGAGAGCAAAGGAAGGCCAATACAGTATCACAACGTGGTACAGCCTCGCTGGTGGGTACTATGATTACAGCATGAACGGGATGATTAAAACAGAGAAGGGCCACGCTTGTACAAGATACAATCGTGAAATAGCATAATGCTGTCTGTGTTTCATAAGGAGAGTAAGGGGAACCATAGACCTTTTTACTGGTAAGAGATATTCCATCTTAATAACCAAGGGTGATGAATCTGCAATTCTAATCAGAGAATATGGAATGATCTAGATGTTTATGAGCCATAGCATACACATGCCATCAGGTGAAAGGAATGCTTGTTTGTCATCCATATTTTTATTTCTATAATAGCCGCCGAAAACTCAACAGCCATACTACTTCCGATAGTATACTCTGCATCGATCGAATTGTATTTGAAAGCAAAGTAGTTTATTACTCTTGTATTGTGCGCTATACAAACGAATAGTGTTTAAAATTGGAATTTCTAATTTATCAGAACTGAAGTCTCAGCTTTCCGTCGCTAAGTACGTACTACTTTATTGAGCTTATAGTTTAATAACAATGTATTTAATTAACTGGTAACAATCGGACTGATGAAGAAATTCAAAAAATTAAGTTAGGAAAGTTTCGCAATACTGTTTTGCGCATTTTTTATAGAAGAGGGGGCAAAGGGGCATGCGGCTCACCTGATGGTAAGTGACTAACTATTAAATTTAAATATTAATTTATTTAAATATTCGCAAAATCATCAATTTTATATCGTCGTCGATGACTCAATGCACAAAATCGCCAAGGCGTTTAGCTTTTTTTTGGCTTATGGTAGATCTTAGATACTTTTTCACCCATTTTAAGCAAAAAAAAGTTTCTCACCCGAACAATTTATCGCTGGTGTACATAAAGGCATGCGAACTGCTGTATCAATTTAGATAAACGTTTTGCAAATTCCGTTTTCGCAAGAACGGAGACTTTTCAATGATCCGGAATCAGGTTTTCCAAAATTCTTCTAGTAGTGGCATTCAAAATGTATGCATTCCTATACTTAATCGGTCTCTAAATCATAAGGATACATTTATTGCATGAAAAGAACTTTTTCCGTAATATTATTGATGACAACAATTCACTTTTTTGCTCAAAATGGAAACTTTTCATTGAATCTGCTGTAGGCCTCTTATAGTTTTTCTAATTCCGATCCGAGTCTCAATGAGGATGAGAAATATGTTAATCCTCAAAATATCTCTTGTAGTTATTCTCATTTCTTTATCGGGTGTTTGGAATATTTTCCTATTCGGTTCTCTTTTTCCCCACGTCTTTTGTACACAAAAGTACTGCTTAGACGCTTGATTCCGTCGCCTTTTCTTCGAAATAGATAAGTTTTCTCGTTCAGCTTTGAACAACTTCCAGAGTTTCTTAAAATTCGATAACAGTGATCAAATCTATGGTAGAAACCTGAACTTGAACATTTATTTTGTTTATTCTTTCCGAAAAAAAAAACATTCCACACAACAACCATTACTGCCATTTTCAGTTTTTCTAAATTTAGGAAAATTCCCTTCGCTTCGTTTCGCGTACAGGCTTAAACCATCTGATTGATGGACTTCATACCAAAATCTCTATAACTTCCACATGCGTTCTGTCTAGTCGACTAAAGTGTCAGATTTACTCTCTTTAGCGTTTTCTTTTTCTCGATTTTAGTCATTTTTATTTTTTTGCCAGCGTTATGCCAAACTTACAAAAAATTGTAGATCTCTTGACGCAACAAAAAAAGCGACAAACTTTTGTGCAACATTCAGCAGACGTAGTTGCCACTAAATTGTGAAAAAACCGAGTTCCGAGATAATGGCGGAAAATATTTCTTCAGCTTTCCTTTTAAAATTTAAATCTCTTTAATTTCTATAAAAAATTTAGCCTTAAATTTGCCGCCCCAAAAATCAGCCGCCCTAGACTCCAACCTACTCAGGCTGCATTTTAAATCCGCCAGTTAGTAGGGTATTATAAAAAGAAAAAACACAAACGGTGATGTGAGATTTATTTTGGCAAATGCAACTAACCTATTCACCACGAAATCTCAATACATATGTAAAACTACAATATCTGGGATCCAACCATCTGTATCAGGACAGATATCCGAAAGTCTTAGACAAGTCTTGTTGCAATCCCCTTCACATAAGGACGATGATGATGTGTCTTTTAATAGCTATATTGACATCCACAACATGGGATTGTTATAGAATAAATATTTATAATACAATGGAACAAGCCACATTCACAGTATATACACAACATAGTGGCGGTGATCCAGCAACTCGTCAATTTACAAACAACTAACTATCAAGAGGAGTTGAGTGACCAGAATAAACTTCTATTATTTAATAATAATTTAGTAAACAATAAAATAACGTAATGAGCTGTTCATTTAATTATACAATTTATGATAATAGTCAATTTTATAAAATACGAAATGAATTTCATCTAACTTTTTTATTTTAATGACATTTGTGACTGATCAAGTGAAGGCAGTATATTTTCAACTATTTATTCGCGGGGCTTGAACCGCTACAGTCGTTACATAAGATTCAAACCATACAGAGAAAGAAAAAAGGGAAATGTAAATGAGTATCATGTATAGTAACGAAATAACTAGGATAACTAGGAACATTATTTAGTACATATAAACTGTATTGAGCTTTACTTATTTCAATAGAAAATACAACTGCCTCCCACCGACAACTCCTTAGGGATCTAATGACAAGCCTCTTTCGAAATATTTATAGAAAGTGGTAACTTTCAAAATATTATACAAACAATTTGATCCTGCGAGTTGAAAGCCGCCATTTAAAAAAAACATGCATCATTTCAACACAATGAAAATCTCAAAATGAAATTTTAAGACATAATATGATTAATATGAAAATCGATTGTTTATTTGATAACTTATGGGTAGGAATTTTAATGAAGCAGTAATTAGCCATATTTTAAATGTCTCTTCAAACCGCAGGACCGAAAATATTTACAGTCTATATTAAAGTAACTATATAAAAGTTGAAAAACTTCCTCACGAACTACCCAAAAGGAATGTTCTCATTTATTTACAAAATTCTCGTCATCACAATGCAGTATGGAGACATTGATAGTACCGTTAATTTGCAGATTCCGTTAAATCATAATAAATTTCGAGTTAAGTCGCCATTAACCGAACCTTAGCCAAAGCTCAGGTCCAGTCCGGATGAGTCAAGATTAACTTAAAATTACAAATAAATTATTAAGGAAACGATATTTTAAGAATGCTTGCCTCTAAATACTTCATGCCACATTGATATTATAAATGAAATTTTTAATACAGGTATATGTTTCATGTCAGTTACTGTTAATAACTTTTTACTCGTAATAAAAAGTGGTGTACAAATATAAATATATTAATAATAGGTGAAAACCCAAACGTTAAAGTCAAATGTGATTTGAAGGATGTAAAGGTTGCTCAACGGCCATGACCAATACTAAAATGGTTGACTGTTAAACGACAATTTGAAATCGAAATATCATCATTGTCTCCACCCTGAGATGTCACAGAATCAAAAGAACTGTACAAGTACCTTTGTAAGGAATTTAAAGCCATTCCAACTTAGTGACTGTAAGAGAAAGTGTTAAAGTATCAACTCTTATCCGTTAAGTGTATAAAATTGTATCCTTACGCGTCAGGTGCACCAATTTTATATGGACAAAGAACGATTTAAAAATCCGAATATGTATAAGATATTTAAATATACTTGGTGATTTATTTCACAGGAGTATGTGACAGGAGTAGGTGGACAGTATTTTATAAAAAATAAGTGGTAATACTAATACCACGCTTTTAAGATTGGTTTAAGTTGGGTTAAATATGGGTTCAGATGTTTGTCGTATTTCAAGCAAACGTGCGCGAACAGAAAAGCTTAAGGATTTTAAACTTCTTTGTAAGATATAAATTATCTTTATTTTATTTCTAAGTTATGAAAACCAGAGTTGTCAATATTGTAAATTTTAATATGCTACGAAGATATCATAATAAATTATTAGGGAAAGAAATTTTTTTTAATAATTAGTTTAATTATTTAATAGTGAGTTAATACTTCAGGAACTAAAACCAATTTAAATTTAATAGGTACGTGGCTTTTAATTACTGTTTACTTATTATATAGCCCTTAGCACAGAAGCGCTCAAGAAGCACAGCTTCTTATGCACTTTATATTCCTTCATTCTCAACGTCTGAAAGGAAGGCAATCCAACACAACCGGAGATAGATCAAGCATATTAAAAAATTCGTTTTTTTAATATGTTTTCGCACACGAAACGTTCCTTCGAGGGTAAGCAAATCAGGTTTTATTTTCAACCGACTTCATAAAAGGAGGTATTTCAAGTAACAAGCGAGCACACAGTTCAGACCTGATGCTGTGGCCCATAGACGTCTACATCTATCCTCGATTAAGTATCAAAATTTCGATGCGTTGTCACCTCTGAAGACTAAAATGGAATGTTTCGTTTCCAGTAAAAAGGGTCTCCAGTTCTCAACTTACCATACGAAATACTTAGCATACACACAAACTGCTACTGCAAACATATTTTATTATAAAACAACTTTAATAAACCTTATGAGTGTTCTGTTCATTAGGTTTATCTGTCACAGGATTCATTTAACGTAAAACAAGTTATTACATTATTTATATTACAGCCTTATTCTACTTCAACTTACTCCATCAACCCATGTTAAGAGTAGTTTAAATTTAAAATTATACTTTAAATCAAATCAAATAAATAAAATCCAAATTGGGACCAGCCCTATCCAGGTGTCACGTAAGATGATTTTAACCTGATATTGAATCTTATCTCAGCGGCATAAGGTTATGTTTTGAAACTTTTACTTTACAACTGTGATGTACAATCGACCGTTAGGGTGCACCCGACGCGCTCTGCTTCACGCAACACTATACATTATTTACAATTTCATAACAATAACGACACGCGGTGATTTTTTTTTTACCTTTTTAAATACGAAAATATAATTTAATTTATTATTTAATTAGAGATCAAAACTTATGTGTACCTATACAAAATAGATTACAATAAAGTAGTTATAGTTGTTGTTTTTTTTCTTCAAATTTTATAAATTTAACTACTTACAAACTTTACGCTAGGCATCAATAAACCCGTTTGTTAATAAAAAATATATAACAATGATTGCAAAATCGGGGAGACGAGGACCGTAAACCAGATAGACGCCTAATTAATACACAATAATTAATTTATTATTTATAGAACATTAAAATTTGAAAAGCAAAATCTAGCGACTTTAAAATTTATATTTACAAAGTTTACATATTTCAACAATAAACAGTTGTCTTACCTCGTCTACCCAATTTTGACCTTTTTTAATTTTTAATTTTTGTTTTGACATTATCGAAACTATAACGAAGTATAGTAACAAATTCAAACATTAAACTATCGAGTGTAGACAATGAGTACTTATTAAATTCGACAGTTAACGACAATGCTCAATAGTCGCATCACAACCATATGACCAACAACACCTTTATTAATATTTTCATTCGTCACAATAATATGTTGCATCACACACAACTTCATCTATTACTATTAATAGTCGACAGCTCTAATATAACATCACTTGAAACAATAATTTTACTGCATTGCAATAATAATTTAATAATCAATAACCGATTAGTCATTATGGGAGAAAAGATAAACATTATAAAATTCGAGCTAAAGTAGCATACAAACACACGCACGCACGCACGCACGCACACGCACACAAGTTTATACATTCAAGTCCTCAGGTAGATATTATTCCGATTATACATACATATTTTAAATCCTTTCATTGTACTATGTAGGATGCATGACTGTAAAAAAACAGTCTGTTAAAGCGGTTAACTTTAACAAATTTTATTTTTAATTGGGAATTACATACAACTTAGACAAAATTGCGGATCGGCAAGACCAATTGTGAAATATGAAATATAATGTTCAATGCCAAAAGCAACTATGTCCGTGCAATTACCTTAAATTGCTATTATGTTGTATGTATGTTGAATTATTATCCAGATCTCACTCAACCTGCTGGTATTTTGATATTATTGCAATTATTAATTTATTAGTTACATAAGCTGTTCTGTATAACTAAATCAATAAATAATTGCTATACATAAATGTATGAATTAGTTGAATATAATATGTTTTTTTTAATAGGAAATAGTGACAAACGATCACACAGTCCACCTGATGGTAAGTGGTCACTGTGGCCTATAGACATCTACATCTCGTATTCATCTCTTCCTCGATTACGCATCATAATGCAGATCCGTTGTCACCTGTGAGAACTAAGATGGAAGGCCACGTTTCCAGTAAAAAGGGTCTCCGGTTCTCTACACTAACCATACGAAACGCAGCATTAAGCTACTATTTTACGCTGGTATTCTGTGAGAGCGTGGTCCTTCCCCGGTCGAGCCGACCCATTCGTGCTACAACTACACCATCAATATAACTGCAGTATAGCTCTACCACGTTTGTAGTTTTAAAACTAATACAGTCCTTTGTTCATTGGAGCGGAGCTCCCATGGCGCAAGAAAACGATTCTTTGAGATCTATCTCCTCCGTAACCCGAAAGTCAATTTGCATAGTTTTTTCGGCAATATTTGTTGCTCAACGCAGACAAGGTTCGTAAACAATAATATTATAAAAATAAAAGTTTTCTTTTACTATCTAATCAATTCGCTAATTTACATCTGCGCAATGTCACACCATTTGATTGAATCTTTTGTTGAAATAAAGATAGGTATTACTTTAGACTTTTAGACTTTTACGCTGCTCCGTTTATGATACTAGCTAGCAAAAGGTTTTACCTTTGCATCTGCATCGGCCCTAGTTGGTAAATTACGCTGCGGTAGATGTCTAGGCTGTTATATTAATTTATCTGTATTCTTACATAAATATGTTTGAGGGCTTACATAAACAAGCCATTTTTTATCATTTTTATTTTTTATTATTATTGATGAATAGTATGTAGATTTACTTTTGATACCATAATGAAATAGGTGTACCGTAAGAATACAATTATGTCTGGATTGATTCATTGTTTCCGAAGTCACTGCGCTACATTTTGGACTAGTGTAACTAGTTACGATAATTTCAAACTCCCTTAAGTCTTCCAAAACGATATCATTGATCTAATCAATCTAATTATAGCAAAGAAAATCGTACAGAATAAAAAAACACCATATGTTTTAAGGTTTTTGAGTAGCAGCCTCGTACTAGTAAATGAAGTGACCTCTATCAGATAGAGTGACGACTTGGTAAGAGATGCACGAAGTCGATGGATGCGGGTGACTCAGGACCGTGCTTTGTGTCATTCCTTGGGGCAGACCTGTGTTCAGCAGTGGATTTGTCAAAGGCTGTAATGGTGATGGTGATGATGATATGTTTTAGGCATATGTTACGTTACGACGATATTGTCGCGAACGCGCACTAAGTATAAGCAGAAATAAAGTTGCTAAGAGGGCAACACTTTAGTTGACAGATGGGGGAAAGTAGCGACGTATTGGGTGCGTTTGGCAGAAAAAAGCGCTAGCAAGCGCTTGTAAGCAAAATGGCGAAACTAAACAGTTTTCGGCCAGGGCACGTTCGCTAACTTCAGTAGCGCTGACACAATCCGCCATTTTGCTTATTTAATTTGTTTGTTTTGAAGTAGAGTTTATAAGTTGTTTCGTGCAATATTAGTTTCAAGTAATATAATGACATGAATAAACATATTATACATGTTATTAAAAATTCATGATTGGTAAGTTTTTAATATGAATACTTTACAAACATATATTTAAATTAGGTTAAGTTCCCCGGTTAAAACTAACTTCGTGTCCTAGAGGAAAATAGCTACTTACGATTTGACAGCGCTTACCGCTTACGATCGCCATTTTGCTTACAAGCGCTTGCTAGCGCTTTTTTCTGCCAAACGCACCCATTGATTATCAAAACAAAGTTGTTGTTCGAAGGAGATGATGTAATACGATATAATTGATGCTGCATCTCGACATGATATTGGTGTTATTTTCATTTAATACCATACTGTATCTCATATTGACCGACGTTACTTAGATTTTGAGGTTTCGGGAGAGCTAAGAGGAGTAGTTAGTGCTACTCAGGGACAGGCGGTTCCGAAAAAAAATTTTGGTAACAGATATTCTATAATACAAAATGTAAGAATGCGTTTCTTCCACCTAGTTTCAATCGCTTAAATGAAACCTGAACCGAACCTAGGTTGTAATAAAATGCGGTAGAAGGATAGGTTCTCGTGATAGAAATGTTGCCACAAATAAACGCTAAACAGAGATATAAATACGCGTGCCTGATGTCCATTTGTCTCAATATTGTTGTTGGTCATGTTGTGTGCTCGTCACTATATACTACTTGCGCACGATAAACATAGGATCGCAATCACTGACAACTCTCTGTAACTGTCATTTTTATACGGCCAGATAATAAGTTTATCCGTTACAGTCTATCGGATTTTCGCTGCTGTGAGGCTTTCCACATAGCTTGTTCATAATTTAGATATCAATATTTGTAGCTTAAAAAAACGTAACAATGTTTAATACATATAGCTGGACGAAAAAAATAAATAGTTTTAAAATATATCGCTAACTTTTTTTGCATACCTTACACGATGCTTTGAAGTTATCACGTTATGCGAAGCGAATTGTCAGTTTGACAGTCCCATTCATATCGTGCGCGCATAGAGTAATCCCCACAAATCTCTTTGGGTTCAATAGGCGTTACTCATCGGAAGAAAACGAGTGTGTGAGTAGAAAGTTATCGTTGCGTCTCGCTCTGATTTAGACCAGGTAGAAACTCTTAAGCACTTCGTTGGTTAGAAAACCAAGCTATTGCGCAGTTTTTACGTGATATCGCCAGAACCCATGAAGTTTTGCGAGGAATGTAGGTGAATTCACCTTCTACGCGCAGTGTGCAGCGTGCTAGGGTCGCACACACAGTGCGCCGGCGAGCCGCTCTCAGAACACCGAGTCCGCAGAGCGAGACAGATGTACGGGGTGCGAGGGAGACCGAGCGAGCCTCTTACGCGGCAGCTTCTCCAGTGTTGACAGGAGGTGGGGGAAATCAGGTCGTTCGTTCGCACGGTATGACCAGCACAGCATTAAAATATCCTGCAATATAAAAGGAGATTTTTATTTTTAACAAATGTTACCTCAACTCTGGGATTTTCCTGACAATTATTTATAGGCCATACAAATACCCCACAGGTGCCAATCTGTTGTGTATTGTAATAACTCCAGCACAAAAGGAGAAAGCATACACAGAATACCAACGTTAAATAGCAGGATAATGTTGCTGTGATTCGTATGGTGAGTGTAGAGAATCTGAAATCCTTTTTACTAGTTACCAAGTATTCCATCTTAGTCTGCGAGGATGACAACTCATTTTGTTTCTAAATCGCGCATAGACCGCGTGTAACCAGAATCGGAAATCCTTTTAACTGGATACTTGCATCTATCCATTCATCATTCATCAAGAGTAACAGATTTGATTAATTTAGAACAGAGATGTAGGAATCTTTAGGGCGCAACATGCACTTACCATCAGTTGTACTATGTGTTCGTTTTTCACCCACAAACAAACGAATTTACAACTAATTTAAACAAATCACTAGTATACTATTGAAATTCTTACTTTGATATCTCGAGAAGCTTGCATGTTAGACAGTGACTGCTTAGCTCCCTTCCCCACTTGCCATATGATCGCCTCAGGCGGCTGCCCCTTGAAAGGGTATTCACCACACAGTAGCTCATACCAGACCGTTCTGGAAATTACAAAAATATATTTTAATGTCTAAGTTTTGAAACTATCATATAAATATCTTTGTATAATGTAATCCTTATTATGCTGTGTGTGAGTGATCATGTAACTTCTGAACGAGTTGACCGATTCAGGTCATATTTACACAGTGGGTGCGTTTGGCAGAAAAAAGCGCTAGCAAGCGCTTACAAGCGCTGAAATAGTTTTCGGCCAGGACACGATTGCTACTTTAGTAGCGCTGACACAATCCGCCATTTTGCTTATTTAATTTGTTTGTTTTGAAGTAGAGTTTATAAGTTGTTTTGTGCAATATTAGTTTTAAGTAATATATTGACATGAATAAACATATATATGTTATTAAAAATTCATGATTGGTAAGTTTTTAATATGAATACTTTACAAACATATATTTAAATTAGGTTAGGTTCTCCGTTAAAACTATCATCGTGTCCCGAAGGAAAATAGCTACTTACGATTTGACAGCGCTTACCGCTTACGATCGCCATTTTGCGGTACAAGCGCTTGCTAGCGCTTTTTTCTGCCAAACGCACCCAGTATTATGTACATTTGTTTTGTCAAGATGATGGTTCATAGCTATGTTAGGATCCGATTAGCGGCACTCTTATTGTTAATATTTATTGAATTGACAATGGTTAATATCTACCCTGCTTATTGCAGCCTTTAAAAGTCCACTGCTGAAAAAAGAACATGGGAAGGCCCATAGTTGCCTCATTGTGGGGGTTTTGCCATAGTTGCTACGCTTGGCAGGCGAGTTGGCAAGCGCAGTTTTTTACTATATTGATTTGTTATCAGGTAGATGCTGCTGCCCATATCGTGTTTCAGTTTCCCTCTGCCGCCTCTTACGACACGCATGGGACGATAAGGGGTAGTGGTCATTCTAACACCGCCAGTACAAAGTTAAAGACTCATATTCACAATATAATTTGTTAAACTGAAACCGATAAGTGGTACTGCAGTCAAGTTATTAATAAATTTTACATTAACACTAAATAAGTCCAGAATGAAACTCATTGTGCCACCTACCACAAAGAGTTGTTATACGGTTTAGAGTCATTTATTTCTCAAAAGAATTAAAACATTGAGTACATGAAAACTTACATTGCTGTAAAGTTTATTCATTTTATCCAGTGTATGTATGTATAAATAATATAATATAAAGCCTTTTACTGGCATATTATTTTAAAACCAAAATTTAATATTTAATAGGTAGCTCAAATCGTATCAATTGTCTGCAGACGTCAATATAATTTTGAACATTTTAAACCGATTTGTAACTTGTCTTTTAATATAGATAAAGAAAGAATAACAGTTGCTAAAATTGTAGCGTTGCTAGGAGGCTGTAGCAGTCACAGCAGCTAAATGTAAGTCGTACTATTCAAAGGATCGGGCAGCGGTATCAGGTAAAGGGAACCATTAAAAGGTCAAACTCTGGAAGAAAAAGACACAGAGTCTTGTTTTGTGAGAATGTTTTGTGGCATTCCTTATGTCAATCAGTTGACAGTGATTGGCTGTAGTGATAATAAGGATGATGATGAACCTAGACCAACTGCATTGGGAGAGGAATCGATTCCTATGCATTATAACGCACCAGCGCACCGTTCTAGTGAGGTTGACGCGTTCAATCAGGTTAGAATTCGTCGATTGAACTGATCAGAGCGAAGCCAAGAACCTCAATAAGATCGATCATGTCAGGAAAATCTGTAGATACTTTCCTAAGTGTGTGGATTTGTATATTTGCCACTCGCAATGTATGCCATCGATCTTCATAAAAAGTGTCGAGTGTAGTGGTCTGTGGTTGTTAGTGAATGGTGTGTGGTGAGTGATGTGGGATGTGGTGACTGATTTGTGATGTGGTAAGTCGTGTGTAGCGAGTAGTTTATAGCCAGTGGTACGTGATGGGCGGTGTGTGGTGGGTGTTGTATAGTCTGTGGTGGATGGTGAGTGGTGAGTAGTGGATGTAGTGTATTGTGTGCAGAGTAACGTATGTGGATGGTGTGGAGAGTGGTAAGTGGTATATGGTGAGTGTGGTGTAGCGTAGCAAGAGGTGTAGTATGCTGGATGTTAGGTGGGTGTTATATACTGTGAGATGGGTGTTTTGTAGTGTGGTGGGTGTTGTGTAGTGTATGAAGAGTGAAGTGTACTGTGTGGTGAGCGGTGAATGAGTGGTGTGTGATGTGTGATGTTTGAAATGTGGTGTAACACGCTATATTAGCGTGTGGTGAGTGATGTGGCATGAGATGAGTGAAGTGGAGTGTTGTGAGCGATTTGGTGTGTGGTGAGAGATGTGGTGTGTGGTGAGCTGGTGAGTGATGTGGTGTGCTGTGAGCCGGTGAGTGATGTGGTGTGTGGCGAGTGATGTGGTGTGTGGCGATGTGATGTGGTGGAAGTGTGGCGAGTGATGTGGTGTGTGGCGAGTGGTGTCGTGTGTGGAGATTGATGTGGTGTGTGGCGGGTAATGTGGTACGCGGTGAGTGGTGTGGTGTGCGGTGAGTGAAATGGTGTGCGGTGAGAGATGTGGTGAGTGGTGAGTGGTAAGTGATGTAGTGTGTGGCGAATAATGAGGTCTGTGGTGATTGATATGGTGTGTGGTGAGTGATGTGGCGAGTAGTGAGTTAAATGGTGTGCGGTGAGAGATATGGTGAGTGGTAAGTGATGTGGTGTGTAGTGAATAATGTGGCGTGTGATGAATGATGTGGCGTGTGATAAATAATGTGGCGTGTGGTAAGTGATTTCGTGTGTGGTGAGTGATGTGGGTTGTGGTGAGTGAAGTGGTGTGAGGTGAGTGATGTGGTATGTCGTGTGCGGTGGGTGTGTATTAGTAAACTGACCCGAATGCGTAGACGTCTGTATCCTTGGAGAAGGGCAGATGCAGCGAGGCGTGCGGACGCAGCGCGCGTACCAGCTCGGGCGCCAGGTAGCATAGCCAGCCCGGCGGGATGCCCAGACTGTCGCCGCGCGCGCTGCACGCACACACACATACACCTACAGTTCACAGTACTAACGCTGGACCCACGCATACACGTACACACACCTACAGTCCACAGTAATATCGCTGGACACACACACACACACACACACACAGTCCACAGTACCACCGCTGCACACGAACGCACAATCAAACGCTCCCTCCTCGCATTTCACACTGTTAAGCCACTGCGCGACGACTGTGTTGGCGGACTTCATACGCACTCCAAATATTTCTGAGACATGCAAGTTTCTGCACGATATTTCCTAGGTGTTTGTGTGTGGCGAGCCCAGGTGGGTTCCAACTTGGCAGGCCAAGAAATCCGTCTACCCTGTTACTTAGTTCTGTCGCCAAATAATATAAGGCGTACATTACACGCTCATGCAGGCTGTCAGTTTTACAAGAATCACGGTTGTAATTGACGAATAACCTACAGTCTAATTCAGTGATTGACGCCCGCATGAGCGCATAATGTACGCCTGTCAGTCACCATCCGTTTTTTATCAATCATGATTGATGGATTGATTGACGCCCGCATGAGCGTGTAATGTACGCCTTACATTGCTGTGATTCGGTTTGAAGTGTATTAAGAGCTAGTATAATTTCAGGCTGTGAGGCATTCCAACTAATTAGTAATTATTAATGTAAGCCACATTGCAATCGTGTTATTGTAGCAGCACGAATGGGTCGACTCGACCTGGCAAGGATATTTTACCCATCTAGTAAACCCTTTTAATCCTGTCTTCCGCAAATGGCTAGTCTCTATTAATACATTCTGCTTTATTTTACTTCCATAGACATACAGGTACAATAGATAGTTATTATCAGTGTTTAAGTACTATGTTATGTGGCCAATATTAAGTTCAACCTGGCGACTATATCAAGCAAGGGTCCTGCGTTTAAAGTAGCCAAAATGATCTTATACAAAACCCTTTTTTTAAGCATAATGATTATGATGCTATGTTATCCACACTGCACTTACACTATAACATCTACGATAAACTCATTTGCAATAGTTCCGAGCTATGGCCGTAATCAACTCCCTATTTGGGTTTTTTTCTAGTTTTTTTTATAAATTAGTCATTAATGTGTCCATTTTATTAACAAAAAAGTGTTAAATAAATTGTTTGGACACTTACTTGGTTCCGAAACAAAGTTTAGTTACGCTAAACAGGCCGAAGTCTGTGATCACAACTTTGCCATTCTCGAGGAATATGTTTTTTGTTTTGAGATCCTTGTGGATGATACCCCGCGCGTGGAGATATCCCATACCCTGCAAGAATAAAACGAATAGAATTATTAGACTGATAATAAATAGGATAGTTAGGAGTAATGAGTCTTAACGGAAAGCAATCATAAATTTGCTTAAGGCGCTACCCCGACCAAAACCTTGCGATAGTGCGTTTTTCAGAGACTACTATCTCATTAGTTATGAGAAATAAACTACATCTAAAAGCAAATTATTAATGTTCGATAACCTATCATCACATTCCACTTTCTAATTTTATTTTATGTATTATAAATACATTTAAAATCAACTTTTAAAAAATTACTAAAATTATTGATTACTACATGCATCTGTTGCTAAAGGCAACGCTCTAATCATTTGAGGATTACACTAATTGATAGATAATTCAAAAATCTATATTATGCACGTTTTGTTTAATTTCTTAAGTTCACTTTTAAGCTATTGCATAGCTTTTATCGAGGGCTTTGAACGCGGCGACCGAATCAAGAAATTCCGTAACGAAAATAAACCTAAGACTCCAAAACCTAACATCGTCTAACGTCGTTTCAGTTCGGCAGACTTCGGCACGGTGTTTGTGTGCGTGCGACTAGACGTATGCGTATAGACTAGTTGCATTGTAAGATAATAAAAATATTTTAAACAATAATATAGTTTATTGCAAGAAGCATATTCTTTGGATTTATGAGTCGTCGTCATGCTAGCAACGTTCGTGAATTTAGAATATTTAATAAACACAGACTTTATACTTAAATATATTTTTTAAATTTAGATATTATTTTTGGTGACACGTTGGCGCAGTGGCTGAACCACCCGAATACAGCGTCGCGGATCACGGGTTCAATTCCCGCATGGAGCAAACATTTTTGCTAACAAATATAAAAAAATAATGCATAAATAAAATAAATAAATAATTATAATTTCATAAGTTGATAAAAATGCTATGCAATAGCTTTACCGCGGCAGTCCCTGAGTGCCACACATATTTTTATTATTTATTAATTGAAATAATTCCAAAAATTTGGGTGTATATCTTACGCGCTATATTGTAGCGAGAGCGCGTGGATTGTATAGGACCTCGAGGTCGTTCGCTAGGAGTAGCGCCTTAATATAATTTTCTAATTAATAATTCTATCTCCTAGTCTTGTTTTTTTATTAAATAATAGCGATGCGAAGGAATTTTGGAGTTTCTTTTTCGTTTTTCGTTTGAGCTGTCTCTGATAACATTGAAAGTAATAATAGATACGTACTGACTATATGTTAATAATGTTGATGGTTAGTTTAAATAACGATTTGATTTCGTATAATTTGAGACCAAGTTTAAATAATACTAGTTTTTACGGATTTTATAGTGCGTTACGCTGTCTTATTATTACACATAAACACTCACGTCTGTCACCCAGAGGGGTAGGCAGAGACTACAGACTACCATTTGGCACGATCCTGACACACCTATCTCGCCTCCTCCACATCCATATACCTACGCATGCATGCTCGTCGGTTAAGGGTACTCGGTAATTTGGCCCGTTTTCAATATATCGCCAATTCGATCGATAAACTTTCGCGTAGGATGTCCCTTTCCGACTCCGCCGTTGACTTCTGCAACATAAATTTTCTTTGTCACTCTTTCCTCAATCATTCTCTCCACATGACCAAACCACCGAAGCATTTCTTTCTTAAACGTGGTCACTTTCTTCTTTTATCACACAATTTCTCACCCTGTCACTCAGATTAAGCCCTAACATACTTCTTATCGACCACATTTCTACTGCATTTATTCTACTCTCGTGCTTCTTCTGTTAAAACTGACACGTGTAGAGTGGATCTAGGATTAGGTTGTCGAAGCCTACGGGTGCGAGCGACTTATCCCCTTATTATTATTGATAATGATTATTTGCGTAACCAAGAGAGCAAGTTGAACATCTGTTCTCACACATACCTTTTTAATAATTACTGCTATCCTGATGTATTTGCGAGATCAGAATTAGTATTCTCTGTTGTATTTCCTATATTAGAATTGGCCTTATCCTGTCGTATATTCCGACATATATTTATAGAGCCTCTACAGATGTTATTTTTCATATAGATATTTTGTTTATACTTAATTTTTTCTAATACAATTCATATTTATTCAACGAAGTTTAAATAAATAATTAAATGAGAAAACTATATTAATACCCCAATATTAATAATAGACATAATACAATATTTATATAGCATAAACATAATAGACATAGCTCGAAGAATCGACAACCGATGGGAAAAAAGGTTTTTCGAGTGGACGCCTCGTACAGGTAGGCGAAGTGTAGGGCGACCCCCCACTAGATGGTGTGACGACCTGGTAACACATGCAGGAAGTCGATGTATGCAGGTGGCTCAGGACCGTGCTTTTATGGAATTCCTTGGGGGAGCCCTGTGTTCAGCAGTGGACTTGTGAGGGACTGTAATGACGATGATGATGACTAATGTAGAATCAAAAAACATTCGGTAAATTATTATACATAAATTATAACCGGGGCGATGGGTCTCCTTTTGTTAACGTGTTAACGTGTGTTATGAGAGTCTACTTTTCTATAGCACTTATATTAGTATTTGCATGAGCATAGATGACAATAATAACAAAAGAAAGGTGTAGTGTGTAGGGGGGTACTGGGTATGAAGTGGCGCGGCACCTGCGAGATCTGTTGCGCGACGAGCACGCTCTTGTTGGCGGTGAACTTGTCCTTGCGCAGGTGGATGTGCGTGTGCAGCGTCATGCCCTTGCACAGCGACGTGACGATGGCGAGGCGAGGCGGCTTCATACACGCGCCCATGAACAGCACCAGGTTCTCGTGCCGCGTCTTGCGGAACGTCGCTACCTGCACACAACCACACACATCACTGTTCCGTCTCCATATATATATATACATATCATACATACATTTTTACCTCACAGTATGTATGTACAATGTTTTTTTAACAGTAAAAAAGTCTTAGATTTTTCACAGAATTACCCAAGTCGAGCAAACCTATACATACTACAACCATAATATAGCTGCAGTATGGGCTCCAATTCTAAAATATAAATTAAAAATGTTTTATGGTTTCATCACGAATGGGTCGGCCTTAAACGGGGTAGGTCAACGCTCTTACAGAATAACAGCGTAAAATAATGCTGCTTACATAAAGTGGAAGTTTCTAATCTAATATTTTACTTATAAAGGCGAAATCGAATTTAGGGGCTACGTACTGTGTGTGTTTGTTACACTTTCTTCTTAAAAAAATATGCAATACACACGCGGTAGAAGTGAAACCTTCAGAAAATTAAAATTCGAGTGAATAAGACTAATGCAGAGTATCAAGAGTAGTACAATTGTAGGGTTTATTTACTATTGATTACTTGAGCCTTTTTGTTTGTTATTTTATTAGGAGAAAAAAATGGGGCGGATTAGCCGCACCATTTTTTTCTCCTTATCGGCTCAAGTAGAACTTCCGCCCAATCTTGGCGAAGCAATAGATTTGAAAGAGCGAGTGCATTGTCCAAGGTTGTCGCGTGCCACGTCCGCCATCTTGTTGAGGCACAAGAAGCCGCCCGCGTATACAGTCCACCTAGTAACATCTCGCACAATAGGGTCAAGGCTCGACCTGGGAATCGAACTCGGGAACCCCTAGGCCCGTCGCTCAACCAACTATAATATTGTTATTAAGTTTAAAAACTACTTTATATTTGTTATTTACTTACTACATAACATATTATACCATAGAATACTATAATACATACATAATAGAACGGGGGAGTGGCCGGAGCCCGTGTAGCCACTAACATGTCAATTCACACTCACACAATCAATCGTTTCCAACTTTCGTGTCAAGCGTCACTGCATGCAAATTATTTAAAAAAATGGCAAATTGTGCAATAATCACGTGTTGAAAGAACAGCGGGAAATGGAATTTAAATAAAGGAGACATATTCTACAACCAGTAACAAAAATAAAGAAATATTTATGTGTCAAAAACATAAATCAAAAGTCTAAAATGTATTTATAGTAGTGATAACTGACAATATGACGTAATTGTTTGTAAGTGTGCTCCCGGCGACGCTAATCCTCTTACAAAATAAGATTGACAGCCATTCTATTGTGTATTATAGTATTCTATGTATTATACAGACTGAAAGCTTTCAATTTAAACAAGTGGCACCGAGTGGCTTATGGCAACTAAAGTATATAATAGGAAACACTGTATACTACATTCTATCTTATTCTCTCGCAGGCTAAAATGGTCGGTGAGCGAATGCACGTGCAGCAGCTTGACGAGTGAAGGCGAAGGCACGTACGTAGCGGTTGGAGGTATCCAGCTACAGGCAGTGGTCGGTGAGCGAGTGCACGTGCAGCAGCTTGACGAGTGAAGGCGAAGGCACGTACCTCGTGCTTGAAGGTGTCGAGCTGCAGGCAGTGGTCGGTGAGCGAGTTCACGTGCAGCAGCTTGACGAGTGAAGGCGAAGGCACGTACCTCGCGGTTGGAGGTATCCAACTACAGGCAGTGGTCGGTGAGCGAGTGCACGTGCAGCAGCTTGACGAGTGAAGGCGAAGGCACGTACCTCGTGCTAGAAGGTGTCGAGCTGCAGGCAGTGGTCGGTGAGCGAGTGCACGTGCAGCAGCTTGACGAGTGAAGGCGAAGGCACGTACCTCGTGCTTGTAGGTTGTCGAGCTGCAGGCAGTGGTCGGTGTGCGAGTGCACGTGCAGCAGCTTGACGAGTGAAGGCGAAGGCACGTACCTCGTGCTTGAAGGTGTCCAGCTGCAGGCAGTGGTCGGTGAGCGAGTGCACGTGCAGCAGCTTAACGGCCACCGCACCGTGCCAGCTGCCGCGGTACACGGTGCCGAACCGCCCCGTACCGATCACCTCGAACAGCTTCAGCTCGTCGTACGGGATGTCCCACTCCTTCATCGACAGCTGCCGACGGCACAAAAGCAAATACAAATTTATTTTTTATTTAATATTATTTTGTGGACAATAAACCAGATATATTCCAAATTTAACTTTAGAAACATAATTAGCGAAAAATCACAGTGCGCATTTTTGAGGCACTGGGTGGATGTTTATGTCCATGTACCTAGTGCCACGGTGAAGCACCCCTTGAAGTAATGTTTATTTAATTTATTACCTACTTTTACTTACATGGATTTTAAGACATTTTCTGCGTATCTTTAACAAATTTTGGTTTGCAATGAAGGATTTTTTTATTATTATTACATCTATCATTAAGATGAGTTCTGTTAGAGGTTTTATTAATTGAATCGGGGTTGTTGAGTTACGGCGACATTGGTTTATATTATTTTACTATTATTAAATAATTATTATATTTTAAGTATTATTATGAATAAAATGGGCCAAATTAAGAGTACCCTTCACCGTGTATGACCCTTGAGCATGTATGGGTAGGTATATGGATGTGGAGGAGGTGAGAGAGGTATAGAGAGATAAAATATAGAGTCAGGGCTTGAGTATCGGACCATTTTTCAATTCCGGATTTGGGTTTCAATATTAAGCACCACAGTTCCGGAATTCGAAACCTCCTTTAAAATGGCATACAAAATGCAAAATATTTCTAGTATTTTGAGTAGGGAAAAATTTAACCATTGAAATAACTATTAAGAACTTTAATTAAAATAAGTATACCAAAAAAAAAAACTGCCATTTCCACTCTCATTAAGCTTTCAAAATCAAAACTGTTCGTCATCGTACTTTTCGTTTTTTTATATAGGAGAGGGGGCAAACGCAGGTGAGCACCTGATGTTAAGTGACTATCGCCGCCCATGATCAACCGCAACACCAGGGGAATTGCAGTTTAGTTGCCTGTCTTTTAGAAAGGAGTAAGCTCTTAAGGGTTCCTAAGTCGTATCGGTCCGAAAAAATTGCCGATGGTAAACTATTCCACAGAGATGTCGTACGCGGAAGAAAACTCCTAGTGAAACGTACAGTGGTGGACCGCCAAGCATCCAGATGGTGTGGATGGTATCGGGAATTTTGCCGCGATGTGCGTTAATGAAATTTGGCGGCTGGGATTAATCCGAAACAATTCCTTAGAGCACTCCCCGTGGTAGATGCGAAATAAAATGCAAGGAGATACAACATCTCTTCGCAGCGCCAGTGAATCGAGCTCATAGGAAAGTACTCGGTCAACGACGATTCGAGCCGCTCTGCGCTGGATGCAGTCAAGTGGAAGGAGCTGGCACTGGGGAGCCTCAGCCCAGAGATGGGAATAGTATTCCATATGCGGCCGCAAAAATGTCTCTTGATAAAATTTATCCTCGTCATAATATTCTGGATTGTAAAAATACGTCAATACAGACGCTGTAGGAAGACGTCTTTCCTTAATGAGGTTCCTAAGTGTTTGTGCCAGATTTTTGCTTATGTTACAGTTTTGATGACTATCTTTGAGTGGTAAATTCATGTTAGCCTTAGGCTAACATGAATTTAAGGGCAGTATCAACTCAAATTAGTGTCTCTCTTACAAAGTGACTCAACGGTTATCTTAACGACATGAAGGCTTTCGTGTGAAGCTTCAAGTATTTCAATTGCATTCTCGTCGATAGGCATCGCAGTTAAGTCTAGAACCCTTTGGTGATAATAAGTGAACGAATAGCGTGCCTGAGGCTCGGCGGGGTGGGGAAGCGGGAATGCGGATTCCGGTTTTGATCACACCAATTCCGGTATTACAATTGATACTGAAACATATCGTAATTCCAGAATTTTGTTGATTCCGGAATTCCGGAGCTCAAGCCCTAGTCAGGATCGTGCTAAATGGAAGCCTGTAGTCTTTGCCTACCCCTCTGGGTGACAGGCGTGAGTGTTTTACGCATAAAAATGTAGATGCGTTTGACCCGTGAGCACTAAGATGGAATGCCACGCTTCCAGTAAAAAGTGTCAACGGTTCTCTACACTCATCATACGAAACACAGCAGCATTTTTACGCTGGTATTCTGTGAGAGCGTGGTCCTTTCCCGGTAGAGCCGACCCATTCGTGCTACAACCATACTACTAATATAACTGCAGCATGGCTCTACCACGTATTATATAGTAACGATTTAGTATTTAGTAATGATTTAAAATTTTTATAATAAAATTAACTTGAAAAAATGAAATATTACTCTATGGTCCTTGTTGGTCGAAATAAATAAATAAAAGCACTTAAGTATTTAAAAGTTTTCTACCGGATTGTTATCCTAATTATGTTGGCACATCAATTTATATTTACCACAGGAGGGATCATCTCTTCCCTTTGCAATATTTATGACATACATAACTGCGTAACACAACAAATTTAATGTAAACAAACGACAAATTTAAAACATATGTGATATAGGAATGAGTCTGTATAAACATAAACCGTTTAACAGCACTTTTTAATATCCTGGATCTTAGGTCAAAAATAACCTAGCCGGAGCTTTTCATGTATATCTTATTATAAAGTCGACAAATTCTTAATATTAAATACGAAAGGAAACTTTTTTCTCAATATAGATTTTAAATAATACTTATTAAAAGTCACTCTTATGTTTAATCTACAATACAAAACAATACTTTTTTATATAGATAGGATGACAAACGAGCACACAGTCCACCTGATGGTAAGTGAATGCTGTAGCCCAGAGACATCTACATATATCCTCGATTACGAATCAAAATGCAGATGCGTTGTCAACCGTGACTAAGATGGAAAAAGAAAGAAATAAAAACATGAGAAAATTGTCGGGTAAGGTGCACTAACATAAGAACGGATACCAACTTATGCACTAAAAAGTGGTAAAATTAGAAAATTTTGTACAACCGACTCCAATATAAATAAAATGAGAACTATTCGAAGTCAATTAAAAACGTATTGTTAAGGATAACTCAAAAACTACTGATCACGTCTTGATCAAATTTATATGGGACCACATGAGAAGCATAAGCTTTCAAATAAAAAATCAAAATCAGTTTCCCTAGAAAAAAGGTAGTTCTGAGGTAACACACATAAAAAGAACAACGCGGTCAAAATGATTAACTCCTCTTTTTAAGTTAGTTAAAATGCAACACGCTTTAGGTAGGTCAGTGACCATAAATACCACGAAGGAGATAAATTGAAATTAAAAGATCTTTAATTTGTTTCTTGAACAAATGTAAGGATTGAGCACTTTTAATCGAGTTCCACGGTCTTACTCCTATAACAGAGAATAATTCATCATAAAATGTAGAGGAGTGTACAGGACCTTGGAGGAAATATTTCCCTTTGACCGTCTTTAATGTACTACTGGTTCGGAAAATACCTCTGTCCCGACGAGCATGTATGCGTAGGTATATGGATGTGGAGGAGGCGAGAGAGGTATGTCAGGGCTTGAGTATCGGACCATTTTTCAATTCCGGATTTGGGTTTTAATATTAAGCACTACAGTTCCGGAATACCGGAATTCGAATCCTCCTTCAAAAATAGTATACAAAAAGCAAAATATTAATTGATTATTTTATATTATGCAAATATAGCGCTAGTATTTTGAGTAGGGAAAAGTTTTACCATTGAAATAACTATTAAGAACTTTAATTAAAGTAAGTATACCAAAAACAAAAAATATTTCACTATAATCTAGGACTTTTGCTGGTAGTGAAATTTCAAGAATGTTATAATCAACGAAATCTAAGAAATACATTTTGACAGCTGTCAGACTTATTGCACCAAGCATGCCAACCAAAAAATTGGAACGTACAATATTCGATTCTTAAAAAGATCGATATCGATTATTTAGAGTTGGTAATCATTTACAGTTTGGTTTGAATAATACCAGAATAAATTAAAAACGAATAATTAAAAACACAAGATTTATCAGTTTCTTGTTGTTACTGCCTATTTCTAGAGGCACAGTTATAAAAATTTAAGATTGAAAGTAGATTAAAAATAAATTTATTCAATATCTTTCAGTACAACTTTTTGTCCTGGGAACAGCCAGCAAGAAATCCAACGAGACATTTTTTTTTTTTGAAAAAACAAAAGAACAGTTTACAATCATTAAAGTTACACTATAACTAAAAATGCAAAACAATTTAGAAACAACTTGCTAGCGATCACTGCATTCCCAATTTCTATACAATCTTAAGTTTTTAAACTTGGCGGAAGTCAGATTTCGTAGACTCGAAATTTCTCAGGACAGGATTATAGTGCCAAAAGACGGCAATCCGACATTACCGGAGATCAGGTGCAGGACGAATGATTTAATAAGCTTCTCGGGGTATGGGCTTGTAAATATGAAACTGTAATCTAACTTGGGAAACATTATAAGGAATCGTCCATTCGGTATAGTGGATATTTGCGAAGTTAGTATTACGATTTTTACTAGTTTACTTTTGGATTTTTTTTCTTTTCTTAATTCTTTTTTTTTATAACATTCCACACTAGGAATTTCTCCTTCAGCGTTTGGGTAATTTACATACATAAATTTCATAAGGATAGACATTTAAACCCTGAACAATTATTTGTAGGTCATACAACAAATACTTGATCCGTGCGGGATTCGAATCCACGATTCTCAGCGCTGCAACTCATTGCTAAGTCACTACGACACAGAGCCGTCAAAACAAAAAATATCTTTTGTGACAATCATGTCCTATAAAATTATTAAAAACTAATCCGTTCAAGAATATTATACATTAATATACTAAAAGTTTTAACAAAAATATGAGGAATAATACGAATACGTACTTCTTCAAACAGCCTCCTTCTATGTATGAACGCAGTCATTTTATCGGTCGCTAAATGTAATAAAAAACAACCACGCTTTCACATAAAATAATACAAATTCAATTCCCAAACAAATACAAAAGGCACCCATACAGTGCCGAACAATTATCAAAATACGTGGTTATCTATCGAAAGCTCTAGCTGAAGTGAGTCAGTAACGAGCCGGGCGCTTTGTTATCGGCAGTCGGGAAGCCGTGTCCTTATCGGAAAGTTCGAACTTGGTTGACATAACGCGGCAGCATTGATTGATTGAAATATAATTTATGTAAGATTATAAACACAATATTAGGACCGGTATGTAAATAACAATATACTCAGCTATTTCAACAAGCACATTGGACGAATTTATCAATTTTATATTATACTATGTTAAAAATACGTTCTTACAATTATATTGATATTGATTAAATCGATATTGCGTATAGCATATAAGTATAACCTAATTAGTGTTTTAGGCAAAAATCTAGTTCTAACTCTGTTACTATGTCTAATGGTTCAAATTTTATTACCTTCCGATATGATTAGATTCGTGTTGTAAGAAGGGTCGAAGTATAGGGTGGCACTTTGACAGGGGTTCAATACTACGAGGGTGAAATAAGAAACCTTATTGTATATCGATTGGCAGAGGAAACTAACCCCAAAATAAAAATAATATGTTCTTTCGTTTACTCAATGTCGCTAAAGTAACGTCTAAAAATTATTTATTAAGTGTAAAATGCAATGAAAGTATTTTTATACAAGTATTTATACATATTTTAACAAATCAAAATGTCAAATAAACATGTTTAACATTTTTAACTAAACTGTAATTTAGAGTTAATTTATTGATTTAAGGTTGCCCTAGTCGATGGCACGAACTAAGTGGTGGGCGGGGTAAAAATGCATGCTATCTGAGCCGACATCACGTGCGAAAGGGATAGACGTTGTGATGAGCAGTAAGAAGATCAAAAACCCCTTACTATAATAACATAAACGCAATGTGAGCTCTGTATCAGTGGCTTAGCAATGAGGCTGCGCTGGGCGCCGCGGGTTCAAATCCCGCACGGAACAAATATTTGTATGGCCTACAAATAGTTGTTCCGGGTCTGGATGTTTGTCCTTGTGCAATTTATGTTTGTAAACCGCCTCCACGATACTGGAGAAAATCCTACTGTGGGGGCAACGTATTTTAAAAAGAGAAAGGAGAGAGAAAACAAATTGGTGTTATTATAACTTAGGATCTGCTGTGTGAAACGTAATTATTATGAACCCAATTTATGTACTTAGTTGTTATTAATTATTATGAAAGTTCTTATGTGAACTTAAGTAGATGTTGTTATTATATAATAATTCCATTGATTTGTTTTTACCTGCTTTTTAACCGACTTCGAAAATAGAGGTGGTTATCAATTCCTTGGTTTTTGTTTATGTATGTTCTGTCCCCCGATTTCTCGAAGATGCCTGAACCGATTTGGAAAATTATTTTTTTGTTTGAAAGGATATATTTTCCAGATAATCCCACGGTCATCGATGATGGTCAGATCAAGATCTGATGATGGGATTTTGGAGAAATCGGGGGCACTCTTCAATAAATGACAGCAAATCAACCGCGATTGCTGCTATCGCCTATCTATGCATTCTTTACACAATCACACAATATAATATCACGCCTGTACCCCCTAAAGGGGCATAACTCTCAACTAAAAACGGTAACATAAAAAACTTTTTTTGAAAAAAATATAACAATTTCAAAAACAAACACAAAAAAGTGTAAACTAATTATGTGTTCTTTGTGTTTTGTATTTTACTGTAGGTTATGAAAATATTACTGTAAGTACTATATATTCTAAATAGGTATTTACTTTCCATAGCTAGTTAGCTATAATAGCCCACAGGCAACTCCCCGAAGTATATGCCAGCCAGTGTCAGGATAACTGATTTTTTGACAGCGCGATTTTGATGTGAGTGGGGCTTTTATATAGGTTAATTAAATAAATAAAAAATGTTAGTTTGTAAATTGTTTATGGATTGTTTGTGTTCAATGGTGGTTTTCAATATTCTCTTAGTACTTAGAAAGTTATCAACAATAGGAATTGTGTCACTGCAGGGACAAGTACAAACGTCTACTAAAATAGTAACGTACCTAAACGGAATAGGACTAACAGCACAGACTTCCTTACAGAAGTCCAAAGAACACGTCTAAGCAAGGTAAGTAATTAGAAGAAAACTACAATTTAGAGATCGATTGTAAATCAAATTCACAGTACAGACACAATTAGCAAAATATAAATAAAATTTTGAATTATTTTATGATAGTAGATAACGCTAGTTGAAAACTAAACACTGTATGGGAATGACATCACTGAACGAGTCAGGTGGTCAGTCCAAACAAATAAAAGGCACGATTGTAGAAAGAAATTCGTTACGAAACGTTTGTAGGCTAGGGGGCTTGGCCTGTTTATGCTATTGATAACGAAGGCTATAAAATATGTACAACTTAGAAACTAAATCCTATGTGGACTTATCTGTATTCATAACCCAATATCTGAGGTAGGTTGATGCGCTCCTTAGTTTTTATATAGTTCGTATTATTCTGTAATAAATTAAATCTAATCCAAAATATACTATAATACCATAGCAAAGCTACTACTATTTTATTTAGTAGTAGCTTATATAGTAGTATAGTAGATTATATATAAAAAATATGAGTATGTCTGAGGTAAGGTTAAATATAAACAAATATTTTGCCAAGTGCGAATCGGACTTCCGAGCTTCCGAGATTACAAGATTTAAATACCTATACATAATTACTATCGATCAAAAACAGCCAAAAATACACATTTCTTTTTCTAGTAGAAAATCCTTTAATTTAAAATTTATTTTTACCACTTGCTGTTATAGCGGCAACAAAAATACACGTTCTTTGAAAATTACAACCATCTACCCATTACGGATCATGAGATGCAGCCCGCAGACAGACAGACACACGGACTGCGGAGGCTCCGTAATAGGGCCCTGCTTACCCTTCGGGTACGGAATCCTAAAAAGTACTAAGTTGTCCACTCACATCTGTATGATTCTTTCTTCAAAGGACCATATTAGCCTGGTTCTCGTATGACATGACCAATGTAATACCTGCACTGACCTCTCTGAGTTTGTTTCGGCAGATCGGGTGCTTCTTCTCAGTTTCATGTTTTTGTTGTGTTAAAGTGTTTTAAAAAAAACAACTTACAAAACACATTTTATCATTGACTGCCCTTCTTAGATTCTTATGTACTTACATAAATTACATTAGGTATATTAGAATATGAGATTGCTATAGGTACGTAAGCACGATTATCGAAAATCTAAAAATTACCTATTCTAATTAAATTAATAGATAATTTTAAGATTTTCGATAATCGTGCTTATCTATGAGATGTTTTCGTTGGTTAGCAAATTAAAGTAGTTAAGTACCTAATGTACTACCTGTATCGAAAGTTCATTATTATGTACCTACCAGTTTTCAATTTTTGCCGGCTGTACACGCTCGTCGAGACACCACGAGACAGGCCTAGAGGCGAGCGTTATTTAACATTGTTCTTAAAAACTTCGCGTTTTCCTTTATAAATATTATAACATGTATAGTTTTCTTTGTGAATAAACATTTAAAGTGTATATAAATATTTAGTGTACATAAACAGACATATAATTGGTGTAAATAAATAATAAATATTTTTTGTATTAAGTTAATTTTTGTGTATTATGTGGATCATAATAATTATGTGATGTGATGGACAATAATACTTAAATACTTACATATTTTGTGACTGTATAAAATTGTACAAAGGTACTAATATTGACAATGTCGCGCACATGTTATAATACCTATAACCTGTTACGTATTCGTAATCATAACATAACACAGTTAAACTAATATTATAATACCTACCTATAATATGTTAATATTTTCGTAATTATAACATAACACAAACGCAAAACTAACCTACGCTATACTGTATACATATGTAACTAATTACAAAAATAAGCAGTTTTGAAACTAGTTACTCATATCCACGAAACTACGTACAACCGATTACGTCCAAGACGTTACGACCCATGTCTAGACAGGGCGAGTACGAGTGTGTACAGGGTGCTCTCGTCGCGTCGCGTCGCGTCTCGTGTCCCTCGTGCGCTCTCGGAAGCGTGTCGGTTTTTTGCGCTCGAGTCAAAGGGTCTCGTAGGTATCGCGATGAAAACCGAGAGCGAATGATGATATTATTTAACGTGTATAACATGTATAATCAAGCAGAAAAATGCAAACTGTATTATGACATTTTAATATGTAAAAAGTCAAAGGTCGACATTATAACTACACATCAAAGTCTCTACGAAAACGTACTTATATATAATCGTTAGGTTTTAATTGCTGCTAAAGAATATTCTGTATTTTGTGTACACTTAGTTAAAGAGGTAAAATATTTTGTATTTGTAATTTATGTTTTGTCTCAAGACGACATACGTGATTTTATTGTTAATAACTTTTTTTTGATGATAATGTATAAAGAAGTGTAATACACTGTAAGAAAGTTTATTAAATACAGTGTTTAATGATATTATTGATTTTTTTAATTTCATTTAAAATATATATGTACTTAAATTTATGAAGAAACATGTGTTTTTTCCGGGACTAGTTGAACCTCTCTTTTTCTTTACATAATTACAGTCATCTTTCAATAGATCCTGCTAAGTTTTACAAATCTCATAAAATATTTCATACTCTTAATACCGATATCAATATTTAAGTCTTAAGTGCCAGGTTTATTGAATAATTATTTACTTTATATATATATATATATATATATATATATATATATATATATATATATATATATATATATATATATATATTTTTTTTTAAATATTGTATAACAGGTAGTCGCTAACACTTTCGATATCGATAGTACGCAAGACGACACAAGTATGTGCGCGGGTGACTGGACGCAGGGAGACACTACTTGGAGCTAGCGCGTCGCCCGTTGCTATGGTTTCGCTTCCCCGTATGTCATACCGCACCGCACTGTTCATCTTTCGTGGCGCAAGCCGCAAGCTATACACTATTCTATTCACCGTACATGGTACTGTTACGGTAAATTAATAGAAACTATCCACCATCTCCTTCTTAGCAATGGGTTATTAATTTTATTTTTAGTAAATGTGTAAAAAATATAATAGTTCAAAGGCAAAACGCAGCAAGCGGGCATATGGAGTTCAAACTTCAAATGATACAACGAGTGTGTACATGGTGTGTTCTCCGTCGAGCCTTTACGTGACGAGAGGCACACGAGGTGACGAGATGAGCGTGTTCAGCCGCCATGAGCTACATACATCTAGGGTTGCCAGGTCTTTAAACCGAGAAGCCGAACAGACCATCCAGCTTTGCCAGACATTTTGGTAAAAAGGCCGGACACCCTTAATTATTCAGTCTTAGTATAACACGATAATATATTTTTTAAAGTAAAACAATGCTAACCTTATATCATTTACTACAAAATCTTAAATTAAAAGAATCAGTGTTCTTTATTATTAATCATTCAATATTCATTACAATATTAGTTTCAATAATTGCAATAGGTAGTATGTATTTAAGTACATGAAAAATGTAAAAAATGGTCAAATATAAAAAGCCTGACAAATGCCGGACAGGTCTGGACACCGTCTAATTTGGCCGGACACGCAAACAAAAAGCCTGACTGTGTCCGCCTTTATCCGGACGCCTGGCAACGCTACATACATCTGTATACGATACAGTATAGCGTAGGTTAGTTCTGTGTTTGTGTTAGGTTATGATTACAAAAATATTAACAGGTTATAGGTATTACAACATTAGTTTAACTGTGTTATGTTATGATTATGATTACGAATATATAACATTTTATAGGTGTTATAATTATAATATGCGCGTGACATCGTCAATATTAGTACTTTTGTACAATTTTATGGTAACAAAATATGTAAGTGCCTAAGTATTATTGTCCATCACATCACATAATTTTTATGATCCACATCTTGCGTGTAAGCCATTAACTATCCCGAAGGGACTCTTTTTGCTCTCATTGTGCGAGTCGTATATCGTGTTACGTACCTACCTATATTCATCTTAATAATAATCTGTTCAAAACGAAACGCTTACGCGAGCGCCGGTCGTGGTGTGTGTCAACTGCGTACGTAAAATAATCATTACATTTTGTCCACGAAACTGGGTATACGATTATCAAGCTCGTAAGCAGTTTCTGAAACCGATTATGTTAAATAATGCTCACCTCTAGGCATGTCTCGTGGTGTCTCGACGAGCGTGTACAGCCGGCATTAACCACATGTGCTTCAACAAACTTATGGGCACATCTTATGCCGGCTGTACACGCTCGTCGAGACACCAGAGACATGCCTAGAGTGAGCATTATTTAACATAATCGGTTTCAGAAACTGCTTACGAGCTGATAATCGTATACCGTACGCAGTTGACACACACCACGACCGGCGCTCGCGTAAGCGTTTCGTTTTGAACAGATTATTATTAAGATGAATATAGGTAGGTACGTAACACGATATACGACTCGCACAACGAGAGTAAAGAGTCCCTTCGGGATAGTTAATGGCTTACACGCAAGATGTGGATCATAAAAATTATGTGATGTGATGAACAATAATACTTAGTCACTTACATATTTTGTGACCATAAAATTGTATAAAAGTACTAATATTGACGATGTCACGCGCATATTATAATTATAACACCTATAAAATGTTATATATTCGTAATCATAATCATAACATAACACAGTTAAACTAATGTTATAATACCTATAACCTGTTAATATTTTTGTAATCATAACCTAACACAAACACAGAACTAACCTACGCTATACTGTATTGTATACAGATGTATGTAGCGTTGCCAGGCGTCCGGATAAAGGCGGACACAGTCAGGCTTTTTGTTTGCGTGTCCGGCCAAATTAGACGGTGTCCAGGCCTGTCCGGCATTTTTCAGGCTTTTTATATTTGACCATTTTTTTACATTTTTCATGTACTTAAATACATACTACCTATTGCAATTATTGAAACTAATATTGTAATGAATATTGAATGATTAATAATAAAGAACACTGATTCTTTTAATTTAAGATTTTGTAGTAAATGATATAAGGTTAGCATTGTTTTACTTTAAAAAATATATTATCGTGTTATACTAAGACTGAATAATTAAGGGTGTCCGGCCTTTTTACCAAAATGTCTGGCAAAGCTGGATGGTCTGTTCGGCTTCTCGGTTTAAAGACCTGGCAACCCTAGATGTATGTCCTCGTGTGCCTCTCATCACGTAAAGGCTCGACGGAGAACACACCATGTACACACTCGTTGTATCATTTGAAGTTTGAACTCCATATGCCCGCTTGCTGCGTTTTGCCTTTGAACTACTATATTTTTTACACATTTACTAAAAATAAAATTAATAACCCATTGCTAAGAAGGAGATGGTGGATAGTTTCTATTAATTTACCGTAACAGTACCATGTACGGTGAATAGAATAGTGTATAGCTTGCGGCTTGCGCCACGAAAGATGAATAGTGCGGTGCGGTATGACATACGGGGAAGCGAAACCATAGCAACGGGCGACGCGCTAGCTCCAAGTAGTGTATCCCTGCGTCCAGTCACCCGCGCACATACTTGTGTCGTCTTGCGTACTATCGATATCGAAAGTGTTAGCGACTACCTGTTATACAATATTTAAAATATATATATATATATATATATATATATATATATATATATATATAAAAATAAAGTAAATAATTATTCAATAAACCTGGCACTTAAGACTTAAATATTGATATCGGTATTAAAAGTATGAAATATTTTATGAGATTTGTAAAACTTAGCAGGATCTATTGAAAGATGACTGTAATTATGTAAAGAAAAAGAGAGGTTCAAGTAGTCCCGGAAAAAACACATGTTTCTTCATAAATTTAAGTACATATATATTTTAAATGAAATTAAAAAAACAATAATATCATTAAACACTGTATTTAATAAACTTTCTTACAGTGTATTACACTTCTTTATACATTATCATCAAAAAAAAGTTATTAACAATAAAATCACGTATGTCGTCTTGAGACAAAACAGAAATTACAAATACAAAATATTTTACCTCTTTAACTAAGTGTACACAAAATACAGAATATTCTTTAGCAGCAATTAAAACCTAACGATTATATATAAGTACGTTTTCGTAGAGACTTTGATGTGTAGTTATAATGTCGACCTTTGACTTTTTACATATTAAAATGTCATAATACAGTTTGCATTTTTCTGCTTGATTATACATGTTATACACGTTAAGTAATATCATCATTCGCTCTCGGTTTTCATCGCGATACCTACGAGACCCTTTGACTCGAGCGCAAAAAACCGACACGCTTCCGAGAGCGCACGAGGGACACGAGACGCGACGAGACGCGACGAGAGCACCCTGTACACACTCGTACTCGCCCTGTCTAGACATGGGTCGTAACGTCTTGGACGTAATCGGTTGTACGTAGTTTCGTGGATATGAGTAACTAGTTTCAAAACTGCTTATTTTTTTAATTAGTTACATATGTATACAGTATAGCGTAGGTTAGTTTTGCGTTTGTGTTATGTTATAATTACGAAAATATTAACATATTATAGGTAGGTATTATAATATTAGTTTAACTGTGTTATGTTATGATTACGAATATGTAACAGGTTATAGGTATTATAACATGTGCGCGACATTGTCAATATTAGTACCTTTGTACAATTTTATACAGTCACAAAATATGTAAGTATTTAAGTATTATTGTCCATCACATCACATAATTATTATGATCCACATAATACACAAAAATTAACTTAATACAAAAAATATTTATTATTTATTTACACCAATTTTATGTCTGTTTATGTACACTAAATATTTATATACACTTTAAATGTTTATTCACAAAGAAAACTATACATGTTATAATATTTATAAAGAAAAACGCGAAGTTTTTAAGAACAATGTTAAATAACGCTCGCCTCTAGGCCTGTCTCGTGGTGTCTCGACGAGCGTGTAGAGCCGGCATTAGCAGCAACAAAAGGAAGCAATTTTCTAAATAAAGATGTAGATATGTAGGTATTACAACTATAAATAGATAGCAGCGGCTAACCTAGTGAGCATGTGTGAGTGCGCGCTGCGCCCCCCCTCCGTCCGTCCCACTGATCGGGGAAACAATTTGTAGCGAAAGGCAAGATGTTTTATAACAAAAACGGGCGCGCGAAACCTTATGTCGCCTCTACACGTTGGCGAACACAGTAGCGAATGGAGTGGCGAACATAATGGCCGAGAGTTGGTGACGGCGTCCACACGTTGGAAGGTCGTTCAGTTTACTTCGGTTCGGGCCAATGTGCGGACGAATTTATAAGCACCGTGGCGCAGTGGCTCAGCAATGAGTGGCTGCGTCGTGCGCCGCGGGTTTGATCCCGCACGGAACAAGTATTTGTATGTCCTACAAATAATTGTTTCGGGTCTGGATGTGTGTCCTTGTGCAATTTATGTTTGTAAACTGCCTGCGCGATACGGGAGAAAATCCTAGCGTGGGATTAACGTTTTTATAAAAGAATTATAAAATAATAGTGGTTTGTTAATGGGGCTGTAAATAGATATACGATATTATACAATTAGCTTTATTTATTCTTGACATGCATCATAAACTGGAATAAATACCATTAATAAGAACTTAACTTATTTTAAAGTTAAAGGAGTTATAATCGATTAGTCTATGTTTTAAAATTGGGTTTTGATTTTAAAGTTTAGCAAAATATGTACTTGCATTTCTATCAGACATTTGATGTATATAAAATACACCTTATAATTTATTTGGTATTTTAATTATTTTTTGAGAAAGACAAAAACAATAGCAATAAATATAATTAACACTGACTTAATAATAGGTACTAATTATAACTTAGAACATAAATGAAAAACTCATGACGAGCAAAGTGGCTCAGGACCATGCTTTGCGGCAGTCTGTGGAGGAGGATGTTCAGTAGTGGACTTGTGAAGAGCTGTAATGATGATGATGATTCGAAATCTTGCACAATTAAATTATAAGCAGTCGACGTTTTTTTTATAGGATAGGGTGACAAACGAGCACACAGTTCACCTGATGGTAAATGGTTGCTGTGGGCCATAGACATCTACTTCTATCCTCGATTACGAATCAAAATGCAGATGCGTTGTCACCCGTGAGGACTAAGATGAAATGCCTCGTTTCCTTTAAAAAAGGTCTCTGGTTCTCTACACTCACTATACGAAACACAGCATCATTAAGCTACTATTTTACGCTGATATTCTGTGAGAGGGTGGTCCTTCCCCGGTCGAGCCGACCTTCGTGCTGCAACTATACTTCTAATATAATTGCATGGTTCTACCACATATAAACGACGTGCTTCATTTTTTTTTCATTTTAAAATTGTTCTCGTAATAATCTGATTGTAAAAAAACGTTAATTTTTTTTTGATAAATAGCTTATTGATTAAAACAAATGTTCAATAATAATTAAATCGCGCTAATTAAAGTAGTAGGAATGTTTAAAGTTGAAAATGGCACTAAAAGGCTGGTAATTGGGGCATCCACCCTACAAATCTTGAATATAAAATTTAAATCAGATGCGTGTAATCACTCTGGGAGCTTGTAGCAAACTAAATGCGCGGCCAACGTGTGGACGCGGCGACCAAACTCTGCCAACAATCCTTTGATCTTTTGTAAAAAAAACCGACACCACACGGATCTCGCGCCAACTTGCGGGCCATCGTTCCAATACATACCAATGATGCCCAAACACCCCGTCTACACGTTGGCCAATGCTATTGGCCACTACATTCGCCACTGTGTTGGCCAACGTGTAGAGGCGCCGTTATAAACAGACCTTTGTTAGTCTGGATGTCATGAAAAATCTATTGAATGTATCTGTTTAAAATAAAATTATTTGCATTTTTTAAACAACTAATCTATCCCTGTATGGTAACTGTTTTGCAATTTTCGTTCTTATGGTATTTATTTCCGCCCAAAGATGTGTTAAAACTAGTGTTGAAATTCGGAATTTTCGACGCTTATAACTTCTAAACATACTCTTTTTTTACTTTTTTGTTTACATACGGGGCTAGATAATGATGAGACAAATTGAAATCATTTTTTATTTTGTACGTACACCATCAAACAGTACAGACTACGTTTGTATGGAAGAATAAGCGACTAGTGTACCCTTAAGTCAAAATGGCCGCTTCTTCTTCGTTAAAGAGCCGGTTCGTGATTTCAACTAAAATAACCTTTTTTAAAAATGACATTTTGAGATGGTCAAGATTCCGATATTGAAATTTTAGAAATTCACAATGAATTCACTTTACATACATTATGAGACCATATGCAATAAGGTCGATAAATTATTTGAAAGTAGTAATGGGGTAAGAATTAGAGATGGGCCGAATATACGTTTTATATTCGGTATTCGGAATATTCGGCAGCTTTACCGAATATTCGTTTTCATAGTGTCCAATGTATTTAAATGTACGAATTGACTACTGCGATGCATTTTACCCTTGAAAGTGTATTTTATTTATGGGTTAAATCTACTTACTCTAGATCTAGAGTGTCTCAAATGCATAAATCTATACATTTATATTTTGAGGCACTGTAGATTTATTTACGATTATGGCAAATAGAAATTTGATAAAATGTTGTTGGAATCAAACAAGGAAACATTACATTACATTAGTACATTTTTTTTACTTTGGTCTTCAGTTTCACTATAATAAGTCCCACTAAAATAAGTCCAAATAGTAAATCTCCTGCCGCTCATTTTTATCATATAATTATCAATTTTCTCTAAGAATAAAACAACGACATACTTTTTTATCACAAGAATAGTCAAAACATAAGCATGTGCCGGCAATTTGCTCAGTACTAGATGATGCAGTAACTGTCAGGTGTGGCGGGGAGCGAGAGGCGAGGTCCGGTGGTAATCCCGCGCGTTTTACGGTAACAAGATTCGACATAAATTGGTTGGGTACAGAGGTAATCCTGCCGAATAATGTTCGGACGAATATTGGGTTCGGTAAAAAATTTTACCGAATATTCGTATTCGGTGAAATCCATATTCGGCCCATCATAAAATACATACATACATAAACAATCACGCCTGTCACCCAGAAGGGTAGGCAGAGACTACGGACTTCTATTTGACACGATCCTGACACACCTCTCTCGCCTCCATCACATCCATACACCTACGCACACATGCTCGTCGGTTAAGGGTACTCCTAATTTGGCCCGTTTTTAACCCGGCGAGCATGAGGTTAAAAAAGTTACATCAAGAATGTACCATATTTAAGTTCTTATTATTATTTTTTTTTATTTTGATGATTTTATTATGTAAAACAATGAATGATTTAATAGAATTAAATGAAACAAGTTTTAATTATGAATTTATTATTATTACTTATTCATGTTTTTCATAAACTTTGTAATTATAGAAACAAAAGTTTAAGGTCTTACAAAAATTTAGAATTTAATAAAAATATTATTCTTTGGAGTGTAAAACAACTTAAAATTAAAACATAGTGAGATCCTCCTTGTGAAAAACTTATTATTATTTTTTTTTTAATTTAAATTATGATTAATCACCACTGTCGAGATCAGCACAATTTTCGCAAATAAATTTTGCGTGCTCCATACATATGGGCTTGGCACAAGCATTGCAGGAATATTTGGTTTTTCTATCCTTCTTGCATGGACAATCCTGACATCTGACATATCGTCCGGCTATATTCACATGTCTAGGCGAGGGCTCACCGAGCTGTTTTAAGATTCGCTGGCGGATGTAGTTTGGAATATGCTTTTTTGATTTTCTTGAATGTAGGTGTTCGTAAATCATTGATAAGCCCAAATTACGAATGAATTCCGTTCTTTTTTTTATATAGAATAGGCTGACAAACGAGCACACAGTCCAGGCAGGTAAGTGGTTGCTGCGGCCCATAGACATCTACATCTATCTTCCATTACAAATCAAAATGCAGATGCGTTGTCACCCGTGAGGACTGAGATGGAATGCCTCATTTCCAGTAAAAAGGGTCTCCGGTTCTCTACACTCACCATACGAAATACAGCAGCATTAAGCTACTATTTCACGCTGGTATTCTGTGAGAGCGTGGTCCTTCCCCCGGTCGAGCCGACCCATTCGTGCTACAACTATACTACTAATATAACTGCAGCATGGCTCTACCACGTAAAAAAGTTCTCTTGATTGTGACGTTTTTGTTTGCTCGGTATATAATGCAAGCATTGATAGCTGCCATGTTGAATACACCATAGAATAAAGTCATAGGCCACAGTTTACTGTTGCGACTAACATTGTAACTGGCACTTAATTCATCAACCACGTCAACGCCAGCTTTGGTCGAGTTGTAAAATGTTATCATTTCAGGCTTTTGTTTCTCGCCTGTAGATACATCTATTGAATTGTCATGGTGCATAGTGGACATAACAATAACCACCTTGTTCTTCTTTGGCGCATAGGAAACAAGTGTTTGAATATAAGTGTGTGAATATCTTTTTGAAACCCAAACAGTGAACTGTTTGGTTGTCTGTCAGTACTAATAAAAGATTCAGGAATCTGTCTCTTGTTCTTCCGTACAGTTCCAACCGACGTAAGTCGATGCTCGTTTAGTAGATGCAGCATTAGCTCATATCCAGTGAACCAGTTATCAAATGTTAAGTTGCGGTGTGATAGTGAAACTGGTTGAATGAGTCTCTCCAATACCTCAAATGGTTTATTACTGACTGCATATGGTCACGGCGGTTGTTTGCCTGAGTACACTTCCAAAAAAAACATAGAAGTTTCTTGCATCGACCAGAGCTAAAAATTTTAGCCCGTATTTTGCTGGCTTGTTTGGAATGTAGACGCGGAACAAGCATTGACCTCTAAATGCCAGTAACATCTCGTCAATAGTCAGAAACTCACTTGGAGAGTACGCATTCTGGCAGCATTGAACAAACTGGTCAAAAATGCTTCTAAAGGCTGCCATATTACCAGTTTGTTTACGCTCCTCCCTCGTCGATTTGTCGTCAAAACGTACAGTATTTTGAAGATACTGGAATATCTGCTCTCGTGCTTCTTCTGCCACACCCAACTTTCACTACCATACGTTAAAGTAGGGACCAACACAGCATTGTGAATTGCCATACGTGCCTTTTTTGACACATTTTGACTCTTCACAATAGAGTGCAGGGCTCCATTTACTCTATTTCCCGCATTCACTCGTCGTTCTATATCCTTATCATATCTCCCATCCCTGCTAAATACACAGCCCAAATATACAAACTCATCTACTTGCTCGATCAACTCCCCTTCTATTCTTATTTCACAAATCGTTTTACTTTCTTCTCTTTCAAAAACCATAACCTTCGTCTTACTTGCGTTCACTTTCATACCCCTTTCTTTTAATGATCTGTTCATTAATGTAACCATCATTTGCAACTCGGCCGCCGACGACGCAAGGATCATCGGCGTACAAAAGGCATTTGACCGTTAACTCACCCATTCTTAAACCGCGTTCTTCAACTTTCAAATTTTGCAAACAACTGTCCATAAACAGGTTGAACAGCCACGGGGAAGCCACACAGCCCTGTCTGACACCTTTATGGATGTCATACCAGTTCGAATAGACCCCGTTGATCCTAACACAAGCACTAGAGTCCCTATAAAGAGACTCCAATGCCTGTATCAAGCCAGCGCTCTACCCAAATGAGTTAAGTATTTGTCATAGCACATCCCTGTCCACCCTGTCATAGGCCATTTACAAGTCTATGAATGCACAAAAAACCTTTTAGTTTTTGGCCAAAAACTTCTCCGCAAACATGCGCATGGAAAAGACTTGATCTGTACATCCCATTTTCCCTTTCTAAATCTCGCTTGCACATCCCAAATTTTTCCATCAGTTTCTTTCATGACCCTTTCAATCAGTACCTTAGCATACAGTTTTCCCACAATGCTAAGAAGGCTGATGCCACGGTAGTTTTTACAGTCCCGCTGCGACCATTTTCCTTTATATACTGGGACTATCACGGCTTTGCACCAGTCTACCGGTACCCGCTTCAGTTCCCAGCATAAATTAAACAAGGTGTGCAGCAGGCCTGCCACGACTTCCTCTCCAGTCCTTAGCATTTCGAGTGAAACTCTTATCATATCCGGCAGCCTTATCTGCTTTCATGCTTTTCATTGCTTTCATTATTTCATCTATACTTATCTCGCTACCTCTTTCCTCTTCTTTCGGAGTTTCTACTTCACTTAGTACACACGTTGTCTCCTCACTCATTAACACGCTTTCAAAATATTTCTTCCATCTCTTGAAACTCAAAATTCATCATTCAGAATATAGCCATTCTCGTCTCTTATAGCATTCATCATAGGCTGTTTTGAATATCCCCTGGCAGTTCTTACAAGTTTCCAGAACATTTTAATATTTGCCTGGAAGATATCCGATATTCTTCTATCATTCTTATCCGTTCTTTCTGCTTTTTTCTTTCAACTACTTCTTTTACTCTCTCATTAAGATGTCTAAAGACTGCCTTTTTTCTTTCAATATCATCATTCGTACCGCTAGAATTACCAGCCTTTGTTGCTAGTAAATCTAGCCATGCTCTCTTCTTTGCTTCAACTTCCATACGTATCTCATCATCCCACCATAACGTATTATTTTTCCTTTCATTCTTTCTCTTACTAACACCACATACTTCGGTAGCTGCATCCACTAAACCTTTCTTTACGTTTTGCCATATATTCTCCAAGTCTAACTCCTTCATACATAATTCATCCAAACCACTTATATTTTCTTTCAGGCTACATTTAAACTTGTTTTTCTCACCTTCATCTTGTAACCTTTCTGTTCTAATACGTTGTAACGCAGTGGTAGACACAGATGATCGATGGCGCCAACGCCTGAATAGACCATTAATTCGGAATAAAACCAAATAATTATCCGTTCCTACGTTAGAACCCCGGTAAAACCTTGTATCTACCACTGCGCCCCTCAATCTTTCATCCACAATTATGAAATCTATCATGCTTCTATCGTCACCTCTTTCCCAAGTATACATGTGAATCCTCTTGTGGCGAAAGCAAGTGTTCGTCAAAAAAAGATTCTTTTCCATACATACGGTGAGGAGACTTTCACCATTCTCATTTATACTTTCATCACCAAACGTTCCCAATATCCTTTCATAACCAAGCCTCCTCACCCCAACCCTTCCATTAAAATCTCCTAGCATAATAATATTTTCATTTCCCTTACACTTCATTAACACCATCCTTACCATTTCCCAAAACTGCTCTCGGATATAAGTGGGCTTAGACATGTCTGGGGCGTAGACCCCTAACACAAACAACTTCTTTAAGCCCACTTTCATTCGTATCCATAGCAGTCTTGGGCTTACACATTCATACTCTTTCACACATTGGCCCATTCTTTCTGAAAGGATGATACCTACTCCCTGGCATGCCCGCTCGATCTCGTCTACACCAGACCAGTATGCGGTATACATGCCATGTGTAGTGACATCCTTCCCCTTCCTTTTCGTCTCATTTACACATAACACATCTATTCCTCTATCATACATCATATCGCATATATAAGTAATTCTAATATTTATATATTTTCAGCAACGGCTTTCGTTAATTCTTCGACGTGATTCACGTCATCGTTTTCAAAATTATGGAAATGAATGTCTTCGTACAACGGAAGTTGCAGCAATGTTTCTGTTACTTTCGGCAGGAGAAAGTCTGTTGTGTAATCTTTTTTTAGTCTTTTATTCTGAACACCCTTCGTAAGTTCGAGTTCGCAGTGCTGACAAATAGCTATGGTATCACTTGAGGGAAGTATCAGTTTTCCCTTGTCTTTTTGGGCAATGAGACTGCCGTCATTGGTGTCATTTTGTGTTTCTTTGCATTAGAAAACAGCAGAAAAACGCATATGGCGCTGTGTTTCGTCGGAATCCAGGTTTCATCGCTACGAACTGCTTTTACCCACTTTCTTTTCCGAGAAGGGTCACTAGGAAATCTGAAAATTCGTGTAATTTATTTTACTCTTTATTTATTTTATTCTTTATTGCATCCTTAACAAAAGAATACAAAGGTCGGACTTAATGCCTTGAGGTATTCTCTACCAGTCAACTCATGGAGTGGTTCGAATTTGACGTAGGTGTGGCAATATAGAATAAGAGAACACAATACAAATGATAATTAACTACATAATGTATACAAACTACTAATAAATAAACTATACATATATGATCTATCCTTACATATATACAAATATATAAATCATTATTACAGCAACTTTGAGCTATTAGTGAAAGAGACGGCGTCGGTTGGGTAGAGTTTCGCATAGGAGATAAAATGTGTCTTATCAACATTAAGAGGAAGAAGAGGAAGAGAATATTATTGTGACCAATGAGTAACTAAATTTAAATCGAATTGTGCTCTTTTGTAAACATTCTCAGAGTCGAGATCAGAGAGATCTTCAGAGATCCACCAGTCATCAGAGAATAGCAAGACAGTGTCATCTGCAAAGCAAATTATTTTACAATTTCGGATGTTGAGCTGAGAGAGGTCATTTATATAGATTATAAACAGGCTTGGACCCAATATATTGCTTTGTGGCACACTGTGTGTAATCGGTAGATCTCCAGTAACTTGATCGTTAATTTTGACACATTGATATCTATTAGAAAGGTATTCCCTAAATAAATTTAATTGAACACCACGTATTCCAAGAAATTCAAGCTTATGTAATAATAAAGCACTGGACACTGTGTTTAAAGCCATAGCATGGTCCAAAGATATACCAATAGTTTTCTTGACTTCATCCAGATTACTTACTACATATATAATCAGTAACCTCATGGACTGCATCACTAGTTGATTTATCGGGTCTAAACCCGAACTTGGCTTTTAGAAATAAAAATTAGTTCCTTCTATGTATTTGACTAGTCTTTTACTGATTATGCGTTTCATAAGCTTAGAGATGGATGGAAGTATCGATATAGGCATGTAGTAGTTGACAGTCTCGTTTACCTGCCTTGTATATTGGAAATACCATAGATATTTTTTAGAAACGTGGGAAATATACCTTAAGATAAAAAGTTGTTAAAAATATGTGTCAAAGGAGGGGAGAAAATGTGTTTGAAGTCTTTAAGGACCTTATTTGGTATGCAGTCTCAGCCCACAGAACAAACACCCTTTAACTCTATGATGAGTTGCTCTACCTCAACCACCACCACTAAACAATACGAAGGATTTTATGAAACTTATGGTATATCCTTTGTCACTGTGTGAAAGGTTTTTGCATTTTAGTGTTTTCTCTGCTAAATCTTTCCCGATTGTTACAAAAACTGATTTATATCATCGACTGATTTTTGCTCGTGTGTAGAATCTATCAATTCAATTGCTTTATTTTTAGATTTTGATGTACATGTTATTATACTTGAGTGTCATGAAATAAAATATTTAATTTACAATAACTAAGAATCAATTCATACAGCAGTCACATTGGTGGCATCTTGGATGACATCACTCGGTCCATTAGACGCTATTAGAATAGCATATGATTGGTGACACTGAAAGTTCTTAGAAACTGAATAAACTGGCAAGTTATAAGTTTTATTATATCTTTTCAAAATAGTGTCAATGTACATCAATATATCGTTGCATACGATGGAACCACTGAGAAAAGCACTTGGCTCACTTACACATTGCTTCCACGGCGTCCATAAAACGTTTTCCTCAAATTTTTTCTTTTATTTTCGGAAATAAATAAAAATCGCAAGGTTGCGAGGTCGGGTCTATAAGGCGGGTGACCCAGTAATTCCACGTCGGACGTCGCCAAGTAGTCGATTGTTTGTTTGGCAGTGTGCGACGAGGCGTTGTCATGGTGAAGGAAGATCCTACTGCGATGTCGTTTGTCCCGAACTTTTTCCAAGACAAGCGACAAACAAATGTTAGTGTACCACTCTGCAGCGTTTTTCGATCCTATAAAACAATTGATGCGTAATAACCAGTCCTTTCGAAGAACGAGGCCACCATCTTTTTTCCCACGCTTCAACCTACCTTCACTTTAGTTGACAACTTCCGAGGGAAGGAAAGACTCAGACAGCAGACTGTCTCTTAGTTTCAGGATCATAACAAGAAATCCAGCTTTCGTCACCCGTAAGTACGTCGAACACAGTATTTGAGTCACCTCTGTTAAATCTTTGAACCATTTCACGACACCAATCAACACGACGGAGTTTTGGGCCTCTGTCAAATTATGAGGTATCCCACCGGGCGCAAAGCTTTCTGACCGCTAAATTTTATTGGAGGATTTTGTGCACATGACTTATACTGATACCTAAGTTTGTCCGAATCTGCTGATTAGTCACTATTTTGTCAGTCTCTATCATAACACTGCACAACATTGATATTATCTTCAGTCATCGCGGTCGAAGGCCGTCCCTCACGCAGGTCATCGGCAAAATTAGTGCGACATCGTTTAAACTCATTAAACCAATTGTAAACAGTGGCACCAAATGGGGCTTCATCTTGAAAAGCCAATCGAAGTCTATTATAACTTTCTTGTTGACTTAAATGAGATCGAAAGCAATAAAAAATGATTGTACGAAAATTTTCTCGCGTTAAATTCATGCTTACGTGACACTGAATATTTTCAATTTGCCGCCAAATCGTAAACAAATAACAAATTAATAAAATACATACAGAATATTATTGGTAAAGAGTTTCATTTTCAAAATTTGAACTTATTTTTTTATTATATCGTTTACAAGCATTGAGCTATTGTACTACGTACTAGAGGCGACACTGCATTCAGCTACTCTATTCCACTCAACTGCGGTGCATACACACTTTAATCAGTCACTAGCGGTGGGTAGTAGCGGCTTCTTTGAGTAACGAAACGAATCTATCTATCGAATATCAATAGCGGCTTTTGAAACACTCTATTTTAATAGAGGGTTTGGAAACACTCTATTTTAATAGCGGCTTCAATAGAGTGTTTCACGACGTGTTCAATTGCAAAACGTTGCGACCGTTGTTACCGTTTCGTATAGAATTAGACATGGTGTTAATGGTTAAATTTATTTATTTGTTAAATCAGTTCGCACGGTTTGATAAAAATATCACTTCGAAGTACACTGGCATTACTTCGAGACATTTTTGATAACAATCACATAAAGTTTTAGTATTATTTTTACACTTAGTTATTTACACTAATTACTGTACAATTATTATTATCAACACTAATATATACAATTATATTTAGTTCTTATTTTACTAAAAATATTATTATTGTTGCACAAAAAAGGAAACAAACGCGCCTAAAAAGTAAAAACAAACCGTGTCATTAAACTTAAACAAAAGACTAATGTAAACCGGGCCAAGGCCACTTAAATTATGGTATTTGAACTATTTTTTGTTAAAAACATGTACACTTACTTTCTCATTTCTAATATCGCATCTATACGAAGGAAATAGAGTCATAGGTCAAATGCAAAAGCACACGCGCTCACTCGACTTTCGACAACCGGTGGTACTTCTACCACAGCGTAAAAAAGTCGGTTTTTTTTTACTCATGTGCTTCTACTTCAACAGCCGAAGCCGTCGCCGACGCGTCGCGAAAATAGCCGAATAAACGTTTTGTTACTGATCGCTCGTTCGTGATTCGTGAAACGTGAATCGTGTTACTGAGTAAAACGTCTACTGTAATAGATAGTTTCGTTGCACTGCAGTAACCCGCTACTCGCTATTGTGTGAATAGATAGTTTCAGTAACTAGTTACGTTTCGTAACGACCACTCCTATCAGTCACTCGCTAGGCGCTTGTAGAGTTGTTACGTGTTGTGTTGATTTAAAAAAAATCTCTTGATAAAAATATGCCGTCTTGTGTACTTAGATATTGCACAAATAATTTAATAAATGTCAATAAAAATCAAGGAATTACTTTTCATCGGTTAATAAGATACACTTAATCAATAAAAAAAGTATTATAGATTAATAATAAAACAAATTATTCTTAAGACGCCATCTCGTGTCATGGAATATAGATTATGAAATTAATATGTTTAGATGCGACATTACTGTGGGTACTTAAGTATAGGACGAATATATTAATATACACATTTTTTTGTAGAAACATATATATAAGTTATTATAATTAGGCTAAATTTTTCGTGTTTAAATCTTATTTTATTTCCGTTTTATTTTATTTTTAGGTTTCCACATCAAAGTCAAAGTGGAATAAATTCGTCCATTTTTAACTCTCGCGTGCCCAGCATTTATGAACGACTCTTATTCTAATTTAAATAAATATATTTGTAATTAAAATTGTTTTAATAAGTTTTGTTAAACATACATTTAGTATGTTTTTTTTTATATTTGACATAGATACCTTTTAAAATATTCAGATAAAAATATCATTAAAATGTAATTGTGATATAATATTATGTAATATTAAACAAGCCAATATTTGCTTATTTAATATAATATTAAATCATTTATTTTGTATATTATATTATATAATATACAAAATAAATGACAAAATTTAAATATTGTTCTCGTTATAATTTTTTCTCGATATTATTTATTTTACCTATTTAACAATACAATCTATTACCTACGGATCATTCTACCTATATTTCTTCTATGATAAAAAAAACAACCGCGCGAACACAGAGTAGCGCAGATTTTTTGTTTGAGATAGCTGTTCTAGTACGTAAGTACATATTACTTCAATGTTTACAAGGGGCCAGTTCTAAACTTTTAGTATCGCCCTCATAAAAAAGCGCCTCCATGTTTTTGAAATTCAGCCCTTTTACAAAAATATACTTACAATCTAACATATTTAAAGCACTGAACTTAAAAGTCGTTACACGGTAAATCAATCACAAGTTTGCACGTTTACGCTAAAAAGAACCCCTTTGTCGTATCTCCTCAGACAGCACTGGTGATGGTTTTTACACCGGTCGTACCAATATTTCTCGGAAAAACGTTGCCGAGTAACGGGACAAACTTCTGTCTGAAGTCGAGACTTTGTTGTACAAAGTCTCGGACTGGGGGCCGCTAAATCTAGTCCAGTTTATTCCCTAGAAGGCACAAATTTGCGCGTTTACCGCTAAAAAGAACCCCTTCGTAGTATCTCCTCAGTTTCAAGGCACTTCCCTTGTTGCCGCAGCCAATACCGGAATCATCAGCGTCGACATTTCGAATGACCTGCAGTGTCGTGGTCACTTGGAAGAGAAAGCTAAATAGGATTGGATCGCTTCACTGGCGCTGCGTAGAGATGTTGCGTCCCTTTGCGTTTTCTATCGTATTTGCCACAGGGAGTGCTCTGAGGAATTTTTTGGATTAATTCCAGCCACGAAATTTCACCAACACACATTTCGACAAAATTTACGTTTCCATACATCATTATCATAGGGATGCTTGGCGGCACTACTGTGCGATTTATTGGGAGTTTTCTTCCTCGCACGAATAATTTTTGGGATTCTTTACCATCGGCGATTTTTACGGACTGATACGACTTAGGGACCTTCAAGAACCGAACGTATTCCTTTTTAAAAGGCCGGCAATGATTCCTGGTATTGTAGAATTGTATTAAAATATTTAAGAAAAGGCTATCTTGTTGAATGGTTGTACTGGTTGTACTGGCTGACGTAGATGTTTCAAGTTAAAACCGACGGCCGTGTGCCCAGACACAGGCCTTCCCGATTTCTTTATTGGTATCGGGAAGGTGTCGTTTAATGTTTCACCTCCTTAAAATATTGTAGATGATTAAATTGGCATCCTGTTTTATCGATAACACCAATCGATAAACGTCGTCAATCACTAACTCATTTGGTAAATAAATAATGACGTTACTGGATAACAGGGGGTGCTTATTACAATAATGATAAATGTTGTAGAGCAATATACCAGAAATAACACAATTTCAAAATTATTAGGTAAATATACATTATACTTGCGATAATAAACCGAAATTACATTCAGATTTTGCACCATATCAGGACTTACAATACCTTATAAATACACAATCGGGCATATTTTCTTTAAAAAATATTCTTTAAATTTAGGAAACGAATGCGTTTAGACATTTTGATGATGTCACTAAGACTAAATGACAAATCCGAAATATATCCTACAGGACAAAAGTAACAGATGACAATTTTGTTGCTGATCCATTCTATCAAACGCCTTGCTATAGCTGTGTATATTGACAACAATTTGCAAATGTTACGACATGAAATCCAATAGATAATCACTAGATGCAATTAGATTTTTGAAGTCTGCGAGAAACGAGAATAAAGTGCGTGCGTGCGTGTGTGTGTGTGTGTGTGTGCGTGCGTGCGTGCGTGCGTGCGTGTGTGTGTGTGTGTGTGTGTGTGTGTGTGTGTGCGCGCGCGCGCGTGGTAATGCGTGGTACTCACGGAGTTCTGGCGGGGCCAGCGCGCGTCGGGCGCGTCGTGCGCGGCAAGGTCGAGCGAGTCGCCGCGCGCGCCGCCGCTGTCGGTGGAGCCCGACCCGCTCAGCGACACCAGGCAGCATCGCTCTGCACACCACAACAGTACAACCACTTTCAACACACCATTGCCCAAATACTCAAACGCTAGTCATAATGTATCCTTATATCTCATAGTGTCACAGTCACTTTGACTTAGTAATAGAGATAGCACAAGACTTAACTGCATCTTAAAAATGAGTATTGAATTGAATAAATTACTTTTACGGACTTTGTCGCGTTAACTTTAACTTTTTAAGTCCCGACGATTCGCGTGTTTTACAGCATCCATGTTCACGGAGGGCACTGAGGTGATAGACATCCCTGTCTTGCAGTTGTAGCTTGGATTGGAATTTAATATTAATCTCTATTTAAATTAGGATGTTTTTTGACTTCAACAGCGTTACATATAATCCTTAGCAGAAATCGATGTTCTTTCGCGAGAATTTGTGGTCTATCAAATCCTATGTAATGGCGGCGGCCGTCTAGGATATGATCATAAACTGCAGGCTTTCAAGCAGATCCGGTCTGGGTCGAGTAAAAATAGTTTTATTCAACAATACAACACTTTAAACACAACACAAATTAGTTTAATACTATTTATTGATACAAAAAGTGAAGTGCGCTAACACGCGACCCACTGCTTGCAATACTACTGTCATTGGTGTGCAAAAGTGAATTCGTTTCACAACTGTTACACTTTCTTTAAACTTTTCTTATACTATAACCTACCTCTATGTTCAATGTATAAACACACATGCGCATTGTTTCAAGCCATAATTAATGCCACTAGCGCCATCTAGTATCTAGTGGCAGAACTAGGAGAGAACTTTCTACACCTAGTCGGTCGGGACGGGACCGGTATCTACTCGAACATTTTAGATGTTTGAATAGAAAAGGTCCTATATAAGACTGGTATTGACCGCGACCCGGATGAGTATTGAATTGGCAGTTCAAGCGAATACTCGAAGCAACATAACTGCGATTAATTATTAGTGTGTTTTAAGTTGTAATTGGTTTTGGTAATTCAATCGGCAGCTTTTAACTGTCACGAACCCCAAGCTTGTAACAATATAACAAGTACTGTATAACGTCATGCTTGACTGCTCCGTAGCGCAGCTAAGCGCTTGGTAGCCAAGCTGCGAGACGCAGGTTTGAATATCGCACGGAACATGTAGTTGTATGGCTTACAAATAATTGTTTGGGGGTCTAGATGTGTCATTGTACATTTTATATGCGTAAAGCACTTCGTCGATACAAAAGATAAACCTACTGTGGGAGCACCTTTCTGACAACTCAAAAATAATAAAAACTGTAGTCGCCAACCCGCCTAACAAGCGCAGCAACTACGACAAATACGTAATGACTTACCGTTTTTAATACTAGAGGTGAGATCTTCTTTGTGATTAGGCGAAGGTCTCGCCGGCGATTGCACGGCAGAGTTGTGGTTCGGACTTGACACTGGCGGCTTTACTTCTGTTAAAAAACAAACAGATGTTCTATCATTTCGGAATCGTAAGTTATTCGCAATTAATTTTCTGATGTAAATGACGCCGGAAATAACGAACAATAGTGCATCAAATAAAAATATTATTATATCAGGCTCGAAGGACCATAATTACGTAGGATGTTAAAGTATTATACACGCAATAACTTCAACATAGACATATTCGAAATATTTTACAATATATTGTGATAGTACTTAATAACATTTTTTATATAGCCATTTTAAGTACTTTTAAGTTTTCTGAAAAACAAACAAAGTCGGGGCTATATTTTAATAAATTATTAAGTATTTCTGTATTTTTACAAACAAAATTAGCATCAGATGAAGTGTGTATAATAAATATTGTGTTAATTTTAACGAATACTACACAATAATCAAAACGGTTTTACAAATTTCATTGCTTTCAACAATAATTTATATATAATTTTCGACTTTTCGAAAAGGGACTCATCACCCCTTAACAGTAATCACCTGGGAAGTGGAACTGCTGCTTGTTGTGTAGAGGCTGGTGGGGCGGGTGTGCGGGGGGGTGCGCGTGGTGGTGCGGCAGCGGGCTGGCGGGCACAGCGGGCGCCGCGGGCGCAGCCAGTGCGGGGGACGATGGCGTCGAGCTGTTGCACGACGACGTGTTCGACGACGAATCCGGCCCGGCCTGCTGACCAAAGGAAAATAATTCCGTTAATAACTACTTGAACTCGTCCAGCTATGACGTCATAGGTCGTCACGTACGGGCCAGACGTGACATTTCGCTTTGAACTTCGCACCTAGCATCCACTAATAAGATAATTAATAGAATCAGGTAGGATCATAATAATGAAGATTCCTTATTCCTTAATACAAAATAATTACAAAAAAAAATTATATCTACGCTTAGAAAATAAAAATATATTTCAATTAAGGAAATTTTCACCTTTTCCCACTCTTTCCGGTTCTGTGCTATTGTTAACCAATTTTTTCCTGCTGTCCTTTCAAAGGAAAACCGAAATAAATTTCGGTTTTCTTTGAAATTTATTTAGGTTTTCCTTGTTTGCGTTTGTATGTTGATCCTTTCCACACGGTTACCTGTTGTGTAATGGTCTACATTTTTTATCAGTAGATCGTGCTATATGACACTTCCACTTCAATTTTGGAGAGTAATGTAATGGTCTATCACTCTGCTTTTCCTACGATTGTCATTATTTTTGTATTTGTCTTTTAGTTTTATATTTAGGGTACTTCTTTAATTTTTACATGCTAGATTGCGCCCTCCTTTCTGCCAAGGAGGGTCGCGTTCGTATACGGCTTAGAGATCTCTCGTCAGATCGGTAAGCCAATCCATAAAGGCGGTGTTTAGTGGGTAAAAGTCTCCACATAACCACGCAGCCGGTTGCGTGGTATGCTATGAGAATTCACCACCTCCCTCCCCCGCTTTCCGGAGGGTTGCCCATATTTGCTTCGGGCGCAAAAAAAAGATACTTCTTTCCATAGCACTTTCACATGTCGGTATTTTATTCCTTGTTTGTCTTTTAAAGATCCATGTGTGGCAGCAATATGTGAGACAGGGAAGTAAGAAGCAATCGATGACTTTCTTTTTTAAATTTAACGGTAAATCTGCTTTGAGTACCTCTTTGTGTTTCCAAAACTTATTCCAGGTTCTATCCAAACCTGTCTGTCAAAAGTCTGGGGTAAGTGGTACGGGAGAGGCGGGTTGAAATGCACGCTAATTGGTTAAAATCAAAGTTGCGACACTTGCTAATAAGCAAATAGTGTTGGGAACTTTAACTAATAAATTTGGTAACAAGTCTACTTAATAAGTACCAGAATTATATTCTACTATCAAATTAGTTCAAAATAAAAAAACAAAAGAAGTTTTATTTAAGTAGGTATCGTATTTAGTAAAATACCCATAATTTTTTATTTTAAAGAATATTTTTTATTAAAACAAGCTTTCTTTACAATATTGAAATAATAATAGAATACTATTAAAAATAAAATAGCAATAGTTATTTAAACTGTCAAGTTTCCTACTTGTCTTGACATGGCGTCTTAGCAGTAAAGAGAGCGGTGTGCCGTCTATTAAAAATTATATCAATTTTATTATGAATTATTTTTAAGAAGTTTTGAATAATTTGATTTAATTATTAAATCAATTAATTCAAATATGGTACATTCACTAAAAAAATTCAGCTTACACCGTCGCTTATAGCATAAGTCTGTAAAACATTCACGATAACATTCGACCAATATTACAGTTTA